>OZ026824.1:600000-802059 GCA_964023185.1 Macaria liturata | reverse complement strand
CCCAAGGGCTGTAGATGATGATGATGATATGAGTTGGTTAAGAGTTCCTACATACAGAACTTCCTCTCTTTATATTTATAGAGTGTACAATGTATGTATTCTTCATGCGACATGTTCTTCCTATGTTCCGCAGCCGCTGGCTCTGTGTGCGTCGGGCCTGCTGACCGCGAGTGCAACTATAACGCACGCGGCCGCCATGCGCGCTTACGACGCTGCGCGCGCGCAGCTCCCCGTGCCACCACCCCGCGCCGATAGCCGGGAGCATCATGTATAGCTACTACTTGCTACTTATGTAGGGGAACTTGGAATTTATGTTAAGAGCTATCTAATGCCACAAATAAACCTAATGTTTATTACAGGTGCCTGTTGGAATACTACTGAAATAATAAATGTGTATATCATCATAATACATTGTCTTACACAGATGCTTGTTAGAATGAAATCTGAATGGATACATTCAATATAGATATAAAGATGTATGACCCTAAGTAGAACTATTACATAATGTTAGCAGTGATATAATGTGATGTGTGAATAATACAATTGATATGAATAAATTATTTCCATTCATCTGATATTCTGATTGACAAAAAAGTACAAATGCAGACTTAACTAGGTTGTGAAATACTGTAAGTTCAATACTGTAACAATAAATAAACAAAGGTTTAACATAAATAAATGACTATTTATTCAACAGATTACAGAATCTCTATATTCTTTTAACACATATAAAAATACCATCACCATTAGTTGTCATGATTAGCTCCATACTATAACAACACTTATATCTACATAAATACAGTAATAACTAGCTACAGTCTTGCTCGGAGGTAAAGTATTTTTGTACTGATTCAACGAGAGAGTCTGGCCTTGGTTTGGCTGCGACTCCGGCTATCACCAGCCCAAGGTTTTCTATTTTGTGAGCTGTGGAGTTGCCAATTGCAAAACGAGGCAGGTGGGAGAGGCCGTTGCTGAAGGTCTGTAGCTGGCGATGGATATACTCGCAGCCAGACGGGCTGAAGAATACCAGACAGCATGGTTTGTGCTCTGTGTCTACTGCCATCAACTCCTGTCTCAAGTTGATATTCTCCTTAGTTTCATACACAGTGAGGGCATCTACAGACATGCCTGCATCAGCCAGTGTGGTGGGAAGTGTCTCAGAGCGCAGGTTGCCGCACGGGAATAGGAAAGACACTCCACCCTCGTTTTCTTGATCTATGAGTTTGGCAAGGTTCTCTGCATTCCCTGTGTTGTCGCCGAGCGCGTCCAGCCCCAGCGCTGCCTTGATGCGGCGCGCCGTGGCCTCACCCACTGTGTAGACACGCCGCTTGCTCCACAGCACGAACCGTGCGGGGTTCCAGCAGGCGGCCACCGCTTCCACAGCGCGCGGGCTGGTCAGCACCAGGCCGCAGTAGTCGGGCCGCAGCAGGCGCTCGCCCAGCGCGGCCTGGTTCACGGCCTCGAAGGCGAGCGGCTCCACGAACACCGTCTGCAGCTGGCTCGCTTCGAAAGCCTCGCGGTACTCCTCCGACTGGCTCTTAAATAGCACCACTTTCTTCATGGCCGCTTCGTTACTGCGGCCACATAAGTTCTTTGTGCCGCGCGTCGCCACGAGTTGCAGGTTTCGCGCGACCCTGAATAAGCAGGAAATTACGCGCACGTAAGACATTGAATTTATAGTATCGACGAGCCTCCGACCGTCCTTATGTTTTACGTCTCGATCAAAGAAACCATTACATTTGGATGAATAAAAAGTAGGTGAATAATTCTTACCTGATCAATATTATGTGAATTTCGTAGTTGTAAGTCACATTATTCAAGACCAAACGAATTTAAATGATGTTGATCTACTTTCAAATTTTAATAGTTTTGTTTGGCGAACTTTGTTTGTTGTACAGAACAGCTGTTTACGTCACGTTAAGTTTGACAGACGAATAACAGATTTGAAACTTGTCAAAGTCTTCATTGCGTTTCGGTTTCATAAATGCAAAATTAATATTAATCTCTATATTAACCCCATAATAAATATGATAAGTGCTTTTAATCGATTACATAAGAATAACAACAAAAATAGCATTTCATTGATTAATTCTGTTGAACAGCCAAACGCTTATTCATAGAAACCATTTCTACAAAAACGTTTCGTTCATACAACGCCACAAAAACTTGCATAATCAGCGGCAAATTCAAATCTGTCAAATGGACAGCAGTGACATTAAACTCGTACACGAGTTGACCATTTTATAGTAAAACATATTTTTCTTTCGTAATTTCTGTAACATTTTAGTCGTATGTTCGTATATAAGCCGGGCGGTACAGCCGGCGCGCGATCGTGAGGCGGTAGTCCAGGTGTAGTGATCTAGATGGCGCTGTGCGGGTGTCCTAACGGCGTGGTGGCGACGGCGCTGCTGGCGCTGCTGGTGCTGCCGGCGCACTACTACGTGCCGGAGCTGGGCGAGGCGGAGGTGCCGCGCGCGGAGCCCCCGCTGGCGGCCCTGGACGCGGCGCTGCGCCGCCTGCCGCCGCTCGACTTGCTGGCCTCGGCCGCGCTGCTACTGCTCGCCGCCGGCACCTACCTGGCCGAGTGGATCCACAGGAAGCTCATGGAGAGACGGATATTCAAGGTGAGAATTAACAATCACACATTTACAATCTTGATAGGTAATAACTATGAACGCCAACTCTAGGTATTCGTCATTGTGCCACCTTAAGTAGGTAGGTACTCCAATGAAGAAAAGTACTAGGTACGCCAAATCACTTGCAATTTTGTCTCAGTAAGGCCTGTATGTATACAAATACGCTAGTTTTTGTTGTAATCAAAAATACCTAGTAGTTTTGATTTTATAGGCATTCAAAGTTTCAAAAAATATCCAGTCCGACGAAGAGCCCCGTGACCGCTTGTGACGTCATGCCACAACTCGCCGCGCGTGCGCCGTGCCGCGCCCCGCTTAGTATCAAGTCACCAGTGGTGATAGTAGCTTGCGCAGTATTTTGATGTGTTTTCTTTCGCGTATTACTTTAATAATATATTAATAGGAAATATTATTCGATTAGTTAAATTTATGAAGGATTTAAACAGAGGAATCGGATAATTTACCTAAAATAGATGGATTAATTATTAATACGCATTATTTATCAACAAATATTAATTTCAAATATTGATATGCCGCCGAAATGCGAGGAATAAAAATGCAAAGTTAAGTAAGCTACTTGTGCTTAGTAGTTTATGTGCTCTAAATTGTTTTATCATAACAAAATACCCAACTTACATATGTCATAATGGAAGAATGCAACTCAAATAGTAGAAGTACCTAATCTACCTACCATATGTTTTTACGTTAACCAGAACAAATATGTATTAGTTTTGCAGCTATACATAGGTAGATACGTAAGTATATATAATATAGGTACAACTAATATTTTTGTCCTTTTTAGGGTTCCGTACCCAAAGGGTAAAACGGGACCCTATTACTAAGCCTCCGCTATCTGTCTGTCTCCAGGCAGTATCTCATAAACCATGATATCTAGAAAGCTGAAATTTTCACAAATGATGTATTTTCGTTGCCGCTATAACAACAAATACTAAAAATTAAAATATATATATTAAGGGGGTCCCCATACAATAAACGTGTTTTATTCGTATTTTTTTGCTCAATACATATTAAAAACGGCAAGTAACAGGTACCTAGACACTTAAAAATTTCACATCTAAAATCTAAAACAAGAAAATTCTTACAAGCCATCTACACCTAGTCTACGCGAGTAGGCACAGCGATTTAAACTTGTATAGGTACCTAGAAAATAAAGGATTACACAAAACAGCTGCATGTTTCTCAAGATATTATAACTGTAATACAATGTAAAAACATAACGGAAAGTTCTGACACCAAAGGTTTAGCAACCCGGACCAGCTACTAAATAAATAAATATAAACTACAAAATATTATACTAGTCTTAGGTAGGTATTCACGATCTCTGTAAATTATAATTAAACTATTTTAACCGGAATAATCGCGTACTTATTGATTCAATATTTTTTTCCTGCCAATGTAAAATCAATAAACACACGATTAAAATAGATTAAAATAGAAATCATTATTATTACTTAGGTACCCACATAAAATATGATTAAATGGTCTTCACAACAATTAACTATTCTTTTATCTTCAAATGGATCTAACCTCTTCATAGCTTTTATCCATTTTTTTCCCATTTTAACGTCCTTTGAAACTATAAAAAAACACCTTTCTGGTGAATTGGTAGTTGTATTTTTACATTTAGGCACAACACATGATTTCCTAGTATTCGAATTGGACATTTTAAAAGTATTTAGTTAAAATTTAGACGCCACGAGCGCGCGAAGAGTGAGCCAGACTGAGCGTGCTGTGTGATGACGTCACAGAGTCACCGGCAGCCCGCGTCGTGCGGTTACAACTTGTTTTACTTATAAGTCGGAAACTAATTGATGTATCGAAGTAATTCTTTCACTAGTATTTATTACTTTTGACAAAGAAAAAGGAGTGATAAAAATCAAACTCAATTACCCATCTTTATTGCTCTGGTGTGTTCATTCTAATTCACGAAACTACTATTCTACTTAATTATCGTAATCTGGTACCGGGCTGTGTCTCGAGGGAAAGAGAATACCTACTCCTAGAAATCAGATTAGGTCGGTGTGATTCGTGTTGCCAATAGATTAACACTTCTCTTTTATGCTGGGGCCACACTAACGCTTAACGTCAATGCCCATTAACGCGACAATTATTGCGATAATTTTTACCGCGTTAAAGTGGGTGGCCACACTTGAATGGTCAACGTGAACGCCAATTTTTGGCGTTAAAAACGCCGTTGATTTTACTTATATCCCAAGCAAGATGGACGTTGACCGAGCTCTGTATTTCATGAGTGCAAATTTTTATTATTTGAATTTACTGAATCATTACCGAATGATGAAAAAAAAGAAACAAAGAATTCCCTCCACGATTCTTGTAACTTTTCATTTATGTATCCCACAAACATGGTTCAGTTTGAAGAATTTCAAGAAACGAAATCACTTTCTCGTTACTCCACTCCATAACGGCTATGGGGTACCTACGTATTCAAAAAAACATACAATTTGGAAAACACGTCGAAAACACGTGCGATCCCGTCGCGCTCACGACGCTTACTGAAATACGTAGTGTGGCCGCTTCATCGCATTAATTCTCGCGTTCATCTCTTTGATGTACCGCCACTGGAGCTATCGCCAAACGCCAAACGGCAATGTTGATGCCGTTGTCAAATTATGACGTTTAGTCGTGGCTACACCTACGGTTAACGTTCATTATCGCGATAATTAAGGCGAGTCACCAGTGAAAAAGCGAAAAAAACGTTTTACTATATCAAATTTTTTAGGTATTTACTCCTTAATATCGGTCTTGCAAAAAATATACAATATACTTAAGGATATTGTCTGAGGAATGTGCTAATTTGTTACACGATAGGGTATACTTTACTCGATCATAAAAAATTCCAAAGACAGCTTAATGTAAAAGTCTAAATCGAATATCTTATTAATAAAATTTCTGACTCTACACATCATTTTTATATAGAAATGTTTCTCTTTAAATACTACAGAGAACCTGCTAAAATTTGGGTTTCAACTAAAGTCCTATAATTTTGAGTTAATTATTAATCCCAAAACTTGAATATTTCCCAGCAGTTTGACAAGACGCCGCGCCGCCCGCTACCCCGTCAGTCGCAATCGGGCGCTTGCCAACGTTAGACCTGTGCCAAATTTTCTCCGCCCGTTCTTACATTCTTGCCACAGTGTAATAATTTAAAATGGCTAATAAAAAAAATAAAGTTAGGAAGAAATCAGTGTTAATATCTAAAAGAAGGACAGGGAAAGAGAACTATAAGAAACGGTATGTAAATTACTCCCTTTTATAGTAAAATTATGAAGTTTACTCTTTTTTTTAAAGTAAAATTACTAAGCACGCAACAATATTTCTAAAAGTGGCCCAATTTTTTTATTCTTTATGTTTCTCCTCAGGTATATGAGAACTTTCTATAATTTTAGTTGATTTCGTAAATTTTCGTCATTACTTGCCACAGACTAAATTATATCAGTATGACCAAAAGTATGTACCTATGTACGAGTACCCTATAATTAATTAATTTAGGTCGAAAAAGCAGTCACGAGTATCTAATACTACCAGTCCATTAGTAGAATTGCAACCTGTGAATTTCAATACTTCAACGACAGATGGGTAAGTGGATCATGTACTAAACAATAATACCATAAAATATGCCGATCTATTTCTTTTTTATATTATTTACTATTGACTATAAACTCTACAGCTGATAAAGAATGACTTGCAGAATGTGATGATAAATTATCTCAAAATAATATCAATGATGAGTGAGTATATTATAACATAATTAGTTGGTCACATAATATACAAAACAGAACCAAGCTGAATTTATACAATCATAAACGTAATAATTATGGTAATTTATATTTGTTGTTATTTGTTGTTACGACTGTATGTGTTCGAAATAAATAAAATAATTGCGGCAACAGAAATACATCTTCTAAAAAAAAACTGTCTAACTATCACGGTTTATAAGATATAGCCTGGTGACATACGGACGAACAGACAGACAGACAGCGAAGTCTTAGTAATAGTGTCCCGTTTTTTACCCTTTGGGTACGGAACCCTAAAAACAGATCCAAGCAGAATATCCAAACAGAATGTATACGATAATAAACGTAATAAATGTGGTGATATTTTTTTTTGCATGTTATCTAAGTAGCGAATATACAAAGTCACGGCAATTTTATTAATATAACCTATGTATTTTTTTTTCAAACAACAAACACGACTTTGTTTTATATTTATAGATATAAAGTAATAAATTATTATTTAGCTTATTTAAAACTGACAAAAATAACATTTTACATTAATAGAAGTTGATCATAGTATAACAGCTGAAATATTTATACTGTGGCGTAGTGCTAACGTTACGAGAAATGGACAGCGCGCGGAGTGAGACGCGCGGGCGGCCCCCCACACCTCACCTCCTAAAATCGTAGTTCGCGCGAAAATGCCTCGCCTTAATGCCATTTCTCGTTAGTGTGGCCCCAGCATTAGAGAGCAGTTTAACAAATATCTGGGGAAATAGGTTAATTGGGGCAATTAAACATTTCTGCCCCCAGTTTTCGTGCAGGTATTCTAAATTATAAAACAGACAAAAGTAACGCATGTCTTAGGTACCCAATATTTTACTGGAACATGTAAACCACACTTGACTTAATTATATTGTACCACAGGGTGGTGTTTTTTAACGAAAACGGGGTTGTAGTTATCCACAATCTTTACATGATATAGGTTCTCGTCAAACTACTAAGAGCCGCCTGGTTTGCCAGTTGTCACAGTACGTAGCGGGCAGCGTAGAGCGGCTCCGCGCGTGGGACGCGCAACAAGAAGCCCTAGAAGCAGCCCTGAGGCTCGCAGCCAGCGCAGCCGCCGAGTACAGCCTGCTCCTGTTCCTGGCGCTGCGCCCCCGCCGCGCGGCGCCTTCGCCCCCGGCCGCTTGCCCGCACCATCTCTTCGGAGATGACAAGATCGACACAGAGCTCGCTTTTTTAAGCCCCGCAGTCGACACTTAGCCTTATTTTATTATAGTGTTGCGTTTTTATATATGTGTTTTATTTGAAAAAAATACAGTCATTTCCTCTTCCAAACTTTAAACATCTGGGTGTCGATAAAAAAACATGGATTATTTTACTGCACCCTTTCATTGGCCATATGTTAAATATACCTATAGATAAGGTAAATATGATTCATTGTAGGGTCCGATTTTATCATGGGGCAGCCGTTAAACAATGTCTAAACCTTTTATAATTTTAACATCAACGTTCACAGCATTCATCAGCCATCAGTAACGTAACAAAAAGTGTAAAAGGTTACTGATTATACTATGGTCAGTTAGTCAGTGTAATAAAATAATCACCTGTTCCATTAAAAAACTCACCCCCTTGCCAATATTTTTTTCGCGATTTTACAAAAGTCGTAGAACCGTAAGCTACTTAGTAACTAGACATAAAAGACCCTGGCGTAGGTCTTTGAAGGAGTAGCTATAGATAGTAGATCCGGCATAGCCTGTCGCCGGCCGGAGCCTGGCTCGGCCTCTAACAAAGCGGCGTCTGACTCCTGCCTGCATAGCCTGTCGCCGGCCGGAGCCTGGCTCGGCCTCTAACAAAGCGGCGTCTGACTCCTGCCGATAATATATTTGATTTATGTCTCACCAGCCAGCTGAATATATTCCGTTACTTCTAATATATTGCTGACCTTTACACGTGCTCACGTTTTCAGGAACCGAGCTCTTGAATTATAGGAATTTTTGAATACAGGAGCATCTGTAGCGCTCTTTGTTAGGAAATTACATTTCCAAATTTAGGCTTCTGAAGTGCTTGGCACTTATATGAATAGATGTCTCAGATGTCTTTGATACTATAAATCAGGTTTAGACTAGTATGTTCAATAACAATCGTGAGATTTAATTGTTATATTTCAAAAAAATAAGTACTTACTTCTTTTTGAAGTGTTGAAACTTCGTGAACCCTTGGCTCTAGAATTAATTACTCTACGTATTACAAGGCGTCAACATACTAAAATATGGTAGGTATCTAGGTTGGTTATTAGGTCTCGGCGCCGCCATTACCGGCGGTGTCGCAGCCGTGAGCGATAATTATTAGCTATTTGTCGACGTCGCCACCTCGCTACGTTGCCACCTCGCCGCACCAAACTTGTTCTACCTGGAAACTCATTACCTACCCACAGCTAAACATCGCTTTCTAGCTAATTAAACTAGGGGTAATTCCGCCAGAAAATTTTATTTAAAATGAACATTGCAAACTCAGAATAAATAAACTCCTAACCTAATTTGGGCAAGCGTGGGTAAAGTTAAACAAGCGAGAGTCCGCAATAATACGCACAGAGAATGTTACCGGTTACAGCACCGCCCTTTGGATATTTGAAAAGTTACATTTCCGAGCAGTGGAGCCGACAGCCAAAAGCAAAAATGGAGGGAATTTTACAAAGTTTATTGGGTGATGCCAGCGGACCAACGAATGGCAGGTGTGCTGGCAATCATAAAAATTGCAGATCTTGATATTGCATATTTTACTTTCCTTAATTCATAGATACTTACTTACGTTACACGTCTCTTGAGTTAATGAGGTCTATGCATTTGAAAAAGAGCATAAAGACGTGTACATTAATTTAATAATAGAAAATGAGAAACTTAATTATGGCATAATCACATTATACCTACACCTACAAAAAAATTACAAATTGTAGTTTTAGAATCAGCCTACTTCTAGGTACCTACCTACAATTATTGTAATCATAGCAAACCAAGATCTCCCAATATTGTTTTATGGCTTAATCTCTGATTCGAAAGCATAACAGTATGGAGCAATAGTCACATTGCTTGTAACAAGTGAGATGGCCACAAAGCGGTTAGCACAAGCCGCGGGAATGGCTTCTGTACACGTGTCAATGTATATATAGGGTATTGTGAACTAATAAGTAATTGTAATGCAAAATGTTTTTAACGGGATTCGCATAAGTCGGAGAACAAAATGTTTTTCAGAAGCCCTCTTCAGAAATTTGTACTTATTAAATTTATCAATACAATAAAATAGTTGTCTAATTTAAAGAAATTAAAATGTTACCTACTTGATTGTTGATTGAATTGTGATAATGTTAATTAGCTGTGAGTATTTTTTACTTTACTTTAGTAGCACGGTTCCGTTCGCTTTGTTTCGGGATGAAAGAAGCCTATGCCACTCCCAGTCTTAATCTATTTTATCATATCACAAATCTGTAAGTATGTATGATTCGTCTCGCCATTGCAGCTGATAGCGTAACAAAGAGATGAACTAATAAATAGGTCAGATAATGTTATGATACTCGCTAACTTAGAGCCTGTGGAACCTACAAACGTCAGACAATAGCGCCTCGCCTGAATTCCCTTATGTCTGTATAAGTAGCTACTTGGCGTTACGATTTTATGGACCTGAAGAACATAAGTTAGAATAAAGGACCGTTTCTATCCAATATTGCGACGTTTAAGATTCCTATCCTATGTTAATGTATCGAATTCATTGCTTTATACATAGATACTTAAGTTCAAAATTTGGCTACGTTGGCATTAGGTATTATGGATTTTAAATTCATTTTCAGATAAATTGATTTGAAAGAATATTTCTATTTAAAGGTACCTACGCTATTATGATACAATATAAACTGTTCATATTTAGCTTGTTCTATGCCGTTTGCGGCAACATTTTTGCGTTTGTCATCCAAAAAAAAAACAAAAACCTTGTTTGTAACGAATTCTGAAAAACAGTCTTCATTGCATATTTATTTGTCTTTTATTTCGGATCTAATCCAATCAATTTCAATACAGCCTTGAGTATACTTAGTCTATGATACAGCATACACACAGACTTGTCGCGTAGTCACTCCGTAGCTACAGCTTTCTACGCTTGTGTAGAGACTACAACGTGAATATTCGTAGAATATATATAATTTCTGTGATACTGTGCATCATCAAATTTAGTGGGTAGTTTTAGTAGATCACTACCAAAAACATTTTGTTTACTTTTAAAACTATAGTTAGTCATTATAATACTTTTAAAGTTAGTGAGACCGTTCTTGCTTAAAAAGTATTTTGTTCAACGATTTTTTTTTTGTAAATTAAACCTGTACAATATTTTTCAGTTACTCGTTTGTAATGATTTCCATTGTAGTGGAAGGTAAGAGTGAATAATGTCCGCAAGCAGCAGTGATGGATGTAGCGGGCTCGGCCGGAACCAACTAGCTCATTAATCATTAGTGCCTAGAAATTACGGCGCGAGTAATCCAAGGGCAGGGATCTTAGACATGACTGTACTTCAACTATGTAAGGCTGCGAACTTAGGTATGTACCAAGTTGGAGTGTTTTGTTGAATTGATAATAAAGCTGCTTTTGTTATAAAAATTACAATGTACATATAACATATGTACATGTAAGGGTTTTAAATAAAAATAACAAAGAATTTGTAGGTTAGGTACCTACTACCTACCTTACACCTACTACCTACCACCTACCTACCTAGTACCTACTTACCTTACCTACACTTACGTACATAATACATGAAGTTAAATAAAAATTGCTAAAAAGCTACAGGCAAAAGGAAAATATCATGACTCTTGATAATAGAATTGTGTTACAATAAAAAGATAACGAAATTTAATACTTTATTACGGAAGTTTTTAAGTTGGTAATTGGATTTACATTTTGAGAAGAATGTATTGAATTGTATCGTATGTGCTCCATCGTTACCTACAGTTGCCATCAAACAAGTTATCAGTAAGAATAATTATTGCTGTTTTAATCATTAGGTGACGTCTATTTACTAATTAAACAATTATTTTTAGTCGTTGTGCTAAAATAATACCTTTTCCAAAAGCTTCAGCGGCAACTGAATAAAAGAAACGGCATATAATCCTGAGTGAATGGTCCTTCCTCCAAAGTCTAACATACAGCGTATTACTTCCGAGTTAAGTTGAAATACCTGTGTGGAACTCGACCTAAAGGTAGAATATTATTACTAGTGAGTGACGGAGAGCGCCAGACCCGTGTCTGGCCCCGGGGCCCCGCGAGGCCCCGCAGGCAGCCGGGGCCCTCCTGTCGACAGCTCGCTTCCGGAGGCGCGAATATAAAGTGCCTCATTACACTATGATCCGCAGTCCGTACGTAGTTCTCACATACACAATATTGTGCTTAAACTTTTTCCATTGTGGCCGCAACTCTCAGCTTTATTCATATCAGTGTTGCTGAGATTTTTGCCAATATTGGAACAGGGTAAAATATTTGCAAGTAGGTATCGTGGTTTTTAATTTCGACACAATTGTAAGCAGTTACTTCGCAAACACGATAATAATAGTGTCAAAGTATGTTTTAGCTGTATGTCAATAGGCTTGTTATTGTAAGATATTTTTTATATCTACCTACGTGCCTGGTAAGATAACATTCTCAAATCAAAGTCTGTCGCTAAACGCAAACAACGTGTTATTACAACTTGGACGGAAACAGTTCAAACCTCAAGGTGTTGCTTTTTACGTGACGGTCAAGAGCCATGTATTAAAAAAGTGTCACAGCCTTAATGTACTTTGTATAGGTAGTGACATCACACAGAAAGCGCGTGGGCTGCTGAATGTCCGTCACCAAGTTGTTTATAAGATTAGTTCAGTGGCAGGCTCGCGGCATCCCGCTGTGGAACTCATTCGGACTTTTTGATGGCCGCCGCGTGTCTCCAACTCGCACAATTGGATCAGGCCATTGGATTTTTCGCCAACAAACTTATATTAAACGAAATTATGAAAATCTGGCGGATTCTTACTTTGAATACGTGCTTCTCAGAAGAATCACACTAGGGAGATCTTGGTTTTAATACACTTGGTAATCGGCAATATCACGTTTCATGTTTTTAACTTGTTTTTAACAATGTTTTTAGTAAAACCTCATCTCTTTATTGAAACCAGAGGTGAATAAATGTTCAGCTAGTTACAAAATAATTTGCAATGATTGTACTGCCATTTCGGTTCGCAATGAATACAATTTCAATTAAAATATTGCGTGAACGCAAAACTATGTAGCCGCAAGTGATTTACGATGGCACGTAATTAAAATTATTAATTATCCAGACTTAATGAACCATGCCGATCCTCGCGGGATACTTATAGAACTCTACATAATGTATGTATGTAAGTATGTATATATGTACTTACTTATTGACTTAGCTATATACTCGATAGTTCGTAAATTAGACGTTAATATGGCCGTATCATTGCCCTAGCTATTCAGTACATTTGTATTCAATTGAAATACTCGCTTGACCCTTACTGAACTGTTTAGTATATATTGGAATTACTTCATTTAATAAGTACTTTTATACCTAGTGCTACAAGAGAATAAGTAAAGGTGATTTTGTCACTACTTTTTTTGATAGAGAACTCACCTAACTATCTATTCAAGCTTCTATTGCAACATTGATTATTTAGAGTTTAATTGTGTTTTAGCTACGTAACTATAGGTACTTACAATCGTATCTGATGTTGCAATTTTATCGTTATCATCATCATCCACAGCCGGTTTTTCCCACTGCTGGGTATAGGCCACTCTCTTATCATGCCAACAGTCTCGATACTGTGACAATCAGGTCCAGTTTTTATTGTTAATTAAAGCTAAAGTTCTACAAAGTACCATCAGGCAAATTACGGTCAAAAATCCATTCCTTGTAAAAAAAAAAATCTTTTACGTTGTAACAGAACAATAGGACGTTGTGATGTTTAGTATCATGAATAAACAAATCCCCTGGAGAGGGTACACCCACATAGGGGCTTTCATCACGACTGATTAAAATATGATAAGTTGAATAGATAGATGATTCTATTTTTATTCTAGTTTTGTTTTCAAGCTTGGGTAAACTAGGTAATGTGACTCTACTTGTAAGTGCTTCTACAGACTGGTTGGTAAATATTTGTCTACGCTACTGGTGGCGGCACTTCTGCAATATATTAAGTTTTATAATTCTTTATGCTTAATGACTTATGTGGTATTATGGGATAGCCGTAGCTTTAGCCACATTTTATTATATAACAATAAAATTAATTGATTGACCCAAGATTTAGAAACATATGCAAGCTTTGTAGCCTATATCAATAAAAGGTAGCCAATGTCACCTTGAAGGCTTTATATCATCAACATATTAATCAAGCTGGTATGTCGCTCCGCTGTGGCGGAATAATAGAGCAACAAATACAATTCCGCGTTTAAACCATCGCTATGATTATTGCATGGCTATTACGACGATATTGGTTTAACTTCAATCATTTAATGTTTAATCTAAGAGGCCGAAATTGAAAATTATAACACTCAAACAAATCTGCCTCCAGCACAGCTCTTCAAAAAATTTAGTTACCTACTATTTTAAAAATTTGCGCCAAATCTTCATAAATCTTTAGTTATAATTTCATCCGTGTGTAAAATGATGTTACATTACTGTAGGCCGGTGTCTCCATTAGTTACATGTAACGAAGGTCGCTCCATTCATCTCACGTCATAATTGGACTATTCTTACATCAACCCTTTGTGAATACGACCGAGATTTGCCCATATCTACATACAATCATTATACGTATCATATATTATGTATGTGAATTATAACTATATGTTTCGCTGTATGTATCTTATATATAGGTTACATATAGAAAAGGTATAGTGGTTAGGTATGGTTTAATGGGGCAAGGAATATTTAATGTAATCTTTTAGGATATTTTTAATTGATATACTTACTCTAAATGTACTTATCACTGATCCAAGCTTTAGCAGGCCTTGTAAAATATGTCTAGCTTCATAAAAACTGACATAATATATACGAAAATGCCAGATGTGAAACCAAATTAACAAAGCTATTCTTACGTATGTATGTAATAAGTATTAAAAGCAAACAATACAGTGTCAAATCTTAATATTCAACGGCCTGCTCTCTCGCCTAAAGACGGAAACCGATAAAACTAATTTAAAAATAAAAATGTTAGAACGTCCACCGGCGGTTAGAACAGATATATAACCACGGCCACCACCGATATGTCAATCAATGTCAATCCCATACATATTTTTTTCTTAATCATCTAATCTTGAAAGCCTTTTAATGTCATACTATAGAAGATTCAATCACAACATTTTGACGTGTAAATTAATATTTAAAAATACAATACCAAAATAATAATAAACGCATAAGTACTGAATTCTGCTTATCAAAACTGTCTCTTGTATGCGGGTGTCACGTCAGGTGGCGTCACGGGCGGCGGCGAGTATAAGTCGGATTTCCTAAATGAGTGTGCGTCGGCCGAGCCGGGATATCCGGCCCTCTCGGCTCGCTCGCACATATACCGCCTCAAACCTACATACACGATTATGTAAGTAAGTAAATATGACAACGATGTCGTTACTAATAGACGCCTTATTACAGGTGTAAAAGTTTCGAGACATGGGCAAATGAAATCCACTTGTAAATTGCAATGTGTGTCTTTATTTATACACAACAATCTCCAAAAACCGTATACATTTATACGATTTTAAGTAACAATTTTTAGGTAAGTAGATGTAGTGACATCTATCTAAAAATTGTTACTTAAAATCGTTGTAAGTATATTACTTATTTACAAATATCAAACAATCAGTTATACATCTATGGAGATCAATTATGATTGAAATGTCGCCATGGACACATGATAAAACTGGACATGGTAGGAGGAGCGGTTTGTACTGAAAATACATACTCGTATATACGATACATTCAAAGTAGTACTGTATTAACCTTTATCTACACTAATGTTGTAACATTCTACTTATGTTTCCAATACTTGACTTATAATTACTACTGTTATAGCGCAGACAACAAAACACTCAATTTAAGCAATTTCACATGATGGTATAATATCCACATCGATATCGTAATATCTCATTATAACATCAATAAAACGCGACCAACCTGATTGCAGGGCCAATCAGGTTGGTCGCGTTTTATTGATGCGCGCAGCTGCGCTCTCATTGGTTAGATTTTAATGGCGGCAAAATCACTGTGACAATACACGTACGCGTGAATTTAATTTAATAAATTAAAAGTTAAAAATGGATAGCGACGATGATATTTGTACGCCTCCGGATATTCTAGAATTGGCAACAAAAGTAACTCACAATCTTTTGCCAGAAAAATCTAGAAAATTATATGAAAAAGAATATAATAACTTTTTGCCGTGGAAGATCGAAAAGAAAACTACATCATTTTCTGAAAATGTCATTCTTGCGTATCTCAAAGACCTCTCCGACAAATTCAAGCTTTTACTCTTGTTGTTTGATTAATTGCATTAGTGAAGATACAGTAGTGTATGCAACTGCATATAACACGGGTATTGAATGGTATGAAACTCACACTCGTGTTTTAATACCCTTCATTATATGACAGTTGCATAAACTAATATTAAGTAATCAGTCAACGCGACATGACGTAGGCGCCTACAATATAGGCCTGATATCTAGTGTGGGCAGGGAAATGTTACCTAACTGAAACCCTTATTTGAATATTATTATGTAAATGTCAACGGTTATTAAGTAAACATTAATAATAAATCAAAGATTTCAAACTCCTTGCCTGTTTCTCACGTACTATAATTTAGCGATCTTCAAAACGAGAGTGAACCGGTTTTCATTGGGTATGCACGCTCCATCTTAGGCCACAACTATCGTTTTCAATCAGGCAAACTGTTGTAAAGGGTGAATCTGTATCAGTTAAAAAAAAGTTTATTTTAGTTACTTTATTAAAACAAACAATACAAAGAAAAAACACAATAAAACACACAATACTTAAAATTAGTGTCCTAATTGGGGACCTTATCGCTAATAGCTAGGTGTCTCTGCATAATAACGTCCATGAAGTATACCCTCCACCATCAGATAATACATTTCTTACCCACTGGCTTTGGGCTCGCTTCCGGGGCTCTAATTCAATGTCCATGACGTCTCTACCGCCGCACATTATTACTAGATAACAAATCACAATGTAGCCTCACTCGGGGACTTGAAGGTATATGAACCCATCTATCTATACATATAGTAAAGCTAAAGAGGAGCAAAAGAACATAGAAGATAATAGAAAAATATTCGCCTGTATTTAAAATTGAGAACAGATATTTTTTTTAAATATTTGCAAGTTTTTATGATTTTCAGTTTATTTGCACGTGTATCACGCGAAAGTGTTGAACGCATTGTAACCAAAATACATACCAAAATCGGAGGCAGTATGAGGTCTCGGCTGTGACATAGGCTAATTTTTATTCTGAAATAACGAGAGCGAATCCGCGGGCATCCTTTAGTTCTGAATATTGCTTTATATTTACATTAGGCACGTACCCATGTAGGATTGATATTAATATTTATTCTGTTCGTACCCGAACGCGCAATAAAAAGCTAATTTTTCAACTGCAGATGGTATTTTATAGACAACCCTTCGCGGTTGAAGCGGCACGTATTTCAATAAATCTAATTGGCTCAACGCTCACAGACACGCATTTATATCAAATATTATATACTATATTTGTATATGTAGGCGCTTTATGTCATTCTCAGGACTGTATTCTATCACCATAGCAATCATATAATCACGCTACTCCGTCGCTCCGTTGTGGCTTAAAAATGTAACAATCTGATCTGACCAATAAATTTACAAACACACTTACATAATAATAATGATGATGATGTCACTTCTTTTAAGCGAACCATTTTTCTCTAGAAATACAGCCACTTTTCAAACTAATTATCGCGAAATGCAATGCAGTTGTCTGGAACAAATTGATGAAGTTTTCCCGCCATTATCGTTCTGCGTCTTTAATATTGAACTGGGTCCGTTCCAAGCCCAGTTTTAATTAACAGTAAGCGCTTTTAAACGAATTCTTCGAATATCGGTTTGTCTTTTTAACTTTCGCTTCATCGAGTTCTAGGTAGGTACATATACATATAATATAGGTATATATAAATCTCTCGTTCTTTTGTGCGAGGTGCGAAGGGGAGAGGAGGAAGGAGGAGGAAGGAGGGGGAAGGTATTCTCCTCACCTTCGCCATTGATTGGATTGAACGCGGGACAATGTAGTGTCGGAGTCCTGCCGCCATTCAGTTGGCTTCCGTTTGTCATAAACGCTGCGTTTTCATTGATGGCGTACAATAGGCCGGCGGCTGGCGGAGTCTTTAAACGCTGACTAGCTTGTTTTGGCGCATGATTCGTAAAATTATGTTAAGCTTAAATTGTAAGAGTTTGAGGGCCGTTATTATGACCACCACATTTTAACACCATAACTTTGATGATAGGATTCTACTAAAGTTAAAACAAATAATAAGATGTTTTCTGTGAACGTAGAGCATTGTAAATACATGATATTATCTAATAATATAATCTAGTAACGTGGTGCAAATCTGGACTCACTAACCTATCGAGCTGCGGCAATCGTGTCGTAGTTGTGCGTAGCAAAGCATAAATATTGTATAAATCATGTACTGAAATTATATTTTTTGGTTCTCTGCACTTACTTTTTTGCATCTTTTTGCATCTTTATCTTTGCTTAGAATAGGGCTAGATGGCACTGGTTGCCCTGAAACATTCATTTATTTATTTTGTCATGTATGTATGTGCCAAAGATTAGATTATCTAGTCTCTGTTCATGCCAAAAAGGTTCTATCTATCTTTACAACCACCTCACACCTCTACTCCCAGCTACTTCTCCTTACATCGATGAATGTCTCGCGAACTGCAAATGTCATTCCGAGTTCGCTTCACTGTTAGAGTTCAATCAATTAGTTGGTCTATTGAATGGCAATATACCTCCGTTACTTAGTATATTGAATGTCAATATACCTCCGTTACTTAGTATATTCTTACAAAGTTTGTTATTTTTCTGCCATACTTTTTTATTTATTTTATGACATATTTAAAAAGTGGTTATTTTTAATAATAATAATACTGTTTACAAAATCGACTAACAACCATTTGTCAAAACCACTGATCAGTTCACTGAAAACAAACATAGGTACATCTATACAGATATACATTATGTTATATTATAATAAAGAAACTTCAATATCTAAGATATCTACTCAAATCTAAATTCATAACAATACTACATAAATGTACATACAGAACGAATAGCAAACCTCTACCTCGTATTTGTACAAAACTTTTCACACGCAACAAAAACATCTCTGCTATCCGCGTCACAAAAACAGTGTCCTTCCAATCAATTTATATGACAATGTGTGTTTATGTGTAACTGTAAGTAAGTTCCTAACTTTGCTCATAAATCTGGCCGCATCAGTCGCTAAACGAATAACAATGTCATAGAAGAAGTGTGATTTGTCCGACAAAGGCGCTACTACAATATTTTTCCAAACATTCTTATTGCATTAGCATTTCGTTACCACAACAAAACAATAGTCAGTATACAGTTTTCTAGCGCAAAGTAATTTTCAGTTGAGCTAGCAATAAATATCAGCAGACATATCGCCGCCCTCGGAGAATAAAATGATAACTACAAAAATGCAACTTTACAGGAAAAATAAAAAACATGTTTTCGTCGATTGCTCTTTAAATACTGGACGTAGACAGATTATTGTAAGCTTTTACAGAAGGTTATTTTTTGTTTGTTCTTAATGTTTTAGTAAAATACGCCTATGTATCAAAACAAAGATATTATTTCAAAAATAAAAAGTTAGTCAGAATTTATCATCATCTAAGTTGCATAACGTCGATTATCATTTTATTCTCCGTACATCCTGACTAGAATCGAATATTGTATTCTTCACTTATCATTTTATTCTATAACATTTTATGGTGCAAGTGATGCTGATAATACTTTAATATCTTCTTATTCTCGTAAATATTGTTAAAATGAAACTGATAAGGGCTTTGAATTTGGCTTCCTATTTAAACAATGACATGGTAATCAACATTAGTTTTATTCAAAATAATAGTAAGAAAACGACAGTATTTTCTTAATTTACTCTTATTAGTGTTCTTGAATTGGTATTAATTAAAATTAGCCTCATGATCACATGGTACGTGAATTATTAATACAATATTAATAAAATTGTTAGATAATATAATCATTTACACAATTTGTTATCAATAAAACAGCCTCATAATCACAATTATCACATAAAATCGGCTTCTTATAATGAATATTAAAAAATAAAATATAATTTGGTGATTAGTCATCATTATCTTCCTCATTCTTGTCGTTATTGCTTCCAGAACAGCTACTGCCATAAATCAAGGACTCGTAAACACCACGATAGCAACTTCTTACAAAGGCTCACAAGATCGTCGTATAAGGCTTTGCTTATCGGAATAGGCTCAGCGTACAATGTTTGGAGTTCTGGCACAGTGCTAGGACTTGGGCTTGGTATCTGTCTAGCCTGAAGTCCGAAAATATTCAGCTTCTTCGGCGGCCACAGCGGCTCATAGCCATCAAGGTGGCAAGAGCCTACAGTACCGTCTCTAACGAGGCGGCCTGCGCGTTGGCAGGCTCTGCCCATGGAGCATAGACGCCGAAATGATGGCCCGAATATACCGGGTGCTAGCGGCCACCAAGCAGCGGGATGAGTACCCACTGCCCGTGGAGGTGCGGCGCTTACGGCAGCAAACCCGGGACGTTGCCATCGAAAGGTGGCAGCGGCCGCGGCGGCTCGAAGAGCCTACCGCGGGTGTGCGGTCGATGGAGGCAACCCGCCCTGTCCTCGTACAGTGGTTGACGAGGAAGCACGGGTCTCTCTCCTTCCGTGTCACGCAACTCCTGACAGGCCATGGCTGTTCTAGCCAATTCCTGTTCAGGGTTGCGCGGAGGGAGGAGACACCAGCCTCTCACTATTGTGGGGACCCGGAGGATACGGCAGAGCACACCGCTCGAGTGAAACGATCCATTTTGAGATTGTGGGATGCTCAAAACCTTGAATTCGGATACGTTTTCGCTCTACGGTGATTCGCTTAACATCTTCGACTAATGTATGATTTACGATACCTATATTGCCCTCTCTCCTTCCGTGTCACGCAACTCCTGACAGGCCATGGCTGTTTTAGCCAATTCCTGTTCAGGGTTGCGCGGAGGGAGGAGACACCAGCCTCTCACTATTGTAGGGACCCGGAGGATACGGCAGAGCACACCGCTCGAGTGAAACGATCCATTTTGAGATTGTGGGATGCTCAAAACCTTGAATTCGGATACGTTTTCGCTCTACGGTGATTCGCTTAACATCTTCGACTAATGTATGATTTACGATACCTATATTGCCACTGTCTCTCGTGGTCTTCTATTTTCTAATATTGCTGCATTATGTACTCTCTTTGCTCATGGGTTATCTTTTCAACACATTTCTTTGTGCATTTACAACTAGCTTTCAAAACTTTTTGTCAAATATTCTCTTCGATCTGCAGCCCATGTAGGTTTCACCAGAATTTTTTAATTTTTAAATCTTAACATCTTGATTTTTGTTAAAATTTCGTTTACATTTTCTAGTATTTTTTCCTATGGTTTCGATACTTGATCTGTACTAAATGTATGCATTTCAGTTTGGTCTTCTTCATCATGGTCTTCATTATGATCAGGAGTCTGGCGATACGCTACGTTGCTGTTTTGTTCTGTTTGTGTCAGATTTTGAGGACTACCTAGGTGTTATGCTATCATTGTTAAGAATGGTTGGTCCAACAATGTACAATCTGAAACAATTGCGGGTTGTAATGTTTCATCCAAATCAAGCCAGGTCAGAGGCCCTAAGGGTGGCTTGATTACCTCTAGACACCAGAATTGGCCACTCTCATTCAACAACAAGAAGAAGATCCAAGTCAAAAAGAGACGGTGCTGATAATTCTTCTTCTTTATTACTTTTGCTACGAGTGTATGAGGTTGACGGCCGATTATCGTTTTAAAACAATTAATAGAGTACATATGTACTCTTATTCGTACCTCGAAGATCCACTATTTTCATGTGTCGCAGTTGGTGTCAAATCCAAACTAAATTTTGTGTGTGCTTTAGGATTGTTTTTCAACGTATTAGCTTCATATATGACTGAAGGGGATAGTATGAAATAGAGATATGTTGTAAATAGTTGATGGTGTTCCTACAATTTTCTGACGTTGCAATTGGTTTTGCGTGGATACTGAGTGAGAGAAAAGGATGACAATATGTGTTACTGTTCAAAACCACAATAGTCATATTACTAACACACCTTATAGAGAGCGACTTGATAGTTTTGAACGAGAATAAAATGATAAGTGCATTTATCATTATCTAGTCGAATATTTTTTCACTCGAACATAATTGTATGACTGTTTGTCATACTAATAAGTGGGAATACATTTTGATAATATTATATTAACACTTTATTCTCGTAATTGAAGACTTGTTTTAAATCTTTGAATAATATTGTAATATTTTGTAACTTCGTAAATAGCTGTATAAAAATTAGGAAAAAAATTGAGCGGATGTATTAACACCCACAGATCCCAAAAATGAAATAACACTAAAACTAAGATAATGGCAGTTATCATTTTATTCTCCGGGGACGGCGATATGCAGCGGGTACAACGTATTATTATTACGATTTATGTAGGTACTTGCAAACTGGCTGCAAGATGGGTCGACGATATAACATCTGACGCAGGTCAAACCTGGATGAGGCTGGCTAAAGATCGAAGTCAATGGCATATGAGAGCGGCCTACTCCCAACAGTGGGACAAAACCGGCTGTGGATGATGATGATGATGACTTGCAAACTGTACTGTGGTACTGAACGCAGAATTGTTTCAGTACTGCTTAGACATCTTGTGGTAAGTCCTCTGGTCGAGTCAGCGCCGGCCGTCGCTTCGGGCAGAGAAACTTACATCGCTTGGAGTAGACAAAAACTAATAGTAGTAGAACCTTGGGAGTCGTGACATCAAATGTGCTAGCTTGATAGATCAGCTAGAAGGAATGATGTTCTAAGACCTACTATTCTATGTTTGGGTTTTGTCACTGAACATATATAATATTATAATATATAATACTGGGGTTTGTATACTTACTTGGATTTCATTCTGATTCGGCCTGGTATCAGCACGTAATTTTTTATAATTCAAATTCAATTATAGGTAGGTATGTTTAGTGAATGAATAGGGAATCGATTAAATATTGTTTTAATAATATTGTGTAGTTGACACGCTACATCTATTAGCCAGCGGTGGGCAAATTAATACCGAGTGAAACTAAAGAAAGCTAACAGTTTATTTATAGTTGGCTTAATTAGTTTTGCATCGTTCCTAAAAGTAACCAAGCGGTAGATTGAGGACTAAATGATTGATGCTCAAAACTATTTGCATACTTTAATCTACTTACGCATTATATTTCATTTTGACACTTAATCTCCATCCATTTTCTGATAATCTATACTCTGCGGTCGTTAATCAGCTTACACGCATTAAAATAAAACTAAGTATATTTTCATAACGTGGCCACATCCCTAATCCCAAAGGTCAGCCGTCCAGAGCGTTAGATCAAGGGGATATAAGCTAGCTAATACTATCTAGATGTCGGGAGTCAGCGCGACTGGATCAAAAACACATAAATAATGCTACAACTCTGCGCTTCGCTGGATTCTGTGGAGGGATACCATAGTCCACCATGCCGTTCTTACAAAGTAATTTGATTGGACGAAATAGGTTTTGGAAATATTCATACAGAACTTAATCACCATCATTGTTATCAGCTAATCATCACAATAAAAACTCTTGACACCAGATTTGACCACTCTCATTCGATAAGAAGAAGATCAACGCAATCAGCAGTGCGCTGATATACCTAATGTCACCAATATAGCCGTGGGTGATTTTACTTTGTTTTGGCTTATAAGAATGTTCGTGGTCATAATTTGCCAGATGGTCAGACAGAAGAGGTAATTATAGCCCAAAATAGAGCGTTTTATGATTTCTTCTCTTATTTGGACAACCCCAGTACCACTCTGGCCTTCCTTTGCTAGGACGGGCTAAGATTGCAGCTGTGTGGTAGAATATCTGAAAAAAAATGATTATTTTTATGTGAATTTTGATATATTGTACATTTATGGTTAATCGCACTAATAATAGGCATGCGAAAGTTTCTCCTTTTTTACGTATTAACACATTTAGTATGGAGATAATTTAGATCCTGAATGAACACGTCAGCGAATTTATATCCCGGATTAACGTGGGCAATACCGCAGAAAGCCGAAATAGTACAGTAATATTACAACTATGATAGTTATCTCTCTTGGTAGTTTGTTCTAGGATAGATGAGTGTTTTTATAGCCGTGTCGTAAATAACACAGTATTAAAGAGGGTCCTCCGCATCGGACGTATCAAGTTGCAAAAACAAAATAAATGGCCCAAGAACAATCAAGACGTTTGTCTACCAACGACATTGATGTAGGCAAGAAATGCAAAAACAACCAGATAAATAAACTGTTTATTAGACGTAAAAAGGTGTATTTAAATTGCAATAAGAGTCATAACATAAAATTACTATACCACTTAAAGTGATGTCTTCCAAGCAACCATAGCGTGTTAAAAACTCACATCAAGAAAACACGCAAGACAAGAACCAGTAAAAGCTCGCTAAATAAATATTATCTAATCTACAATTCATTATTCATAATAATATAAAAAATATTAAGTGTGTTGTCTGTGTTGTGGCCTTTTAAATAAATGTACGTAACCTATATTTCTTACTACGTGTTCGTTATAAGCTCTTAATCCCGAGTGAAATACCAACTAATTTGGAAGCTGTTAACAAAAGTGAGCACAAAAGCTTATTGTGAGAAAACATCGTGCCTAAAATATAAATCTTGTTACGAGGATTTGTAACTTGTGAATATGAGCTTATATTCTGAAGAAATGTTAGACTATATTATCCATTTGTTCTTACTCGGAGTGTTTAATTTGTGCGACAGTAACTTTATCAGAATGTTCTTGGTTCGCCGCGTCTCAGAGAGAAACTTGCGAGGTACTGTATACAGGTAGCTATAGATATAGGCAGGGAGCAAGAGACAGGGATGAAGAAGTGGGGGGAGGGGATACAGTCGGATAGTCCACTAACAGCGCCCTTCTATTACAACTTCATTTATAAACCAAACTCAAAAAACTTGTTACACAAGTCGAGCGCCATTACGCCGACTTCCCTCCTGATTGTGTTTGAAATTCTATTTTTATTGCGACCTCTAAACCGAAAACGCAATTTTGTTGAAACCGCTCTATTCATCCCGTGCGTTGATTCGTCTCTAACTCTAATACATTTGGTGAATCGGCTCGGTTTGCGCTCCACCTGTAAATAAAGGCAGTAAGGTAACGTAAGATGCTTCAAAATCACCTTTCGTTCCTTTGTGCGCCGTATTGGGAGTCGCGCCTCCGTTTTCAAACGCCCATCAGTTTTTCGGTTTCGCGTCCCTCGCGAACACAACCCCGCAGAATAATGTACGTAAGCACTCCGTAAAATATTCATACAATGCGAAGAATTTCAATGTGCTATAATTTCCATTTTCATTTAACCAGCGGATGTAACAAAAAATTCCGGTTGCAGTTTGGGCGTTCTTGGGCATTGTGCTCGCGCCATTGTCGCGGGACTCTAATGGCCAATGTTTTCTGCGGGAAATTAAAATTTTCCCATTTGTTAGTCTGCGCCGTCAGCCGGCTGGCGTAGTACCGGATAGCTTGAATAGCTCGGATAGATATTACGCGGGTGCGGTCGACGTGGTCAACTCTTACATATTATAATAGAAAATGTTGTCTAAATTATCTTCCTTCCTTCTGTTCTTATTAATCAATTTGGCATTGTAAAATGTATAAAAGAGCATGTCATAGAATTTTGTATATTGCAGTAGAAAGCTAGATAAAGTTAGTTGGTAACAACTAGATAAGCCGCTGGGAACTGAGCCAAGGTATCTGTTACCGTGTAGTGTGTGTAGGTGCACAACACACCTGCCGCGTCTCACTGCAGGCATGTCTCTTACTATTGCAATATAATAACAGATAGATACAAGTACATATTTTGATTGTAGTTAATAACTAAAATTAACATTACTCTTTTTGCCTAAAATACGGAACAAAAGTAAAGAAGGTTCAATAAACAACAAATCCTGAGCAATCTCGAGAACCACCGGATTAATTAAGCAGCTTGTAAAACGGATTTAATTTTTTGTATTTTTTTCTTCATTAAAAATAAATAAACCAAGACTGAACTCCAAATTTATGTATAAAAAACAGTACCTTCCGGCAGCTTTGAGAAATAGATCAGTGTACGCGTCAGTCACTAGGTAGGTTCCGTTTGAGCCGAGTTTCCTTTGACATTATTAATGCGTTGCAACCTCTCCGAGGGATCCTCGTGATCCGCGCAAATCTCAGATACAAACCGAGAACCTCCGCTATCAATAATGCAGGAATAACTCTCGTAAAAATGAGGCTTCAAAGGCGAGAGCGGCGCTTCCCTAAAAGCAGACTTATTTGTGCGGCGGTAGGTTAGAAATAGGTTGTAGGGATGCTCTTTTAGAATTTAAAGAGACGTTCTCTGGGGCCATTCCGTGCGTCCCGTCCGTCAGGCGCTGCAGGCTGCGGGCACATGCAGCTGCACCGGCGGCCATTACTCCATGTAGCGCGGGTGAGAGGTTACTTTGTCAGGTTTATAGCACCCCCAGAGCGCACAAATGATTCACTTACCAGGATATACCGCACACAGCTGAGCGCTGAAAAATCTTGCACTTATTCCAACAAACCCGGCGGATAGCGAGTTTGTCCAACTTCGACAATAACGACTCAACTTCATCGCCGCAAGATTGCGAGCCAAAAATATGGGATAGTGGATAAACTTAGTCGTTACTGAACTATTACAGCAGTTAGGAAAAATATTTGTCGAAATTAAAGTAACATTTCTCGTGATTAAAGGGCAAGTTTGTTCGGTCTCGGTTACGATGATCGTAAGTTTCCAAAGTAGTCTTACCTACCTACATGAGAACCCAAGTTTTGATCTTAAAGTACATGTATAAATTACTGTCTTGGGGTTCGTAGGAAAAAGGGTAAAGTGCTGTATGATTATTGGGGTAAAATGAGTTGTATGTAGATGATAATAGGGTAGTTTTTAGTCCGGCGGGTGGGTGAGTAAAGCAGGTCCCCGGGCAGAGCCGAGCGGCCATTCTGCTAATTTGCACTCTGGCCGCACTTGAGCATTCGGTTTCTGCTCCATTTGACTCCGATATTGCCTCTGCGGAGTGTTATCTTAATGTCCGCACACATTGAAAACATATTAATATTAGCTAATGGGAGCCATGTGCTAGGGCTGAACAACAAAACGTACGCTTTAAATGCAGCCTTATTAAATGATTTAATTTATGCAAAACCAATAATTTAAAAATGTTTAATTGTAAAGTTATATGATAATATGAGCAATAAAATGATATCCTTCGGCAAAGTTTACAATAACTCTCTTAATTTCAGTTTAAATTGTATACAATCAGCTTACTGTGCAATATTTTTCTATTTTTGCGATGTTAATGAGCAACTATTTATCATCTTTGTTTTTCTTTAAAATAATGTTGTAGTAGTCCTTCTCAGTTTCTGTAATGTTATGTGAAATTATACACACAATGAGGTAGGGGGAAAACATCAAAATATTAAAATAAAAATAGTAATAGTGTTTGTTTTATCCAAATTGGTCTTAGATTACCGGACCTACAGCTTTGTACATTTCCACCTATTGATTTCACGCGTTTCTTTGCGTGTTTTACAATATTGAGAAGTCTCACGCGCGCAAAACAATCAGAGGTTGCTTGACATCACTATGCACCAATCAGAAGCCGCGTGACATCACGATGCTGCAGCGTCTAGGTAATCGTCGCGTTTTGCCGGATTTTGCAGCAAAGACCGAACTATCGCTAAACTACTAAAACCTCTTTCATCTTTTTCTTTCTTACTCCACAGCTGGGTATATGCCTCTCTTTGTTCATGCCAGCTGTACCGATTTTATGAAGACTATTTCTTATACAGATCATATAGAAACACATATATGTATATTATCAATTATATGTGTGTCCCGACATGTCGGCAACATTACCCTTTGTCTGTGACCCATGTCACAGTAAGGCTGGCCACATAACAAGTACATGTTAATGCTAGTATAGCTGAAACTTTGTATCTAGGCTAGTTTCATTGAATTGTATGTTTGTTCCTTTATTACGCTCACTTAGCTGAAGCAAACATATTTTTTGTTAGTTAAATGACATTCGTTTTAACCGACTTTTTAAAATAAAGAGTTAATTCGACAGTTATGTAAAATATGTGATAAAAGCATTAGCCCTTAATTTTTTTGGGTAAACAACATTACACATAGTATATAATTAATACACCTAGATATAGTAACTATAACATAACTTTTTATTTTAGATGTAATCAAGTAAACCACGAGGCACCACTAGTGCAAGTAAGATAGACGTTTAGGTACCAAGTGTATGTATTCTATGTATCAATGGTGTCTCGAAGCTAGACAACGACTATATTCAAGTTTGCAGACGCCACATTACCACGTGACGTGCTGATAAAGTCCCTCCTTTGTTTATACCATAGATAAAGTAGGGATGGATAGAGCGTAACTTGACTTTCAACACTACAAAGCAGCAGATTTTAAAGATAAACTCTCGGTGAAATAACTCATGGGCGGACTCACACACAAAAAAGTAAAATGATGATAAACACACTGCGATGTATGATTTTGAGAAATAAAAATCAGGATGTTACTGCAACTGTTATGAGCAAATATATTCAATGTGTACCATGATTTAGTCGTTTTATTTGTTATCTTCATAAAACAACATTTTTAGACAAATCTGAGGCTTTCTTTAAAAAATGTAAACTAATCTGGTGCCTTTGTACAACAAAATTCTGTCAGTTTGTTGTCTGCTGGGCGCGTTATTTCCATGCAAATCATTCTCGTAGTTTATTGTCCATCTATTGAGTTCGTCGATCTAAGCTCGAGTATTATTCAATTTGTATGAGAACTACTGAGATATTACTCGCTGTGGAGGGCAACGGTCTAGTGCAATTTATTAAACAGAATTTAAACGAGATCCTCCGCAGTTATTTCAGATATTATTACTAGAGTATATATTATGTTCTAGATATATAAGTGTACTTCACGCGAGAATTTCATGCATAAATCTCGAGAAATATCTCATAATGAAAACCGAGCACGCGTTTGTAAGTCGCAGGTAGAAGTTACAGTCATTAGTCTTAGGAAATAATTATGGCTCAGCTTTATCCCCTAGGTTCAGGTTTAGACGCACTACCCCCCTTTCCCCCTCCGCTCACCTGTGAGTTCCTCTCATCAAGCAGAGCCTTTGAATCCCGGCGCGGTTTAATCAAGGCAAAACCTTTTCAGCGAAACTACCTAAGGACTAGGTACTAAGGTGCCTACTTTATATCACCTACTAAATTCAGGATTTACGTTTGAAAATGAAATGTCGTACCAATTTTTATTGCTCTTGGAAATATTAACTCGCTTTAATTTACACGGCAAACTCGTATGTATGGTTTTTTTATACAACTTAATATCCCACTAATATTATAAAGTCGGAATTCTCTCACAAAGGTGCGATGGATATTTTTTTTTAAGGTGGGAGCGAGGTAAGATGGTCTGATAGTATGTAACATACATATATTGTTTATTACTCCCTATTATGACTAATTTATATTGCTTCGTATTAATAACTAAGAAAATAGATAAGTGTTGCATAATTATTATAATCTGACAACACCATGTAAATAATTATATTATTTTTGACAAGACCCCTATACAGCCGCTTTTAACAGGTATTAGAGTCTAAATTATTAGAACCATTATTGTAAATTATATCTATAAATGTTGACATTGCCAATTTTTAAATGTATTTTGCCCCTATATCCATTGTAGGGTAGTGAATGTATCATAACAAAATGGACAATATATAACTTTATTTCATTTTCATTAAAGTTTATTCCAAAGCAACGCGAATGAAAACTCAGGAAAACACTGCTTTCCCAATCACGCATAGACTAAAAATATATTCAAAATAAGTGCTGTCACGGTCTTCACATAAGTATATCTCCTCAAACATTAGCTAGTACATGTCTCATCTCCCCCAGGACTCCCCCTGGAGGGAAATTTCCGCAGAATAACTAGAAATTTATTAGAGCTTCTGAAATACTATTTCTGAATGGATTCTGGATATTAAATATCCGTGAAGCGATGAGCTCCGCTAACCTACCTCGCGGGACTTGTTCTAGACCTCGCGGGACTTGTTCTAGACTTCGCGGGACTTGTTCTAAAATTGCTTTATAATAATTTTATTTTAGTAACTTTTTCTAGACAAAACTTTTACACGTGTACCGAGTTCAAACATATACTTACCTACTACTTGTTTAGTAGTACATTTATGATTAGAAATTGCTTGAAAATAATAAAAATGCTCATGATTGACTCTCATAAATCACTGCAAAGAAGACACACGTAGTAAGTAAAATATGGCACTATCTAAGCTTTAAGAGTATTGAAAAATGAATCTAAATAAGTTACTAACCTAACCCTATCACCGGGCCATTTTACTCGAGTAGTTTTATCAAACTGCCCTCTCGACTAGTCATCATTCATAATGCCCGAGCATTATAAGTAGGTAATGCCCTCATTAATCACTTGGTACATACGATTTATATTAGAACCGACCTCACGTAACGCAACGAAATCATAACCAAGAGGGTTATGAGCAACAACCCGTTTTATGCTAAGCATCATGATATAACAAGCTTAGAAAAACGTTCTTATAGAAAAATATACTTGTTCTGAAAACCTCCAGATTGTGATTGGCTAGAAATAAAAAGTTTTGCGATAATTCCAATCCACTTTCTTTATTATCTGCTCTCAATTAAATGCAAAATTTCAGTTACTTGATTCACTAGTAATTAATGTAAAAGTGGCTTGATAAACAATTTTGTATTCACCGTGCAGACCGATACTAAGATTACATTCAGGAAAGTAATTGTGAGTACTTTACTTGAATAAAGACAATTTCGAAATTAAATTGAACATTCAATATATCACATGTAACTTTGTATAATTGAGTGGTAGTATTGTGTCGTGTATCCGCCCGTACAGTTTCCACTAACTGCTAGCGGAGTACATAAATACAGTGATTCTGGCAGCGGCTAGCTGTACTAATGTACAGGACAAATGTAGCCATTTTGGCAGCCGTACAGACAACGATTTGTCGATACAACAACTTATGGTTTGTAGTACTTTACGTGAAGCAAACTTCAAAATAACCGGAATTATATTCTTGAGAATAGTACCTACATAGTAGATTGCTTAGTAAATTAAAATCATACAAGCCCACTCTTTTAATATGAGATCATAGTCACTATTTACAGCATCAGTGTGTTTATGGTTTCAGTGTTGAATTCTTTTTAGTATTCCTATGAGGTTAGGTTAGTTAGCCTAATGTGGCAATAACTTAATATATATGCCTGAAATATCGGCAAAATGATTGTTTCACCGTTACATTCACGTATAGTGTACAAGTTTGATGACAGGTGATAAAATATGGCCTATAGAAACACTAACTCCATTTAACGCTTAATAATTTCACGCTTCCACCTTATTAGGTGAGGTGGCCTAGAAAGGCGGTTCAAAGAAATACGGCCTTGAGAGGGCTTTTTGCAGTCATCAGACCGTGGCCGGGCGGGACCAGGGGCAGGTAGGCTCGCTGGCTCTAAATCAAACCTTCGCAACCCTTTCGCTAAATTATGCCGCCAATAACTAGTGCTCGCAAACTGAAACTTTTGCTCCAATCTGACTCAGGGAAACGGGGGTGCATAATGTGACCCGCCGACGAATGGGGCTACGTTAATCCACCTATTTGTATTCATTTTCGGGTGTTTTGGGCCGCGATTTACATCGACCGATATTTTTTACTCCAATAGGTATCTAGTGGGAGATAAGAGCGGGCCCGAGTGTTATTTGTTGCTTATTTATTTTTACGAAACCTTATACTCGTGCGCGTTAACTCCGGCCGAGGGAACATAATCTTTTAAATTGTTTTCCTTTCTTTTGATCTCGTTCTGAAATGTTTGAAATGGTAAAGAAGACGTAAATTGAGTTAATTACGAGGGAAGTGGTGTTTGTAGCTGTTGCGAGTTTAGTGCGATCTCATAAATTGTGTGTTGGCGTCAGTACAGAGCGAGCGAGGCCGGGTCAGCGAGCTCGTTATCCCCTACATTACTCGTAAAAGGCATTTCATTAACATTCCGGGAGGAGAGACGTAGAGTCTCATCTTCGCCTCGAAAAGTAAACAAAACGTCTTTTCTTCACTCCTTTGACTAATTAGAGCCACTGATGAAGTCTCCGTTGCCATGGTAACAGTGCTCTAAACACGAGTTTAAGACTTTCGTAAGAAAATTGCCGAAGTAATTCGAAACAAAATGTATGAGCGATGACCGAGAGGGCGCTGATCGATCGCTCCGTACTTCGAATCACTTTAAGAAATATCTTACAAGAAACTCATGGTTAAGGGTTTTTTATATAATGAGAAGTAAACATGCAAGTAATCAGCAGAGGGAGATTAATCCATCTTTTGAAGCTCATATATAGTTCATGTCGATTCGATATGGAAACATCTCTATGCTTTATTTATTTTTTAAGTTACAGATACGCGGGCTATGCTGACCAGCTATTGATAAATTAAATTTAACACAATGTTGACGCACAAAGATAACAATCGGTATATTTATTCGCAGTTAATGACAAGCAGGTAGGAGGGTAGATTACAGGAACAATATCCGTGTGCGCTCAATATTAAGGGGGCTTACTGTCCAATTACATTATATTCTGGTAGGAAGGTCTCGGTATTCGCTGAGCAAATAATTGCGATCGCAATCCTGCGGCGTGGACAAACATACAAACATAATACTGAGGACATACCTACGCGATCCACACACGACGTCAATTTGTTATTTTTTAAGTACAAGTTTTGGCTTTTAGTATTAACATCTTTAACTTTATATCCGAACTAAAAGACTCAATTTGTTGGGCGGTACATCTGTTTTCGTTACAATGATGGTTTCCATAATGTTAGATTAAGTCAGTACTTTGACAAAAGAGCTACCCGTTTGTATTACTTTTTTTTAAAGTAATGTTATCGAATGAAGATATGATATTTGTTTCGTGTTATTTCTTAATAAATAATTTAAATAATTTATGGAACATGTTCAGAGATTACAGATAAATGACAATGTGTACTGAATCAACGAACAGATTCATATGTATATGGCCGAGATGTTCACCGCTTCAATACGTTTTTATTATTCAAACAATAACTGTCGTATAACCAACCACCGCCGGTATCTGCAGAATGTATGTACTAGGTGTGATGAGTAAGTAGTAATGCAACTCAATCTTAGTGGATAAAAAATATGAGATTTAAAATGTGAGTTACTATAATATTTTATAATGTAGGCATTTAACCAGATATATTTTTTTACATGAGATAGGTTCACGCTTGACTACAACTTGCCTGATGTTAAGCAACGTTTTAATCTACGATGTAGCGCGCTTGCCTTGAAGAAACTGGTATTATATGTATGTATTCTACATAATATATATTCTTGCAGTCGAATGATTGCTCAGGTTCATCCTGAAGTGACAAGGGTGTTTATTTATCGAAGCGTCCCGATTGAACCCGAAACTGTTTGGCTTAATTAAAGCGGGAGATATGGCGACCACCGCCAGGAATGCTGGAGACCACAACACCACATTACAAGGTGTGCTGACAGGGCTACTGAGTTGGAAGGAGTTATTTGAGAATTGTCGGAATTTATCACCTACATTTATTAGACACTAGTGGACCACCCTGTCTCTTCGCTCGCATTATTTTGAGAAAAAGTACACTTTTAAGGCTGAGGTCTCTACTACCTACATACCAAAAATCACGATGATCCGTTCAGCCGATTTTGAATTAGGAGCGTTTAAATAAACAGACAAACAGATTAACAGACAAACATTCTGAAAACTGCTTGAACGTGTTCTGTTATGGATTTAAAGTACACCATAACTTTTTTTTACTAATATCTTCTAAGTTCAGATTTTTGACCCTCTTCAGCTTTATAATATGTGCGGCCTGATTGGGATAATTCGTTATTCGTGTATTTAGATGACGCATAAAAATCACGATTATCTATAAATAAAGCCTGTAAAATAAATATAGCAAGCAAACAATAAATACATCTTAAACCTATAGTAGATATGTACGCATCTTTCGAGTGGCTTATGTGTTGTCCTGGTGAGAAACATCGCAGTACTGACTCTTACATACACTGTGGTACATCACTATAACATCTACTTCTACTAGTCATGTGTAGGGCTGGCCCTAAGAACAACACGAAAAACAATTTACTGAACGCATCTAGATCATAAGTAATATTATCAATCAGGAAAGCCAGTCCATATTATTTTTCTTAAATTTATATATTTTTAATGAATGAAAAAGTTTAAGACTCAATATTTTACGCACACTTTGTGAGATAAAAATACACATAAGTGAGCATCATTTCAGTTCATGTTTAATTTTCTCTATAATCATTAAAATCTAGACTATTTAAAAAAACTACATTATATTTCCAGTCAAAATAGGTCAACCCTAACATTCCTTCCTACCGCCTACTCCTCGAACAAAGCCAGCGGGCAGTCCGCGAGCTTAGCTAAACGATCACTGCGATCTATTGCGGCTGGTTGCGATCCACTGCGGCCCGCTGCGGTCGGCTGCGGTCGCCTGCGGTCGGCTGTGGCCCGCTGCGGCCCGCTGCGATCGCCTGCGGTCGCCTGCGGTCGGCTGCGGTTGGCTGCGGCTCGTTGCGGTCAGCTGCGGCCAGTAATGCATTATTAATTCGCGTCCCATTTGAAGAGTATCTCAGTAGCTGGGCTGGGTCAGTGCTGTAGCATTATAGCTTCAGTACGTTTAGAGTAGTGCTTCTGTACTACATAGTATGTAGGAATACCAATCTCAGTACCTATAAAGATGATGATAATTAGCTGATATCATAATGTTATATTGCTTGCAATTGACGGAATTGTTGTTGTGTTCCATATTATTTATTGGCACCTTTACCACAATAAACGTTGCTTAAATCAAAGCAGTTTTCATGTATTACATCACAAAAATCATACAAATATGTATTTCATATCTTACATCGAAAATATGAGTTAGATTCTTTCTTAGGTTCAAAATTCAAAATTTTATTATCGCGTTTATAAATTTAACGTACTTTCCAAAGGATATTTGAATTTTCTATTTACCCTACTCATTTTATGAATAAAAATAACAAAAATCCCTTGCTTAGTTTACAAAGGACCGGCAGCGGAAGTAAGAAACTACAATTTTGGTTACATTTTCTCGCGTTTGCTTTAAACTAAGTTCGTAAAAGAAACAAGCGGAATAAAATGTAGCGGAAGAGTGAACCGCTTCCGGTGTTCCGGACAACATCCAGCCAAGCACAATGTGCTGGGAATTATACAAACTGAACTGTTGAATACTAACTGAAGCGAGCACCCGCTAGATTATCATAATACAATTTTTCCAGACCTACTCAGAACTCGCTTTAAACAATTCTTGGTTTTTTTCAATGATAGGTCATTGAATTTCCATTAATCGATGTGATATGTGCAAATGTCATGCCAGTGTAAAATTAAATTCAATTTCTATAAAGATTATTATTTTGTTTGAGAGTTGTACTTTGTTAGAAGTGTGCTGCATATTTAAAACCTTTTCTCTTATTTAAAAAAATTAAACTTTTTTTATTTGATTTAGTATACGCCACTATACCTATCAGTTTACATAGCAATACTAAGAATATATTTTTTTTGCAGATCTATTACCAAATCACTTAAAATAAAATAAATTAATTCATTACCTGCTAAATGGAATTAATTTTAATTATTTTTTCTCACTGATAACAAATGACAAAAACAAAAGTGCTTATTTTTTGGACTAGTAGGTAAGTTGGGTAATGACCAAGTTTAAATAATACAATTACGTAACAAAATTGCGTTTTCTCTTAATTTTTGTAAAGTTTAGTTGATCACGCGATCACTGCATCGATTGAGCGGTTGAACCAGCCTGCTCCAGCATTATGTTAATTATAATAGCTTCCGCTACACGCGACCTTCTAAACTAACCACTAAATACGGTTATAACGACCTGTTTAAATTCCAATTTACTAACCTTCATGATTCGAAATAATGTTTTACTGTTTTGTGTATGGATAAAAATAAACTACAGGCTATTATATTATTTATTCCAATAAAGGTTTAAGCCAAACCAATAAATATACTTCTTAGTCAAATATTCCTATCGATACCAACGGGAGACCAGCGCTGGTGGGTTGTAACATATGTATTCTTATATTGATATTGATATGTATCCATTTCATACCTCGTATATGAATTAAACATATTTTTTCTTATTCCTATTCCTTATTATATTCAACACATACTCACACATATTCAGATTCAGATATTTATTCATAACAAACAGCAGTTACATGTCAATATTAAAAAAAAACACATATTTAGTCATAATCAAACCTTAAAAAAACAATTTATTACATATATATTTCATCCATTAATTAAAATTAATCCACAAGAGGTAGGTGAAAGGTAGGTAGGTAGGTAGGTTGTTTGTTGTAGGTTTACTCATTGTGTGAATAAAATGTCTTCTCTGTTAACCATTTTTTAACCCTTATTTTAAAAGATTGTTTTGAAGGAGCATTTTTAATTTGTTCATAGAGTTATTTCTCAAATCTTACGAGTACCATTAGACAAAAAACTAAATTGAGTTTCTTGATTTAAGGCCATTCTTTACACCGCACAGATCATCGTAATTTGCTGTATAAAAGCAGTAAAAAAATAAATAATAATAATAAAAATGTTTATTGGACACACAAATTCTTATAAAATTAACACTTATTAATAATGTAATTTAAAAGAGGGCATTTTAGTAAAGAAAAGATATGTCGAGCAGCTGCTACGCTGAGAGAAAGTGGTCTCTCGTGTTAGGGTCAGGATATAATCTACTTTGTACCACGATATCACGCACTCAAGTATCCTATAATTCACAATTAATACTTACCTACTCAATATCACAAGTTGAAACTGATAAAAGTACGAGTAGTATTTTATCGGCCGCACCCCGCGAGTGCCATCCATTACTGCGCCATATCGTGTCTATTTTCACTCCGCAGTGAGTTACCGCTTCTCAATTGTTTTATTCCCTCGCGAAGGAAGGAGAGACTTTTCTTATAGAAGTTTGATACTTATTACCACTAATAGTTACCCGTGACTTTGATTACATTGTTTTGAGAGGTAGAAAAGTAGCTTATGTTACTCGCAGGACTCTTTAGTTATGCTTTAGTAAATTCGCGATGATCTCTTTCATGGTGGTCGTTCTGAAGCGGGGTGAAAGCGAAACAAACAAATAAACAAACTCACTTTTTGCTTTTATGTAATAGTATGATTACGACTGTGGCATTGGTTTATAAATACTAATATTTATAGTATTACCAGCCACTAAACGTTGTTTTTAGACCATGAATGGGTGTTAACCCATTAATTAACTTACTTGTTTAATTTTGTGCTGCTGTCCATAGGGGTCTCTGTCAAGAGTCAACAACCACTTCTAGAGAACGCCCAAAGCTTTGCAGTCTGATTGGAGTTCTACTAGTCTTTATGTAAGTGAAACTAGGTTAGAACACATAGATAAGAACAATGACCACTATGTTAGTATGGGATATATGAATAGTTTCATAGCTTGTACCACTGCTACGTCGTAGTACATCTACAGCGTAGTACTGCTACGACATGTAATAAAGTGAAGTATTTCTTCAAAGAGCCGTCAAATGTTTTCGTGCGTGCTATGTAGGTATACATAGATATATCTAGCTATGTATAAACTCGTAAAGTACACAAAAAGCCTGCGTATGTTGCGTATTTCTCCTTTCAATCCAATGAATTTGCTGGGGCAATAAAAATTTCATCAGCAGAGCTTTGTTTATGCCGACAACGCGAAATGCGAGCCAAGCAAATATTTCAGTGAATCCAGTCCACTTCCGGTGGCAGGCTCCCGCGGGAACCGGAAACCAATCAATTACGTCGAGATGACGTCGTCAGGCGCGACGCAGTGAGATGCCGACAGCGTCACCGCGGCATCAAACACATCAAAGGATTCAACACTTTAGAAGCGAGCTGCCTTTTCATATTTAATCACAGGCTTCTATTTTGATAGACTTCAAAAGCAGCCTTTTTATAATGTGACTAGTGGACGCTCGCAGCTTTGCTCTCATTAAGAAGTAAAACTTGCATCCCCTATTTCACCCCTTTTAAGGTGGCATTTCCAAAAATCCTTTCTTAGCGGATGCTTGCGTCATAACATCTACCTGTATGCCAAATTTTAACCCGATCCGTCCAGTGGATTGAGCTGTGCGTTGATAGATCATTATATCAGTCAGTCAGTCACCTTTGAGTTTTATATATATTGATAGTTGTAAGACAAACTCAAATCAGATCTAAACGTACTTACGTAGAGTGTTGTTTCTCATAACCATGTTCGCAAATTTCGGGGTTAGTTTTTACACAGCATACATAAGTTTCTAAGATTGATTTAATTTAGTACCTACATGCTGCATGCATATCTCTCTCTCTCTTGAGTCGTATTCCTCATGACTGAGGGTCGTGACTCCCCCGCAGAATTAATCCGCTAGGGGAGTTTTCTTGGGCAGATACATCGTGGTGGGCGCCCAGGTCCTTCCACGGAAGACACATGTCCTCGGATATTGTGGCCTCAAACATGTCGGTTTCCTCACGATGTTTTCCTTCACCGTTAAGCGAGTGCAAATCCACACATAACTTGAAAATACAAGTCATTGGTGTAGGGCCGGATTCGAACCCGGGTGCGTCTGAATGAAAAGCACACACTGGAACCGCTACGCCACACTCGCTTGCTGCATGCATATAAATAAATTAAAATTAATAATTAAATTTTGATCAACCGTCGAAGCAAAACACGAAAAAGAAGAGAGTTCTAAAAAAGGAACAAATACACAATGTAATTACAAACTTTTGCTTTTAAAGTATTAGTACAACACTGCCTCGAAACTATTATACATGAAAGTAACTTATGAAAATCCTTGTCCATTAATGATCCATAGCCTCGGAGGTCCTTAAACCCTCTTGAATAGATTGTGAGTGATGTCCTGGACCCTAGAGAGGTCCTACAGAAGTCCTTGGCGGCCTCTGGAAACCTTGAGGCTTTCATCGGTTTGTAACGTTATCGCCGACATTCACAACCCTTTAGCGGGAGCCAGTAAATGTGTAGCTTTATATAGATGTATAAGAGTGTATATGTACTATTGCCATGTATGTACCTCATGTAAGATGTTATATCGTAAATGTAAAAGTTTATGTGAATGTACATAAGTACTAAAGTAAGAGTGGGGGAGAATGTTGTCGGTTTGATGTTTGATTGATTGAAATGATTGGAATGGAAAATTTGTGCTGAGATTAGTGAGTTTTGAACAGTGAAAATATTTATTATCAGATATTGAAATAAAATTATATGCCAACAAGACATTTTTGATTTGGTTTAGAATTTATTTTATTCAACACTAACGCAAATAAAATAACAATTCGCTGTTTAGTAACTAGAATTAAATTCATTACGGTTATTGATGTGACCCTTAGGTTAAGTAACAGAGAGTTTAATATAAAAGTTTAAATTAAATGTAAAAACTGAGTTGATCTATACTAAAGTAAGTAGCAAAATATAGTGGGCAGCAGTTTTAATGTTGCACAGGTACAGATGTTGTACTTTACGAAATCAGTTTCAATTAGGCTGGATGATATTTTTGTGTACGTACCTACATTTTTGTATATGTATCAATCATGGTCTATTTGGACGCACCGCTCTTGATGACATTTATGATGCAAGAGTTTTTGCAACTCTTTTTCCCATCTTTTCTCAGAGTAGCAGAAAATACATAAAATAACTTTTTAAGGACACTAGTGTATGCCAGTGTTCCATCAATTCCATTTAATTCAGAGTTTTACTAGGCAAGCGCGCTAGTTCGTAGATTACAGCGATGCTTAACACCAGATAAGTTGTAGTCAAGCGTGAGCTTATCTAGGTTAAAAAGGTTTGAATGAGCCTCGTGTTCTATCAGTTTATTCGTCAATCCCACAAAATATAAAACAGTACATCTGTACGATAGCTGCGCAGGTAAAGTTAATCATCATTAAAGTTTAACTACCTTCATTGTATAATCCTGTAATCCAGGGAGATAAGACTGAACGTATACCTATAGTTAGTACAGGCTACAAATGAATTTTCATACTAACTATTGTATAGCACTAAGGCATATTATTTTTTAAATATGTTGAATTAAATTTAAAATTACGAGGTCTCAGAAATATATATCTAAGCTGTTGATTCCTTATTTTCATTTTTCTTCCACAACTTAGTGTATTTGTTCTTAGCGTTTGAATAGATTTCGAGCAAAATGTGTTTTGGAATCTAGCGGAATATTACGAGAAATTAACATTTAGAGTTTTCTTAAAGGGCGACTTAAAATATATTTTTCGTCTTTATTTTCGACAAACATCTATGTAGATATTACTTGACTCAAGAATGCTGAGCATAACCTTAGTCGGCATAATAATAAATAATAATAAATAATAAATATTTCGGGACATTGCACACAGCGCCATCTAGCCCCACACTAAGTAATAATACGTGATAAGAGTCTGACTTGATTCACTCTTATCAACAACCGTAGATATATTAATGTATTTATGTATATTGAACTGTTACAGCGATACATATGCTACTTTCGTGTATATACTAGTAATGGCTCTCCATGACGTAACCCGCGTTTATCTGAAATATAAAGTTATTTGTGAGATAATTTACAATGGAATGTATCTAAAATGGAATGTATGTTAAGAATCCGATTAGGTCTTTCAGTGTATAGAAGTAAAATGTATGTATCTACTTAAAGATAAATTACGTAACACAGCTTTTGAGTTAGATCGATATCTCTTACTACATCTATGCCAAATATCATGCTGAACTCAACTGGACAACGTAACAGTAGAACGAACAACCAAACAAACTCCCTTTCCAAGCGTACAATTTGACCTGACCCGTCCTCTTTATCTGGAAGCTACCCTATACTATCTACATACACAACATGACATACATACGTCTGTTTATTCTAAGCTCCACAGGTTCCAATTAAAATGCTAATGTATTTACTGCTCGCTAGAGGGCGGTGGGAGCGGGGTGCGGGGGGGTGATGGCTTTTTATAATTTTGCAACACTAATTGGCACTTTAGACTCGTAGTGCACTAGCATAGCATGTTTATTTGCATATGTTACTGAAACTAAGTAAGGGTGTGGTGATCACGAGCAACGAACTTTGAATTTTCTCATTGGATTTTCTGATATGGCTTAAATAATTATAATTAAGGTGTCTAAAAAGTAATATCAAAATATTGTGTTAAGGATTCTTTGTTCCACATGTTGATGCAAACAGTGAAAGTAAGAGGTATCCAGGGTGCTTGAAAACACTTCGATATTGCTATTTTCATACGAACTAACTTAAACAATTTATCTCTAGCAGCATTGATTTATTGATAAATCTAGTAACAAGAGAGAAAAGTGGTGTAATTTTGATTTGATTATACGCTAGTAAAAAAATGTTTCTAAAAAATAGCCTGCATATGATCGCTTCATGCTCAACTAAGCGTAAGCCTCACATAGTCCATTGACCTCTGCTATTCAATCAAAACAAACATCCAGCTAAGTAGAAACTAGAGCAACCCATATACTAGCCATGTGAAAGTAAGCCTATATTTCCCACATGCTAATAAATTTACTCATCAATAGGGAGCGAAGATAGGGTGCTTTTATATCGGGCAGGCATAATAGTGATTCAAGCTTGGGGTAAAATCATGAAGACAGAAGCAAAAACAGCCATAAATACAAATTTTTGTTCATAGTCATTACAAAATTTGAATAAAAATATCGGTCACTATGGAAAAAACTACTTTTTTAAGAATAACATAAAAATGATTGCATAAAACCTAGTAACAAACTGTATTAGATCTTACGTTATAACTTTATTTGTCAGATTAGTAGTTGTGATGACTATTTTAAAGATAAATTAGTGAAAAGATACATTAAAACTAAATTACTTCGTATGAATGTGACGAAGATGTCGATTAAACCACACGAGATTATTTCGTCTTTTGCTATGGTTATATTAAAACTGCAGGGGCTGTTGGGTTTTAAAAGTAGTATTTGATGCAATTGAGGGTAGTTGTGAATTGCAAGAGCCGACCGGACGTCTGCGCGTCGCAGACCCGGCGAGTAGCAAAGATCGCGCCGTGCGCGGTGGTTGTGTCCGTGACACACCAGCACTTCACCAAGTTGCCAAGATCGCGCCGTGCGCGTCGGTTGTGTCCGTGACACCCCAGCACTTCAGAGTCCGTGACTCTGGAACAGAACTAAAGGAATTCGTATAGAAGAGGAGCAGGTGCAGCACCATTCGTCTGTCGCGCATCACGGAGGCTATCCCCAGAGAAGCAGCGTCGTGGATGAAAGGTTGGTGAATGCTTTTTATGATTGCCCTCTTTGCATCAATTCTGTTAGGTCAAAATCAACCCCATACAGTCCACTTAGTATCGAACAGGAGCTATGACTTAACATTCATCGTTTGCAAAATAACCCGTTATTTTTAAATAAATAGGTACTCAATTTTTTTTTATCCAACAAAATTTGACAACTAACAAAAACAGACTTTATCTGAATGCCATGTAGCTCGACCTTGATGTCGAGCCGTTGCCGGTTCAATGCCGGCCAGCACTGAGAGCCGGACGCTGCTTTAATGACGCAGCTCAGTGTATCTCCCTTAATGGGCATCGATGTAGAATCACGACATAAACCCCGCCCGGGAACGTTTCACGGATAATCTGGCTTATCTTCAGCTGCACATTTCATGAGCCTGTAAACCCTAATTTTATGATGGCCTAGCATATTATTTATTTATGTCGACGTGAAGTTGCCCTCTCGCCTCTTTTACTTTTACATCCCTCTCAAAACGAGAATTTTAGAGCTATAAAATGTCGTTCCCATCGTAGCTCTGCTGGCAGATCTGAACTAACAAGTCTTCGAGTTGTATTTCTAATCTTATGAAAACTTGAAATAGACAGTTTTGTTCTATGCTTACAAACAAACGAAAGAGTTCTACAATAGATATATACCTACTACTCTGATACGTTAAATTACGACTAAATCATGTGAAATTTTAAATTTTATTGTAGTAGTGTAGCTATAATTACCCAAAAAGAATGATCTTCAGTCACAAACATCTCTAACGACAATTCTAAATCTGTCAGATCCGATTGATATGTCTCTCAACTTCTAACTTATTTAAATTGTCCTCAGTGCGTGTGACATAACTTAGCTGACTTCATCGTCCATATTTGACCGGCCGAAGCTTGGATATGGCGTTACTAGTAGTTACATAGATAAAATTACGCACATACTTTTATTTAGGAATTCATTTTGTGACGTCAATCAGGTGAAATAATCGACCGATCGAGCTAACTGATTGAGCAGAATACCGGGTTTTACCACGGATAATTTATATTTGTTTAGACCATTTTTTTTTTTTTTTTTTTTTACTTGGGATAGGTTTACGTTTGACTACAGCCTGCCTGATGTTAAGCATTGCTGCAGCCTAGGGTGTAACACGTTTACCTAGAAGATACCTATTAACTCTAGATTTGAAAACCCCTGGATTGTACCATGTCATACTTTTTATATATGTTTAAAAAATATTGATATGAAGGTCAATTAATACTTGCAAAAGCAATTCGTGGAACTATAAATTCACCGGAATTAAATGTAGTGTTTCCTGGATATGATGTTAAGCAGGCATTTAGGGTAATGGTGTCATGGGTGGACTGACCCTCGTCACCGTCCCGCCGTCACGCCCCGCCGTCACGTCCCGCCGGCGTCACGTCACGTCACGTTATGCGCCCCACGTGCCACCTCACATATATGCACCCTGTTTCATGTTATGACAATAGTTTCGCTTCAAAGTTTCCTTCCCGTAATCTTAGATGGGTTTGTTTCTTATGATAAAGGCTATGTAATTAGATAACTGTATGGTGTAATGGCATCGTGAGGAAACCGACATGTTCGAGGACCACAATATCCGAGGACATATGCCTTCCGTGGAAGGACCTGGGCGCCCACCACGATGTATCTGCCCAAGAGAACTCCCCTAACTTATTAATTCTGCGGGGGAGTCACTACCCTCAGTCATGAGGAAATTTGACTTAAAAGAATGAAAGAGAGATGTATGTAATGTACCTATAAATTATATTTTCAACTAGTTAGTAATGCAGTACATTAAAAAAAAAACTTGAAAAAGTCTGTTATTTTTGGGAAAAGGTGGCTTATTTTACTTTTACATTATTCTACTTTTACACTAAAAATGTAAATTACGACGGCCATGATTGCAGCGCGTCGTGGAATCTGAACAAACAAACTAATAAAACAACAAACATAATTTTTTGTTTCACGTTTCCCGTGTTATGTATTACGTATGCACGTGATACATATACACAAATGTATGTTGGAAGCATTTAATGTACATAGATTCGTATTTTTCAAAGCAAGTATGTTGTATAATCGTCTACAGGTACGAAGCCTACTAGCTTTACAGTTACATTATGTAACTATATGTAGTAGTTATGTATCTCTGTCATTGTATATACATATAACTCCGCGTTTACCTAACCTGTGCTTTTACTTCAAGTACTACTAAGTATGACCATAGATCTACCTAGTAAGTAATCCAATTCGAATCTCCTGTAACTTGAGGCAACAATACAATATACAGAGTATTGTATGTAGTAAGTCAGTATTACGAGTAAAGGCCAGTACTACCTTGTGCCCTTGACTGCGAGTAAGTCAGTCGCTGCCGGAAACAGGTAGGTTCTACGTTATTAAAAGAGCCGTAACTTCCGCTACATTACGACTAGAGTTTAATGAAGGTGCACAAATTAATTCAAATATTTGGGTCGAAACAGCAATTTGTTTATAATTATGTAAAATTAGATAAAGCTCAAAAAGCGGCCGCGGCCGAGGATTATGGTAATTGGGGTGGAAACGAATTACTTCATCGGTTTTATGTTTATAAATAAAGTGTTTTAGCTGGATGGGATATGCCTCTGTTTGAAACTACTAGGGAACTGTTTTTATAATAAATTTTACTTTCATAACTAGTGTAATAACGAGCGAGTGTGGCTCAGCAGTTCTAGAGTTTGCTTTTCATTCAGACGCACCCTGGTTCTTATCCGGCCTTGCAGCAATAACCTGTATATTTCAAGTAAGTGGATTTGCACTCCCTTAGTGGTGAAGGAAAATATCGTGAGGAAACCGACATATTTGAGTAACAAAATATCCGAGGACATATTATGTCTACCGTGGAAGAACTTGGGCGCTCACCACGATATATTTACCCAATAGAAATCTCCTGACGAATTAATTCTGCGGGGGAGTCACAACCCTCAGCCATGAAGAAATACGACTCATGAGAGTGTAACAACACAGTCTGCATCGATGCTTAGCATCAGGCTAACTGTAGTATTTTTTTTTTACTTTTTACAAAGTAAAAACTTATTAACATTTTTTCATATATTGTTTTCGAAAGGCTTAACTGGCGGCAAGTGAACAACACATGTTCAATATTTCTTTCCGCAAAATTATTTCTAACAACAACATGGATATGTGATCAATAAATAATCAATTAGCTTAGTTTCTTGGTTTTTTTTTATTAAGGTTAATTACTTAGGTAATCCAAAAAGCGGCCTAATTCCAAGTTAGCGGAGTCTAATTACTGGCTGCAAACCGACATAATGAGTCCACTTACACCCATTATTTAATGTTTGACTTCTAACGGCTAAAGTTCCGAACCGACCAACTAACATACTTTACCTACTTTATTCTTTCACTTTCATTATGAAACTTTTTCTGTTTAATCTTTTGGAAATTCAATTTCTTCCATCTTTGATGAACTAATACAATTACTCCAACTTTTTCGTTTAGATTACAAAAATAGAAAGAATAATAAAAAGTCCAAATTAAGGTGAAAGAAACTAAAGTTTGTTTATTGTAATTGTAAAGTGGAAACTCTATGATGGGTTGGCTAATCAATTAACAAAGAATTTAATTTATCAATTAAATTCTTTTCTATTGGCTCAATATAAAAGTGAAAATGAGTTAGGTTATGTGTTTGTTCACGTCCTATTTTTTTATTAGCTAACTTTTATTCAAATAATACTTTAATTACGACAATAATGGCTATAATAAACTGTCATATTAATACTAAATTATAATTGCCACAATGGCGCAATATACATAATGTATGTTAATTCAGAACATCAAAATATCATTAGCAACATTCTTCGATACATATGTATTACGCATTTATTATTAGCACTGATAGTGTACAGAATATTATTATGTTATTGACTTGAGGAAAATCAGTATCAATGTAACGATAATAGAAACATAGTGCCATGGGTGAGAGAGAATCGAGTGTTCGAGCAATGTTCAGTTGTTGAGTAGTGAGGTTGTAGTGCCAGCGGCAGGGGGCGCTGGCGTCCGCGTCGCCAAGAGTTTATGATTTATCCCGCGGCCGTGCCGATTGGCTCGTAAATCCCTCCCTATACAGATATATAACTCGCTCGTTAGCGTCTGTCGACGGTAAATTATTATTGTTTTAACAAGCGACAATGTACAAGAATTCCCTACGTTTTCTTCACAAAAAATGTTCCCTTCAATTTCGGTATGCGAGTCGATTTCTCGCGAGCTCTGAGTTTTGATTAACGAGCACAAAAAGCCTTTGAGGAGTGTATTTTTTGGAAACAAGCTCGGTTGTTGCGTGATTTGAGATCGAAGCAACAAATCTCTGTACGAATGTAGGTACTGGGTTAACTGTTAGGGGCGACTGATTAAAAACCAAACGTTGATTTCAATGGCGTCTTTATTTCCTTCCGTCTTACTCTAACATACTGTATTTAACAAATATCTGTCTCGTTTTGACAAGCACGACGTTGCTTGCCTGTGTCGCTGGATGTCGTTCCAGTCGTCATGGTTCTATACTTGTTCAATAAAAATAACGTTTTCGTAGAAACATAGATGGCGCTTACATAACTAACGCAAAACCTATAATAGATGATACATCAATGCCAACAATTTTATTTTATTTTGTCTATGTTCAAGATTTGTCCTCATACATGGCGGACCGAAATACAGTTTGCATAAAACTGATGCTTTTTCTGTTCCCCGTACTGAGACTGGAACGAGCAAGCAATTTTACTCTTCTTTACAATCAATATTATACAGTTGTCAAGTTAAATTAGTTTAAAACTATTATTATAAACTAAAATTTACTAAATTACAATCAATATTGCATTCAGCTAATTAACCAGTTTGTAGTTATAGCGCAACCAAGTGAATATCATTGGATAGTTGACATAGCTGCTAGGCATAATACCGCGGAGTCACTCGTGTTTACTTATATGTCCACTAATTGATACTATAGTCCATTTCATATAGCAAGTCACCTGTGACAGGTCAGTAGAACGTAAAAGAACATATACATAAATTATTGTGACGTCATGCTCATATTGAAATATTTCTATTTATTAGTGAAAACATTATGTAAGTTAACAAAAATAACTATTAATATAAACAGTAAAAATTATAAGACATCAAATAAAGGGTATTTTTCGCGTGTACATACTCGCATTCAATGTTACATAAAAATAAAATATTAAATTTCATCGCACAGCAAAGTTACGTACTACTGCTAAATGTGACGTCATTTTCGTAGGGTTGGGACTTGGTAATCGATTATTTTATACATCAAAAAAATATTTAAAAAACAACTATTTATCATTTTGATCTATCAGAGATAATGATTTATGTACTTCAAGCACAATGATTTTATGCGATTTTTTATATTAAAATAATTAATTAATGATTATTATTTATTTATAAATTTACAATCTTCATCAAGCGATGACGAAAACACCGATGATGAAATGCCGTTGCCGAGGCAGCTTTTTTAAAATAAATATTTTATATCATAACTGTATTATTTTCTTCTTCTCAATTTGTCCCTTCCTTAATTTATCTGTAGGAATTTATTGTGAATATTTAAAAAACAACTATTTATCATTTTGATCTATCAGAGATAATGATTTATGTACTTCAAGCACAATGATTTTATGCGATTTTTTATATTAAAATAATTAATTAATGATTATTATTTATTTATAAATTTACAATCTTCATCAAGCGATGACGAAAACACCGATGATGAAATGCCGTTGCCGAGGCAGCTTTTTTAAAATAAATATTTTATATCATAACTGTATTATTTTCTTCTTCTCAATTTGTCCCTTCCTTAATTTATCTGTAGGAATTTATTGTGGGTTCGACGAATATTATTTTGTGATTGTCGGTAATTCACATAACATTTTTAGGATAGGCAGATGAAAATAGCCATAAGTAACTACAATCGATAATCGGTGAATTTCTAATTCGAATTACTGCAGTACATCATTACAATTGTCAAAATGATATTGACAAGTGACGTTTTATATGTGTCACAGGTGCCTTGCTATATGAAATGGATTATAGCATTCCAGTGGGTTACATACCGCCAATTTACTGCTAATTATAACACCCAGTAGACGCATATCCACCCATGTTTAAAGTAAAATTGTAGCTTTCATTAATTTGTGTGAGAAGGTTTTTTGCAATTTTATTACGAACAGAAGAAGAAATGAATGAATGTGTAGATAGTAAATAGATTTGACTTGTTTGACTATTATTATGATAACTATTATTATGTTATATTTGATCAAGTGTTTGTAAACTATTGATTGTAAGTATTGTTTTTTTAATAGTAATTGGGTATGGCCTTTTGATTATTATTAAATCAATAAATAAATTGATTAATAATTATTCATATTAATGGCTAATGTCAGGTCAATGAACATGCTTATTATGTGATTGGCCTTTTCAGGTTGCAATTCAGTACTTTATATGTTGTTCCTATTCATTGTGCTTATGGAGTAACTAGTTAGTGTGGGGACTATCATCATGATCGTCGATCGCACTACGTAAGTACTTTTTATCTTGTTCCTATTCATTGTGCTTCTGGAGTAACTAGTTAGTGTGGGGACTATCATCATGATCGTCGCTCGCACTACGTAAGTACTGAATTGAAACCTAAAAAGGCCAATCACATAACAAGCATGTTCATTGACCTGAAATTAACAATTAATATGATTAATTATGAGGCTACCAGAAATTTAAGAGAAATTCTAATGAAAACCAGTATATTGTACAATTAAACATTTCGTCAAAACCATGCTAACTTATATACCTAACTGCCGATTTTTCTTTGTTTTTCCGATTTCACGAAAGAACGAACGAAGAACAAAAGATATTTGTATATATATACAAGTTTGTATATATAAACAAATATATACAAACTTGTATACAAATATATACAAACTTGTATATATGTTTGTCAAGGTTTGGTCTATGACTGCTTCTAGGTATACACTTATATACTCTGTACAGGCTCAAGTGGTGTTCAGAATATACCACTGCGTGGGAGCTTTGATTTATTCGATACGCTTGCAAACTCACATATATTTAATAAAGGCCACTTCTGAAGGGCAATTGTTGAAGTAAACCTAAAGGTTCAAATGTACCAGAATCAACCAAAAAGAAATTATTTGTAGAAATTCGTAAATTATACCACAGAACACTTGAGTACTAATAGTACAAACTTACACTTTTGATGTTTAACAACTTTTTGGAACCATGCGTACTAATTTTTTTACCCAATTGCCAAAACATTACACACAAACAGCTTGAATCACTAAACTTTTTATTAAGAAGTCAGATAAAAATGTAGAAGAAGCAAGCACTATCTTCTTTTCAATATTGTATAGCGGATATTGAATGTGATCCGCGGACATTGACGTGAAAAATAACATAAGCAAGTGGCGTATAACACTTTCTTTCTCATATGCCAGCATTCCGAGCTGTCGCTCGGAGCCGGGCCGGGTGCGGGGTGCGGAGTGCGGGGTGCGGCGCATTCCACCTCGCATACTGTACCTATCTCATCATCATGCCCAATAAACGCCTCATAGCTTATAGAATTCAGACTCATATAAGATAAAAAAACGTGTTGTTCGCAGCGCGTGTGCTTTTTAATTGGTCCGGCAACAAGGTCGCGTGATAGGTCTGGATGCTGATTGGTTTATTCAAGGAACGTATTGTCAGTATTCGTAGTAAAGGTTGTAATCTGTATTCTGTGGTGAAGGGGATAGATAGTTTTGATTTTTCAAAGTACATAGATGTCGTATTAGAATTTGGTTGACAGTCCCTTATTTTTTTATTCAAAAGCCGAAATTGTAAAGCTCTGCAGTAATATGATCGTAACTCTTGGTCATGTTTTTTCTCATTTACCATATCTGTTAGACTTATTATTCCTGTGTTATGTAGATGGTTCTAGATTATGTTGTCTATGGTCTATGAACAGCCATACACAGCTATGTACAGCTATGGTCGGGGCAAGTTCGCTTGTTCTCGTTATGAGGACAAGTTTGGGGCCGCGCGGCTCTCACATGTCTACGCCTATCTGATGTAGGCAGATGATATAACTATATACTGTATGTATTGTATACTGAGTTACTGATAACTTTAACTTTTAATAACACTATCCTACAAGAAATTCTTCAAATAAACAAAACCAATATTACTAGTAGGCACAAGAACAAATTGATGCCTACGACTAGGTATGTACCTATCTACTCGTATGTATGTATGTACTAATAAAAGTTAATCTGAAGTAAAAACTAAGATACATACTTATAATAAAGCTGAATGTCTGAACATTGAAGATATTGAAAAAAAACATGTTTGGAGATACTACGCATTGATAGCAGAATACGTTCCAACAATTTCTAGATTTTTTGTCTGTTTATCTACTTGTCTGTTTATTTGAACGCTGATAACGTAAAAACGGCTGAACGGAACATCATGATTTTTGGAATGTAGATAGTATGAGGTCTATAAAAAAAGTATGGTTTTAGAGACACATATTGAATTTTTTATACCAACTCTAGACTAAAGTACGACTTTTAGGAAACCTGCAGATTTGCACGAAATACGTCTTTGACAGGAAATGCAATGCAAAAATTTACATTGGGGATTCTTTTCAGTAATTTCTTACATGTGTAATTTATTGATTTGTTTGTCGCCGGGGTTTTTTCAGTAAAATCTTACTTACTTATTTGTCATCTGTATATTTACATAGTAGCTGTAACTAACGACGTCACTGCCTTCATCCTATATTTTGAGTTACCTTAACTGAATATTTAAACCACCACGTTTATCGTACAATGCCGGAAGTCAAGAGCTACGCTCCATATATGGGTATTACTTTATTTCTGGAATAGTGCATCTCTTCTTGGCATTAACGCGTCTGTCATCAAAGCTAATAACTGTCAAAGATGCCTACTTTATACAAAGGGTTGAAAGAGGAAGTAGGAAGCTATTTTTCCCCTTTTAGAATATCAGCGCTGGTGGCCGCGTGCCATCAGCATTAGGCTGAGTTGCGGCTGTATTGAGACATCACATTCTTAGCATGTAAGTTTAGTAAGTAAATAGGTTAAAGTTTTGTGTGTGTCTCAATAAATATATTTTCTTCTTTCTTCTTTCTTTTAGAACATTCACGGAGAAAATTGCATGCTACATTAAGAAGCAGAAATAGAAAACAACACATAAACTGTAAGGTTTACGATTTTACTTTCGTAGTACGAACGGAGCAACTATAGAACTGTTTACTGATTTTCTTCTGCGGAATTATAATCTGTCGAAAATATCTCCATTTTTGTTTGTTAAAAGGTGAAAGTATCTTTATGAAAAAAAAACACATTAGCGCCCATATTTTTTTCAACCATAGAGGCTTAGCGTTTGTTGAAAGCCTTCTCGAACACATTGCATACATTTGTATACATTGTGAATTATAATCTGATGTAATTCTCATTTAAAAAAAGGTATATATCACGACATAATATTATGTAGATTCAATACAGATGTAGTCATTATAGCATTTATTTAATAAAGTCACAATGCTTAGAAGAAACAATATCGCAGCTCTCGTGTATTGGTTTTACCGGGGCACTTAGCGAGGGTTCTAAGGGCAAACAAATTGAAAATCAATCGGCGACGGAGCGAGATACAATTAAAATGCATGAGCGGGCCGGATCTAGGGAGCCCGGAGTTACCGCCCGGAAACACAGTGGTGGCCGCAGGGTGACGCAGGGGCGGCCACAGGGTAACACAGGAGAGGCTGCAGTAACGCAGAGGACTGGGGGAGTTGTAGATGGATAGATAAGTGGATTTTTTATTGCTTGGGTAAGAAGATAAAAATATGTGTTGCGATAAAAAAAAGCTAGCATTGGATTGACATCGCAATAGTCTAAAATATAGCTTGACTACAAAAAATCTTTAGTAGCGGGTAAGGCAGCGTATGTGAATTTCACATTCAAAATTCAATTCTTGTTCTAAGTTTGTCAGAAGAAATGTGGATTTAAAACTCCTAGTTTATTGAAATTGCTATTCTCAGTCAATCTTGAGAGACCTTGGTAAAAAATTAAAGAGTATCAACATACGTACTTGTTCTGAAGTCCATCGTATCCCCGCCTGTAGAAGTCTCCAGAAGAAAAACAAAACAATTAGTATGACGGCTGAGTTTCTGCAGGAATTAGGTCAAATTATTGTTAGCTGTAGGAATGCCTCATTTTTGTGCCAATCATAGCGAGGCCCGACTCGATACTCATTCTAATGAGAAAGGAGGTACGTAAGGTGCCATGACATTGTACAATTTATGACATACCTAAAGATATGTTCGTAAAAAATAACTTTATTTTATTAATTTTCAAAAATGTACCTTAAGAAATATTTGAATCGAATTCCATATTTTAAGAAGGCTGGTTATGAAGAAAATTGTACGTATATTGTTCTATAAACTCCAAAGTACTAATAAGTAAGTACTCATATTAAAGACATCTCGATATTACTTGACTCAATTTACTGTGTTCATTGGATCAAATCTAAATAAATGTAAAACATCGAGTAAAATGAAGAAAAATAATAAGATAAACCACAGAAATATTATCACAGCCATAATTTGACTAGCATATTGTTATCATGATAACAATATACAGGCATGCCCAACACTTATTTTAATAACCAGTTAGATAAATCAGAACAGACAAACAGAAACCCAGATAGCAGTCCTTTAGTTAACGGTCGCTGTGGCCGAAATCGACTTAGGAGAATTATAGGTTAAATAAAAATAACTTAAAAATAGGAAAAAAATATCAACTAAAATACCAACTATTTAATGTAAAATACGTACAACCTTACATCTAATAATTTAGTTTACAGGCTGTTTTTACTACTAACAGGCGCCTGTTTATACATGCCTGAAAATTAATCTCCGCACAATGTCTGACGTCACATTCACTCGTAATTAGAAATCTATATTAAGCATGCATATGTCTGTATGTAGGTCACTATAATGAATACTGATCTTCCCCCAGCTATAATGAGGAGAACCACCTTTTGTGCGTGTGAAAGGAATCAATGCGCCATTGTGGCGCGATTGGTTCCCGATGAGCGAGCATCAATGCATACACACTTCCGGGGAAAACCACTAGTGCTGTATTCTGTAGGCTCACTTGCGTATTTTTTTAAACGTAATTAAAAACAAAATTGTCAAGTAGTTAATAGTTAATATGATTCGTTATATTTCAATACATAGTAAGAAGATCGCAATAAAGTCATTGGGTTAATGCGATTGTTAAATATGTCGTAGTGCGAATGTACCACGAAAAAAATAACCTACGAAAGATTAAAAAAAAACAAAGAAAATACCTACAATCAATTTCCAAAAATGACAAATTACAGATTGAATCTACATTTGACATGAAAAAAATATTACTAAAAATACTTCACCTAATTAGTATAGTTGATCCTTAATAAGGAAAACAATTTCAACATAATCCCTAATTTTTATAATGTACCCTATTGTCTAAACTTACATAATTATTTCACATCAACTATACGTTAGGCCGTTAATATATTATGAAAGTTCTAGCCACGTCTGCCGTTATTTATAAAGTCAAAACCATTTCTATTCCAGAGTCCGTAGATGTAAGCTAAGCTATAATTGTAGGTACAATATTCCGAGATTATGTCAAAGGGCTCAGAAGGCCGTGAATACATTTGTAAGTACAAGGGTCAGAGTTTGTTTGTCTTGTTGTAACTTGTAGGGCCAAGATATAATATTTACAAGCAAAATATTTAACTAAGCTTCTAATTTGCAGGTCGAAATTGTTAGTTGGACGATAGTACTTACAGATTAACATAAATTATGAATTATTATAACTCGCGGCTTTGCTTGCATTATTTTGAGATGTTATGCCTATGACACTTCTAAGACCTCATACTACTGATCTGTTGAGCAGTTTTTGCGTGCGTAGTATGAGGTCTTAGGAGTGTCATAGGCTACTTTTTATCCTGAAATAATGCGAGAAAAGCTTCGGCCGTCCACTAGTAAACAGTTTGAATATGAAATAAATAAATTGAGCTTTTAATATATAGCAAGTATACAATACCCGTAACCCTGCATAAGAAATCCATTCTGTTACCACGATAGAGTAATCTGCATGTAGCCTACAGTAAATGAGAGCTGATTGTTTCCTCTAATTACCCCCCCTCTCCTGGGGCTAGCTAATGAGCCCCTTCCCCTCGCTAGGGGCTGGCTACGGAAATACACCGCACTGATGAGTTTTTTTCTTATATGTTAATAAACGTGCAGGCTCCTGTGGCTAGTTTTATACAATATGTATGAAGACGAGTAAGAGTTCTTACTCTTACTCGTCAAAAAAAAACTGACAGGAGAAGACAGGAATTTAAGAGAGGATAAATTAAAAGCACACAAAAACTATTTAAGTAGTGTGGTTTGCCCGTATGATGATATGACCAAATCAATCTAAGAAACATTTTAAAAAGTATTAACATTAAAAACTCTAAAGTCTAAACACGTTTAATATTCACAAATTTAGATAAAATTTGTGTGGTTGGTTTTCTAAAAGTAAGGTATTGATGAGATGTTCTGTTATGTATAACTTTGAGGCGGTTAAGTATAAGTTTTTTTATGTTGCTTTGAGGCTGTATAATTCACCCTCAAGTTTTATGTTTCACTGTTTGATATCACGGAGTTTCCCGCCTACAAAATCCACCTTCACCGTGAAGTAAGGTGATGAATCTTCATTATCTGCCCCACGTACATGCGTTTTTCCCAACAACTCGCTCCATTTGTCTAATTAATTTACAATCAAAGTTTGTCCGTTAAAACCCTGCGACATAGATCATGAAATGGACTAGCCTAAACACTTTCCGTCCCAAAGAGTGATTAATTTTAAAAAGAAGATTTTATTATTATTTTTTGTTCAGTAGTTTAAAATACCAGCGCCATTTTTGCTTCGGCTTAAAAAAAGGTTTGTGTTAGTTTTTCTTATTATTATTAATTGAAGGTCTTGTCGTTAATATACAAATAAACTCATCCACACCAAATGAACAAGCTTTATTCGGTACCCATCTTCATATAGTTATAAATGTAACTGGCTAAATAACTCCACTGTCCAAATTTTTTTGAGAGCTGTTATATTGTTAGCAATGCGTATTATTTGTTTTGCTATGTCGCCTATTAAACCACCCTCCAGGCGCGTCTACACCAGTAACTGCTTGCTACAACTACGTCTAAACTGAGCAAAACACAGCTCGCTATGAATACTAGATAAACTGCTGTCGACTATAGACAAGGTTCCTTTGTCATTGGATTCAATAGTACGTGTTGGTACATAATTGTACTTTACTTTGCTAATTATATTGAAGTTAAAATAGGCCCACCAATAATACACATTATTTGTTGATATATGTATATTGTTAACGACCCATAAAAATAGTTTTTCTTTAGATGAGTTTGAGTGAATTAATGAATAATATGATAGTTGTTTACAATAACAGGCGGGCTGTGATACGAAAACTTATCCCACGTAAAAAAATAATACCATGTTCAATATTAGAAAGTGATTTTAAAATCAAACATATTTAGTCTAAATCCTCCCTGTAGCACACAGTATCTACTCACACAAAGTAGGTTCTTTATGTAAGGTAAGAATTTACAATTTGGCGGAGGCATGTTTAAATTACGACAAAAATTACGCATCACAAAAATGTTATGAAAAAAGTTTATCCGCCGACTTGCTTTTATTCGTTCAGAGCGGCTTCCGCACAGTTATTACCAAACGAACAGAGCTTGTGTGTTTTAAACCAAATGGTAGGTTACACTATTGGTTAGTTTTATTTACCATTAAAAAAACAAATTTACAAACTAAACGCTACATTAAACTATAAACTAAAACATACATATTTTCAATAGCAAGTATTAAAATGGTGGTGGTAGGGAAAAAGCTAAAATACAATTAACTACGTATTTTTTTGTTACCAACAAGCATAAGGTCAAATAATCATAACAAATTCAATACTGTTATTAGTAATTATAATTAATAATTAATATCTCATTCACACTCATTATCATTTCTATTAGCACACTCTTAATTACACTTAACTCAAAGCATGTTGCAGTAAAATCTACTGCACATGTACAAACTTAGTCAAATACAAGTCTAAAATAAACGTTTCCTTTATTCAACATAATTCATTTTCCCGTTTCGCATTTGGCTTACGGATGAATATAGCTAAATGGAAGTTACGATATACAGGCAGTCAAAATGGCTTTATAAAAATGTATATTTAGCGAGCGGCAGGCAGTAGGTACAAGACACATAATTCAGGTTCAGGCGTTGAAAAATCCGTCGTTTCCTGCTCGCCTCCGCCTGTACCTACTTCGCGGGAACAAAAGATTTTCCACAAAGTTTTTTTTCCGTTTGCCGTTTGTCGTCGCGCTTAATCTCGTAGCGCTCTCGGCGCCACTTTCTACGAACAAAGAGGGTTTCTCTAATAAACCTGCGACCGTTGATAAAACGAGCGCCGAACTATATCCTCGAACTCGTTATAACTTTGTAAACAAAATTACCCCAAATTCTAGGCCTCTTGAATAAACAGAGTTTTTGTGCGGAGCCTTTAGCGGCTTATCGGGCGGATCTTTTTATCTTACCAAAATAAGACGGTTTAATATACACGCGTACGTACTTAATTTAGCTTACATATTTACATACACTGCTTTACATGTGCCTAAAATTAATACGTAGGTAATCTGGTAGGTAGATTTGTTTCATGGGATCTGTAACTTTACACGATGAAGATTAAAATAAGTCCGGCCCTAATGAGCCTGACCTCCAATTTCTACATCTTTTTGTTCGAGTAGGATTGGTAGACTATACGTGAGGTACCTGGAGAGATTTCACAAACATGATATAAAGTTACATTTAGGCAGTATGTTTCAGGTAGTATATATTCCTGGAGCGGAGTTAGTCCACAGTTGATTTGAACAAACATTGACAAACGTGATCTTGGGAGGGAGTTTGTTTAAACTTACTTATACTTTGGTTGGAGTAGGAAGTTTTGTGAAGTAAGAAGTAGGTGAGCGTGGAGCGAGGGACGACTCGGAGTGTACTGACACCTGAACATAGAGACTGTACTTGTATGTATGTATATAGAAAATCAATACTTGTGCTGAGATACAGTGGCAAGTCATAGATTAATGATTAAACAATTCAAATAGCAGTAAGGGTGTAATGACATAACGATAGCATCCTAACTCACAAATTAGTTTTTCAATATTGCAATAATTATTCTATAACAAAGTGTCGCACCTAGTATGCTCTCTGTTAGTAAAATAACTCGTGATAAGTTATTAAAAAGAATACGATTCCTAGTAAGTAATTTTCAGCAAACAGGTTTTCAATAAAAAACAAATGCTAGCCAACTCAATCCTCCGATCTAATTTCCACGAACTATATTTAGACCCGATAGATATTAGACTACAGCTAGGGCCGGTCTGAGGGCTGGTATTCCCTGTAGAGGCGACACTGCCATGTTTCCGCGCTAATAAATGACACCCCGGCTAATGTAATGAAATTATTCACTCTCAGCTTGTGACATATCGATACAACATCATAATCCATAGACGTCTCATTAAGGAGACACTAATAGTTTTAATATAGACTCAACTGTGGATTAACCCCACATTCTAGGCAGATGTGTTCTCGTGTACCCCTATTCCTCTTATCGAATGAGAGTGGCCAACTCTGATGTCGCGAGTTTATTAAGCCGCTCTAAGGGCCTCTGACATGGCTTAACAACTGCCGTGCTATAAGGCAAATAAAACTTATGCTACCACGTACATATTCATATACCTATCACTTATGTCTGAAAGCTAGATAAGGGTGTCTAGGTTAGATTGTCTATGAAGCCATATCTCTGTCATCCATATTTGCTTTCTCTCTTTCACACACATACACGTGCCATTAGTGCTTATTAAAAACAACGTACCGACTTGATACGTACTTTTCTTATTTTACATTAATGTAAAAAAGCTAATTAGTAAGAAGAAGCCTTCCGAGTTCTTTCACAGATTTGCTTTCAAGTTTAAATATGAATAACTTAGTAACAGTTAATTTTAGCTTGATTATTATGTATTCGTTGTATGTCTGGCTATATTTCTTATACAAGTTTTATATTGTTTACTTTTAGAGTAGCAAATATCCGTGGCTTTGTTCATCTTGACTTGTAATAAAAATAAATGGGTATGTAGACACTCTGTGTATGTTGATGGGTATGTCGCCCACTTTTCTAATTTGAACAATATGTTATCATTATCAATAACACTTCGGGTTCCGTGAAATCTGTAAACATATATACCTATGTAGATATATTATGCAAAATGTTCAGCACACGTATTTGGAAGTCTAACTCTATCGTCACACTAAAATTTTATACAGTTCTAACGATCTCACAGACTATCATATTGATAACTTAGGTTTTAAAAAGTTAAAACTACCCTAGTACTATATGAAAGCTACATAATTAGGTACTATCTTTCTCTACGTCAGGTATAAATTATTGATCTGCTTGTGACTTATGCGCTAGGCTGAATTTTGCAGAATTCAACACAATCCGTGGAATTTCAGCTACGCCCTTTGAGAACCCTTCTCTATTCAAGTGTTTAGTTCTTAGAATATTGCAAACTTTAGTATTTTCTAAAGGACAAAGTTAAGTCGTAGATCAAAGCGATGATCAATAATATACACATATGTTTAGTCTAAAGGTTTATATGCATATTCTCTATCTCAATTTATCTTATCGTATTCTTTGTAAGTAAATTTGTAAGTACTAAAGCTCGTAGCTAAATAAAATTGTGTAAAAATACAATACTAACAGTGCTTGAATGCTTAATATTTTTTTTCACACTGAGTCGGGCATAATAAATGTTTCCTTTTTACTTTCTTTAGTCCTAAGTTTTTCTATTTTTTTTTTATTTTACAATTTTTATCCTTAGGTCTTCAAACTCACAGTAAATAGGGGGTTTCTTGGCTAGCGTGATACATCTAAGAAAGCAGTGGAACTTACCATCATGCAGGCTGTAGTTAAACGTAAGCCTATCACAATATTATATTCGAATTTAGCAAATCCAATATATAATTTTGATATCTACCTACTAAATTATTAGATAAAGTAGATTTGTTAACCTAAGCTATCAAAATATGATAACCCATGGAATTGTTTTGGTTATGGTGATCATTTTTTAACGTTAAAAACACTACAAAATAACCTGAAGTTGCAAGATGGTATATAAAGTGGCACAGTAATCCCCTCTTACTCTCCACGCCTCGTCTCAGGATGCTGTTACTTGAAGCTGGTTATCATTTATTCTGTGGCAGGCGAGAATACCTCCGCGCTACTAACGCTAATACCACATACCTAGCTTCAAACATATCCTAGCTAATAGACTCCTTAGAATGGTAAAATAAGTCAACCTCACAGCATACCATTATAATCCGATAGTGAAATTATGTTTATTGTTTTGTTTGTTCCACACATCAACATTATTTCTAATATGGTGGTAGTTTAAGGTCATGCGTAAGTAAAAAATGGCATAGGCTGTAGATTTTATTCTCAAAAACCCGTGCGAAATCGCGCGGGCATTCACTATTCTTCTGTGTATGAAAAATTTTTCGTGTAAAACGCGAGACTGTTTAAGTCTCGCGTTTTTTACCCCTCAACAAAGAATTAAGGTAAAATCACTTTTGAAAACCATTTACTGCAACCATACTAAATATCGCTATGATGCGGCCAAAAATAGAAGAAAGAGTCCAACAATTTCATTTTTACTCTTATATAATGTAATAATGTTAGATTTATGGTATTTAGACGTTTCTAGACTATTTTGCCGATGCCTAGCTCATACCTACCAGTGTAGGGGCGACGTGCGGCACTAAGCCTGGGTTACAGCCGTCTAGAACGTTCCTCGCACATAACACGATATACTGCTCTTAAAGTACAGTTTGTAGCCTATTACAGAACACAGATTCTTCATCGTAACATTGAGATGGCTCTCCTTAAGAAAGAAAAAGCAGAAATAAATATTTAGTGAAATATCATACATAAATAAATTTATGCATTATGCAACACCATAATATCGCCTTTGTTAAAATCACCAGAAGAATATGATAGTTATATTATTTAATCTCGTATTCAGTTGGACAACAGTTAAATAAACTCACTGACAGTGGCTTTATTTAAACTTACATTTGGTTTAAATAAAGCCATAACGGTTGCAGGAAATGTTGCAGGTAATAGTGATTTATTGCTGTGACATAATAATGATTGAAATTTGGAATTTTGAAATCAAATATGTCCACCGAACCACAATGGTTTGTTCTATTCTGTTGTATATTCTATAAACATAAACAAGACGAAATTGTAAATGAATTGAACATTATTTGGTCAGGTTTATCGTACATTGCTACACACATACACACAGGCGCTCGCCGCATTATGCTATACATGTATATATACGTATATATCTACTTACACTGGGTTACTGATGTGGCTGCAAGACGAGATATAAACTGATAAGTAAAAACTAACAATTAACTGGTGCCAGCATACTTATGTATGTAGGTATATCGGTAATTTGCGCACGTCAAATTTACTTAGAATTAGTTAACCTCAGGATAAAATAACTAAAAGTTACAAGATCACATCGTTGATATTCTGAATGTCTAAAGTGTCGCCACTCAGTTCTTTTACAGTAAGAAGTTGTGAGGTCTATGTAATGTAACTGGTTATTAAAAGTAAATAGATTAACTTAGAAATCTTGATATGTGGGGAGATACCAGTGTAGTATTTTTAACCAATTATCAGAAGTGGTAGTGAAAAAGATGTCGATAATATTAATATAGCCATGAAAAGTAATAATTAGTTACCTTAAACAGTAAGCGTGTATAGGTACTGTGTAACCGAGCGACGCGTTCAATATGCAAATCTTTTAACAAAATGGTCAGAGTGGGCCTAATTTAAACGTTATGTAAATATACGGGTACATAATAATTAACCTACTTTAAAGGTAACACCTATAGCTAACTTGGAATAGTTATTTTAACGTTGTTTCTGCTTTTGTTTGAGTTTAATAGAGGTTTCGACGCAACGTATCTAGTTTTTGATTTTTTACATTTTGTTAAGTATGCGCTACTTGAAGAAATTGAAATACAATAGAAGGAGAACCATTAACCTTTTGCGTAAAAATGATGCACGTTTTTTAATTACAGCAAACAGATTGATATTGTATCGCAGACTTTGTATTAAAATGTGAAGTCCATTTACTGATAAGTTTTTGCCAATAACAGATACTCGCAAGAAGCTTGACTTACAGATTACAGTGCACTAGTGAGCATGAGCAATTAACAAGAACAAACACTATCTAACTCTGTTTTAATGCAACTTTACGATGCTGTATGGAACCCCGGGATCCGTCCGGTCGGTCGGAGAATACCAGTTTGTCCCGGGCCGACTTCGACCTGCCCCCGGCGAAATATAGACAATGTTGTCCTGAGACTCTTAACTACGTTTGTGTTAAGATAATACATTTACCTATATTAAAACCGTTATATGTTATGTAAAAATATGAATGTACGGACTAATTTGCGTCCAAACCGTTCATAGATAGTCCAATTAGCATTTACTAATAAAAAATATTATACTAACATAACTGACGAAGATGTAAACGTTAAAAACTGTTTGAAATATTATATTTATTATAAACCTATCCAGGATATTATCTTCGCAAGAGTTATTATACATAATATATATCTTTAAAAATAAAACTGAGTCAAAATACGTTACGAAGTTTTAAAGCATACAGAAGCGACTTTGCTTTATACTATGTAGTAATGATACTAACATGCTTAGTTATAAAGAATAGAATATGTTTCATGCATTTCTTACAACAATGTAGCGTCTATTCCATAAATGTTATACAATTGCGGGCAGCATATCGCAGTTTATACTCGCCCGCGGCTCGGAGCGAGTTACATCGGAACGGCTCATAAACATGTCTGCGGATAGCTCTCGAATAAACCAAGAATTGAGAACGCAGCACATTCCTGCAGTAAACCCACACATTATAACCGATAACAAAGTCATTCTGCTATAAAGTTCATGTTAGGATCTGGTGGAGACAGTTTTCTAACCGCTCAAGGGGTTGAATGACATGGCTTAGCAATTGTTGACAAACAGCTGGGATATGCGAATTGATTGTTTTCACGAGACGTAAAAACGGCAATCACACGGGTGCAGCGTGACAAAACAAATTAAGGTAAAACAATGACAATCTGTATAGCTCCGTGCGTTATTGCGTTCCCTTTGTTTTGTTGTTACATGCTGCAGAAATACCAAAGCTATCTCTTATTTCCATGGAAATACTACCTCATCATTTTAGCCATTGATCTTTTATATAAGCAATCATGATATTGATATCACGATTTGTAAATCGTGAACGATTGCCTCAGTCTGTTTATCCCCTAGAACTTTTGTTACAAGATCTCTGTTACGAAATCTTCATTAATTCACACAGCTTGTAGACCAAGCGAGCTAATTCTTACAACGATAATGTGATAGTAGCAAGTTTGAAGCACTCTCCTGCGAGGTGTTGTGAGTTTCCGGACATTACGCTAACTCGGCCAAATGAAGATTACCGCTGCAGTTGCCAAGCGTCTGTTTGTAGGAGTTAGTTATTAAACCGCAGTGTTATGCGTATCTGGTCTTATAAAAGTGTCGCAATAGCTGATTTTTATGATTTTTAGAATTCTTTTTCAGGCGTTTTCGAAATTGACCTATTCCTTGCGCTGAATAAAGAAACTGCACCTAGTAACTCTTTATATAACAACAACGGACTCGTAACCTTTTAAAGCTTGATATTTTCTAACTTGCGGTGTTACAAAACTGTAATAAAATCATAGTTCTATATACCTAAAGGAATAATTCAGATATTTAGTGCCATGTTACAAAATCATCACACACAACAAATATAAATTAGTTACAGTTTATTTTGTATTTTTACTGCATTATAAAAAAATACACTAACATATCAGAAATGAAGATAATACCTACTACATTATGTTATGTCTATTACCTGTACGTAATACTACCTATAAGTAATAGATAAATAAACAACGATCGTGATGTGAAAAGAATCGTAAAATCAGTGCAACGGTGTGAACTTGGCACTCCGCCACAAACACGGTTACCCTCATTTGTAGAGTTGGCACCCGGGGCTCTCTCTGGGGCCAGGTGCCTAGCTCCTACTTACTATCACACTGGTATCTTCTACTAAACTTATTTATTTTTACACTTAGCTTAGTATAGACAGTACTCTGGAATATTTAGTTATTTAAACAGACACCTTGTAGTCGTATAATGGCAATTGTAAGTGTCGATTCATGTACCTTAACTCTTGGTCAAATACCCTTATATAATAAATATTGGTTTAATCCCTATAAATGTAGGTCCGTACGAGATAGTCTTACTCTGGTGGCGATAGTTTTTAATCTGCCATGAATAGGCTTAACGACGTTTAAATAAGCAAATAGAACTATTGCCAACATTTGGGTTGGTGCTGTCATCAAATTAAGTGGTGTCCCACCTAATTTGATGACAGCACCAATCCGAATGCCGTATTTTATCAACGAGTTAAGAACGTATCACAGCGAGATTATAAATTGGTAATGACATGCAATTCTCACAAAATCTGAGCTAGCCAGGTAGCCAGCTAGGTAGCCAGCCAGGTAGACAGCCAGGTAGCCAGCCAGGTAGCCAGCCAGGTAGGTATTTTCCATCTACTTGGTTAAGGTCTGGATTCTTTCGAAAATGTACGTTTATTTATCCCCCTCCTCCCGCGGTCCCTGCGAGGCGACAGCTGGTAAGTTCCCAACACACTCCACTCAAGTCGCGACTTCAAAGCACGAAACTTTAAACTCCATTCTGTTCGCTCTCTGTTGACTTACCAAACAAAACATTTCAAAAATTTCGCCACATTCTCTGCTTTATTAAAGTAAACAAGTTTGCCGAACTCTGATGTTACGAGTTTTTAAATCTCCCTTAGGGCTTTACTTTTACTTAGCTGCAATACGATAACAAACAGCGAAGTCTTCAAATTAGCATATTGTAAGCAAAAGTAAAACAGTATATTTTACTTTTGGCTACAAATCCAATACTTTACTGGACTAGTTCAACTTTCGTAATCATGTACAAATACTATAAATAATTAAACCACAGTCGATTTACTTTACGATTAGTCTTATTCCTCATTACTGAGCGTCCTGACTCCATTAAAAAACATTGGACTGATACGTCACGGCCTCTTCGTGGACGACTGGTCTCCTTAGATATGTCTTCTTACTGACATAAAATTAACTAAACCATCAGAATGAGCCCGCAAACATTATGTGTACAATGCATCTACAACATATATTTTCAAAAGATAAATTCCCATTCTGTAAATTATTATACTGGATACGTAAGATTTTCAACTATTTCTTGGCATATGCAACTCACAGGCTTCTCAGACAGTACGTTTTGCAAAGCGGTATCAGCACAGCGGACTTTTGCATCTACATTTAATTTCTATCCCACATAATAGCGGTTATCGTGACATGCGGCGGTTCCCTCGTAACTCGCTACCTCCTGCAAAGAACACTGTCACATAATGTTTATGTTAATTCCACTAAACAACCGCCGGAGGTATCCCTGCTACGCACCTGTATTAAATAGGATTCATGATCCAATTACAACATTGTACCCAACTTTAAACTATATGTCAAGGCGGAGAATGATCATTTTCCCGTGCGCGATGATTCTCGCTGTACCGTGGAAGGTTGGCAACTGAATGATGTATGTCTCAAACATCCGCGAGCACATAACGCTAATATTTTAATTGCCTGCAAATACCCGTTTATTGCGTAAATTGTTAAATCCCGCAACAGACACGGGATTAACAGGATTAACGGGATTAAGTCTGGAAAGTTTTCCACAAATCTCTATAGCAGCGTTAAACTTTGAAAAATGTTTTCGATCCGTCTTAGCGAGTATTAATCGTCACGTAGATGTGATCTTAGTGAAAGGTTTTCGAGATAATTATCAGCTGCGAGGAATGAATAGGGAGCAACGACATACAGTCAATAGACAGCACACTAATTGAAGCAACGAAATTTCAAAACTATCTTCTATTTCGGTACAGTTTCGTTCACATTACGTCAACATCAAAATAATTTAAACTGTCTCAATACCACATCGTCGCACCAATGCTTATGACGGGAAGGTAAATCAACCCAACACACTCACATTCACTTTTATACAGTAGTAAGATATATTTACCAGATAAACAATTATCACGTAATTGACGTTGATTTAAGGTAAGTAAAAGTAAAAGGTTTTTGTTGATACTATTTAGTTGATTACTATTTTTTGTCATGTATTCATGTTACATAATAAATAATATCTATGACGTAATTTACCTGTACCTAGTATTATATTGGGAGATGACTCTGGCCTCGTAACACAGTCTTACGGCTACCACGAGGTCAGAGGATTCACACGTTATTGTACAATATTTACGTTAAATAAACGAATTTTGTATTTGTATTTGATAAGTAGATTCTTACATGTCAATTTTACAATCTAAATACAATTACAATACATGTACTTGTACACATGTACAAAGTTATAATTAATTATATCTTGTAATTTATAATTTTCCTTCATGTATTGTAGGTATATATATGTATGATGAACAAAATATCTTACATTGCAATGTGTTTTATAAAATAGTTTCGTAAACCTCAATAGATTTATGCTAATAACACTAATTAGACGTGTTTCTTTACAATTTCGTCTGTGCCTAAGCATTGAGCAGTATGAATAGCTGGAGGTGGGGGTCGCCAGTGGCGCCCTCCACTACACCTTGAGGCAATTACTCGATATGTAAATATTTGCGCGACAACACGCCCGCCGCCGCGACCTGCCAGTCCTGCCACAGCTAGCGGGGCGTGGCGTTAATAAACGTTACAGGTAATAAAATAATGGGTTCATAGGTTAATTAATAAACAAAAATTTCAACTAAAGATGCTAAGAAACAAATCACTGACCTGTTGCATATTGTCTCAAACTGCTTTTCTTAAACATATCTAGTCAACAGAAGCTTTTGTTTGGTTTTGCGAGCCATGTATGGGCTCATAACCGTAACTAAGATAAGCAGTCAAGCCGAGGATGACCATATATTACATGTATTTATAATTATTTTAAAAGTTGTCTGCAAAATATAGTTTTTAGCATTAAAATCACCGCCTATAAAAAACTAAAAAATACTTTGAATTACCGAAATTTCTATAAATTCAATGTAATTTTTATTTTATTTTGTAATAACAATAATATGTTTATCTAAGTTTAGTAAATGTTGTTCTTTTTCTGTATTTATCTATCATTCCAAGGAGAGCCAATTAGTTTAAGCTCTATGTCTGCAATAGTGGGGCGCATCGACCCGGCGCCCGAGCGCCCTTGCAGCCGACATAGTACAGAAAAAGTATAAGACATTTTAAATTAATTAACTCTTTACACGGTCCAATCTATATAAAATAATGAACATATAGTATTGAAAATGTGTAAGTGCTGACCGTGTCACACTTTAGTACAGTAATAGTCCGACTCTGTCAATAATTTTATAACTTTTCAAATACAAAAAATCCACTCAGTTCGATTAGCACTACTAAAAATAAGCAATCGAATAATATGTTTCTTTGATATATATATTTTTCAAACTTATCCATTTGAATACAAAACGATCTACTTAGGCCAGTCTATTACAGTTCTATGTCGTAACTTGCTGCAGCCATTATATTAGTTAGCGCATCTCCACTCCGCTTTGTTCGTCTAAATTAAACACAAACACGACATTGTTTGTCAAAAGCTTACAGGCAGCGTAATTGTCTAATACGAACTCCTTTGCTTGAGCAAATAAGCTTTTAATGAGTTACAAGAACTCCATAACTTTGCGTTCAATGTTGCTAATTATTTTTGCAATAATGTAAATGAAACAAGAACTTGGTAATGAGAGATATTGGTACAATTTTGGTAATGATTCCAAAGCCTAAAGTCAGAATAATCTGACAAAACAGTTCGGCATAAAGTAACTTATTTGTTGGCAATGTGTTTGGGCGTCCGTTACCGTGACGCATTAATTTTGCGTTCCAAAATCTATTTCATTCGAATCATTAACCGTTGCCAAAAACAAATGAATTCAGCGAGCGTTAACTGGATGGAAATAATTCGTGAATCGTGTAACAGTCGAACGCGTGCAGTGAATATGGTGGTCGCACGTCGCAACGGCACGCTTTGGGAACGCACAGGCACGATCTGAAAACGCACCGGCACGGTGCGGAACCGCGCCTGCAAGCGATTGGACTGTGCGTTACTAGCATTATATGTAGCCACATGTGAGCTTGTAGCTACTACTGCGGTATTAAATTATTATACGAAGTAGATAAATTTCAATTCAAATATTGTTTCGAATTATTGAAGCAATTGGATATTGCCGACACGATAGTTTGGAGACGCATTTTTCACATGTTGTTTTGGGTACTTACCAGTTTGAATGTGAAATAACTTTCAAAATGTATAGATCAATTACATGACGAGTTTAAGAATAATGCAGTCAAAGCAGACACTCAAAACATTTTTTTTAACTTAGTCGTAAAATTCATAGATATCACTCACATAAAATTTAAACGCCACAAATCCTATTATCATAAGCTCCACAAAGTGCGGTGAGCGCTGATCCGTGTGCTTTATACATGTAGCATACATTACGCTGATCTCATTTGTATTAGTGGAACAGTTTACCAAAACTGGTCAAAACTTACGGTTTCCACACCATCTTCTTCTTCTTCTTATCGAATGAGAGTGGCCAACTCTGGTGTCGAGAATTTATCAGGCCACCATAAGGGCCTCCGATATGGCTTAACGACTGCCGTACTAGACAAACAGACGGGAATTTAACGTGTCATCCGACCCACGGAAGCGTCCAAAATGGAATGCCACTTTTCGAACTGAAGAACTGACCGAAAACACACCATCATATTGGACAAACAACTGCCCCTTAGACAAGAAGCGTAATTTAGTGAGCGTATTTACGCATACTTATGGAATAGAAAGACCAATGTATGAGTGACGTAACAATTCCTCCCGCGGAGCGCATCGTGATGTCAATCTAGTACATCGGTCTTTCTATTCCATAAGTATGCGTCAGTACGCTCACTAACATGCGCTTCTTGTCTAAGGGGGCTGGACTCATCATTTTATGCCAAGTCAATGCAATAATGCCAATAAAAAGTTTTTAGACTGTCACGTAATGCATAGGCCACACATTGCTTACACACAAATGTATGTGTCACAAATGCTATTATTACAGGCTCCACAAAGTGCGGTGAGCGCTGATCCGTGTGCTGTATTCATCGGGCGTACATTGCGCTGATATCATCTCACTTGCAAACTAGCGCTGGCGGCACCCACGGTGTAACAGCATGGAAAATTGATAAATACACGATTAAATTACACTTATAAACACTTTATTTGTAAGCATTCGAGAGAAAGTTAACCGGTTTCTTCTAGACAAGCGTGCTATGTCGTAGGCTACTACGATGTTGTAGTAAAAGGAGAATTGTGGTTTAGCTTGAGCATATTTTTCATAAAAAACGCCAACACAAGAAAGTAAATAAAAATAACACAAAACTTAAGCTAACCTTAACTGGCAACCTTATAACTAAAACAATCTCTTCAAAGTCAACCTATCGGGCAGTGACTTAACTCTAGTCTAAGTAGGTTATTTATGACAACCGCTTTTCAATTTATCTCTTTTTTAGTTATCTATGATAACTATTTTATATCATTCTATTACAGAAAATAGGAATATAAGTAGTAACGCCAGCAAAGTTTATAAGCTTTACACCAATATAATAAACGATACGATGCAATATTCATGTAAAACACTCGAACCAAGCACTAAATATGAATGTACGGTGTTAACGCGGCCGGATATTAGGAGTAACGGTTACATCCGCATTACCGTTAGTGCGGACAACGGTCGTTATAACGACAGCCGTTATAACGGCGTTACACTAACGCCGCTACTCGTTAGCTTTCATCGCACGAGCGAACCGCGCTTTATGATTTGGTTGAATGGTATTTTAAGTAATTAACACTAATATTTGTTTTTTTTCTTTCTATCACCGGACGAGTAGGGATACGGCAGGACGACACCGGTTTATGGTGGAAGTTCCTAAGACCCGCACGAAACGGTACGCTTCTACCTTTATTGTTCGTACCGCAAGGTTGTGGAACTCCCTGCCTGACTCTCTGTTCCCCACGCACTATAATCCAGCGATCTTCAAAGCGAGAGTGAATCGGTTCTTATCGGGTAAGCACGCTCCATCTTAGGCCATAGCCTTTGCTTGCTATCAAGTAAACTATGGCCAAGTGCAAACCCGTTAAAGATAAAAAAAATAAAGTGGAAATTTTGAGTACATATTTGAAAATCAAATATTTACTCAAAATTCCCCCTCACTGTTACATGGGTAAGTTATTATATGAGAGTGACTCAGTATGAGTATTACAGTTTCTTTTTTTAAGCAGAAAAGCTATTTTACAATTGATTTCATGCATGGAATTAAACATGTTGTTGATAATAGCCTTTAGTTTAAAATTAACAATAGTCATCGAATTTTTTTCAAGGCTATAATTACTGAAGTCGTTGCTCCTGAAAACTCCAGATTACATTCAAATAGTTCCCACTAACGCACTTAAAGCTAAGTACAGTGAAGTAATGTTCTTAAACCAAAAAAGACATCAAAACCTGAAAAAAGACAATATATATACATCATGTTTCTGATTAGGTGTGAAATGTTGGAGTAATTTTACGTTCTCAGTTATAAAGACTTTTAATAATTAATTTGTGTACAAATTATGTCTGCAACACATATTTTTATTTATATTTAAAACCCGGGTGTAGAGACTGTAGAAGCAGGCTGGCACAACTATGGAAGTTGATCCGACTGATGATGACTTTCTGTCCAAATAAATAATAATAGCAAAAAGTACTTGTATATTGTATGCTAAACAGGGATTTATTGGCGTAAAAGGGAGGAAGTTTATGCCCAGCAGTGGGCTCTAATGAACTGATGATGACGATGAATATATTTACTGCAAAACAAGAATATGTACGATTCGTGTAAATGAAGCCTAGTAAAAAGACACAGGAAGTACTGCGGGGGGAGAAGGGCGGAGGGGAGGTGCAGAGGAGGAGAGGAGGGGGTTTCCGTGACAAACAAGTGCACTTTGCACTGCATTTCTATATACGGAGCCGCTGGGAGCGCGCGTTTATACTGACAGGAACTAGTCAAGATACCACTGTGTAACTTAGCTATTGTGGCTTTCAACTCTAACACATAGAAACAGAGAGGTGTTTTAACAACTTTTTAAGCGAAGAGTTATAGTTCTTTTTTTTTTCGTGAGTTGGGTAATGTATTTGTATCAAAAAAACCAAGCGTTTATTTCAATTTTATTTTCGAAATTGAAAATCCCTCATAAAAATATGTATGTGTAACACTCATAATAGTTTTTTTTAATGAAAACTTGCTTTGAATCCTACGACTATACGATAAATGTTTGTTATCCAAAAAAAAAAATTAATGCTTTTATATTTATTTAAAATTTATTGCTACTTAATGTATACAAACTTCAAATTTGAAGCTGTAACATGATAATTATATTGATTAACTGAAATATCAAACCCTCTAATTAAATGAATTTGATTCGTTACGTTTGAATTGGCCCCTTTCATACTAATTTACTTATTTATATGTTATAAAAATATTACTTTATACAAGTACGATGTTGCTACACATAAAATACATTTATAAAATCAAGCTCTATCAGGAAAGGAAGCACTATTGTAATATATTTCCGGCGCCCCGTGGGCCTCCGGTCCCGTCGGGTCGGTCGCAGGCTTGGGGACTGAATAGGTAGTTGTATTTACAATAATTTCGGTCATTTTTACTCATAGGATACACGACCATAGATTTTAAAATGAAATTTTGCCACAAACTCACCGGTTTAGTTTTAAATATGAATTAACAATTGATTAATTTTTAATAAATTATTTGTTTTCTCGCAATACGTGGATAAAGTAATCGCCTTTTGATTCTAGTTCACTAATAAGTCATAAAAATAAAATAGTAAACTAGTTCTTAAAAGTCACCTCACTCTTGTGACTGCAAATTCTAAATTGCCAATATGAATTCTGATTAGTGGTTTGTTGACAAAGAAACAGCTGATAACTTAACATGTATGTAAAACAATCTTCGTATTTTTCGTTATTTAATATTGAAACAAAAATAATCTATTACATACAAAATATATGTAAACATATTATCTGACCTTAGTTTGTCATGTCACTAAATAAGTCTACGCCAAACACTTACATAACAGCGTAGCCCTGCTACGAAATCACGTAGACACCTACGCCGTAGCACATAGCTACAGAGTCTCGACATAATATATTGTGAGGTATAGATATAGACATCTCCACATTAGGTACTTTGTGAGTCCCGACTCCCAAGATATGTCACCGAAGTGAGACATTTTCATCAAAGGGAAATATCACACTAGGGAGAGTAAAAAATAACATCGCGCATAAATTGTACCCGACAAAGGTGCTTTGTTCTACTACAAGTACAATTTTCTCAGACTCACAAATTATTTATATCGTGAACTAAAATGGCTGCTTCATAAATACACGTCTTACCCTCTTTGATTTAAAGACGTTATTGCTTTGATGGATGAACCAATTACTACCCTTATAGATTGTTCATGATTTTTACTGTTGAGAGAAAACGTATTTTATTTTGTAAGATTGTGCTAAATACGAGTATAGAGACAGAGCTAAACAAATGAAGCTTCGTTAAAGGAACTGTACGTGAGATCAATATATATAAAGCAATAGTTAGTTGGTTTGTAAGTATTTATTTATTCTTCATACCACTATGTGGTAACACACCACCGTGTATGGAGTAAAAATAATATAACATAATAAACTAGATTATATTAAAGAATCCACATTATTGTCGGCATGTGGGCATTTGTTTGTTTTTTAAAAAAACAGACAGAATAATGTTGATTTTGAGTATGAATTTTATAACACAGTTTGAATTATACGATATTTTTTTATTCACAATATGGGGCATAGCTGCGATTAATTAAACGAGACTCTTGGAGATATATATGTATATATATGTATTGTTTGTCTATTACTAGTCAAATACAGAAGGCTGTATAGCGTAGGTTGTATAAAGAGAGAGTTCGGTATACATTTACCCCGCTCCGTAACGGCATTATCTCGGAGCTTAAGGAGCTTTCTTTTGAACGTCGTTATGTAACGACACTACAGCCTGAGCGCTCGTTGTTAAAGTGAGCTTTACAACGCTTTAATGTTACAATTCATAGTTTTTAAAAGACTATTACATAATAAGACCATCTTAAGAGATTCTAATAAAACTAAATAAGAGTATGTACATTTAACCTAAATTTAAAACATCTACATGTGGTATGGAGCCAAGAACGCTGGCTGCATTCCCACGCTGGATTGCTATAGAAATCCTTTGCGCAAGGAACCAGCCAGCGTTCTTGTCTCTAGAGATTCTTAATTATAAAATTTAGTTTGTAATAATGGCCGAGTGCAAACCTACATAGTAAGTTTGAAAAAAACCAATAACCTGCTCGTGAAAATATATAAATGTCACCTTATAGTTTAAAAGTAAATATGTAATTTGAATTTTATGCAGTATTTTGCTAGCAAGAGCGGAAAGCTTGAAACATTCTATAGACAAGTTGGCTTTCAAACTCAAAACTTGATATTTACCAAATGAGACAAACGTGTTGCTTACCATTATTCAAACGTCCTACCTGTGCATTACGTACGAGCACATCCATCATTTTCGATTGCATAATACCTGGTGAAACGCGTGTTCATTTTCGAAACTAGATCTGTCTGAAAACAGCTCACAAAACTAGCTGCTAGTTAGCAAGCTACTATACAACCATACATACTAGTATTTACCCTGTAGCACTACATATATACATACATACATACATAGCAAGCAACATGCAGCTGAACACAAATAGGCCATAAATGGGTGTATCGCTAATGAACGCAGTTTGTATTTCTAGAGCTTGTCGTTTATGTGTTACTCGTCATATTTCACCTACAGCATATAGTTTTACTGGCAACTAGAACTTTATAGTGTAAAGGTTTTTTTCTACTACTTTAAGAAATAAAGAAATTATTAATTGAAATCATTTTCACTTTTTATATTGATTAAATAATATTACTATTAATAAAAAAAAAACAATTTCACTTACTTATATTTTTTTGTCGTAGAACATACATACATTTATTGTTATAATTGCTTTGGTAACCAGTCGTCTGGGACTTATTTTAAAAATCTAGTTGATATTTAAAACTATGAGGCAAATCGAAGCTAAATGCTAGTCTATTTTGAACAAACACTATAACATTTTATGTGGCATTTGTCAAAGCGAATACAATCGGCAGTCAATACAAACTCTCCACCGACAATTCCCACAGATAAAAACTTGACACAATTTGTTTTTATTATTGCTAGGGACGGCTGTAAGAAAGGGCCGGAAGAAACTGCGGTCCCGAGAGTCGTGCGGTCGCCGCAGTCGAATGTAACTACAGATGATTTTTATCACTGATGATTATATTTGTATTTACTTTCTTCTTTTCTTATTTATGTTCATTTGATTATATTTTTGTATGAGTTAATTATTTGAGATTATTTTCGGTCTTTTTCTAATACAAAGCCTTAGTTGTATTTATATATTTTTCAATTGTGTTCTACGGTGTTCAATAGAAATAAGAATGTGTCAATAAATGTATTTTATATTTACCTACTGTGAGTGTTTGAAGCTTGTTGACGCTCATATATATATATATATACCTATATATATAACTGAACCTTTTTAAATCAATTCAATTCATGTATTCTTGCACATAAGTACAGATACAGTAGTACAGATATAATAACAGCGAGAAATGCATAAAATAAACTCCACAAGTTTAAGATTTTGCAAATAATGTATGTTAATTTGGTAAACAGATACATCAATACCAAAACCATATTTTAGCCGTAGACTACTATTTTAACTCGAATTATCGCAGGTAACCTCGCGAAGCATTGTTAGTGCTACAAAAACTGAACATTGCAAATCTACATTTACACCTTACCGTGGAATAATATAACCGCAGACTAAAACTCGGAAGGAGTTTTGCTAAGCGTTCTAAAGTCAGAGTTTCCTTTGAAATGAAAAATGAGGCCCCGAGCACGAAGCAGAGCTTCAAGACAAGTTTTTCTAACAAATGGTAATTTCTCATGAAAGTCGTTAAGAGTTATTAGCGGAGTTGAGTGGGCGAGCTGGGGAGTTTGTTTGGACATGTGTAACAAGCTTTATATCTAAGGGACGACCTATTACAGTGTTATGTTGACATTAAGCTAGTACAATAATCTCACCAAGTCAAAGAAATATGTATGTATGTATGTTTATTTCTTCTTCGTGTTTAAATCATTAAACATATTTGTGACAAACATTTTGGATGAAATTGTGGAGATAAAATTACATATTGGACTGAAGTGTTAACATTGGATTAAAGAAATCAAAAGGAGTCGTTAGAATATTTTATAATAAGCGCAAAATTACTTTTGATTGGTTATCGAAAAGTGGCATTCCATTTTGGGCACTTAGATGACACGTTAAATTGTAGGTCCCGGCTGTTTTGCATAGTACGTCAGTCATAAGGGCGCCTTGATAACCTCAATACCAGAGTTGGCGACTCTCATTCGATAAGAAAAAAAAAACTTTTGATTTGGAGGTAGTAAAAAAATGGAACCGATCACTTTTCGTACATCTATGTGTGTAACAGAGATGACAGTTAGAGGGAGACACAAGAGGCCGCTGTCACAGAGAGGCACGCAAATATCCGGTCGTCCCGGACTGACCGGGCCGGAGCCGGCTCGCTAACAACTGTTTATGTTTGCTCAGCGTTAAAACACATATGACACACACACACACATATAATACTTTTTAGATCTGTGAATTAACACTGAGCATAGATACTACTCACTACGAGATAACAAAGGACCTAAATAGTACTACTAATATACCATATGTACATATATGTTATCGCAGCAATTGTCTCTTTGTGTCGACGAATAAATGACATGTAATTGTAAAACATTACCAATAAATTGTTTTATCTGTTTTATCTGTTTTTATCTGTCAAAGACACAGATAGATGAGTCGTGCCGGGTATACGATAATAACAACAGCCATAACGGTGTTGTGAATTTTGAACTAATCTACTATATCTAAGTTTTTGTTAACCCGTAATAATTTACAGAATATACTTACCTATGTTGTTCCGCGAGGAAAAAGAAAAACATTTACTATAAAATAATCTCTTTTATAATATACTGTGTTAGTCGTTGCCAGGAAATACACCACTTTTTAAAAAATGTGATAAAATATTTATATTTTCCAATTTCATTCGTTGCCGCTGCTCAAAGAAGCAACCACGAAGAATGACACGTCCTCATATTCTAATTGTAGTTTTGATTGGAATGTGCAAACTGAACAACATAGCTACATATGATAGTGTATGTGTGTGTGTATAGTCAATCATGCAAGTTTTATTAATTTCTGTGCCAGTAGTGTTGTGCTTTAACAAACAGCCGGGACCTAGAACTTATCAGACTTATGAAAACTACCCGATGAAAATGCCATGTTTCACTTTTACATGAGTCACAACACACATACATCTTGAGACAGAACGTGACAGCATTTGCTTTACTTTGGACAATGTATGCCTGGAGGGGTGAAGGCACTCGGCGGTAGAAGGCTGCTAACGACCGCCGCAAGTAACGGCAAACGGATCGTAAACTTGATTCCAACACTTGCCAACTCGTTACTCTTGTTTCGACTTTATTTGTGGAAATAAAAATGTTTTTCAAGAATAATGGCTCTCTTCAAAACTTTATAATACGCGCTCGTTTACTCGAAGACGACTCTCCATTACATTAAAGAATCTTTTCATAAATAAACTTATATATACTTTTATTTATTTCATTGATCGTGTTTTCAAAGCGGCGGCCAAAACTCGACTAGACTTATGCGGATTAATCAGCTTGCGCCAAATAACGTTTTGTTGAAGAACCCGAACCAAGGAGCTCTGATATTGTTTTTATTTACAAAAGGCATAAAATAAATATGGAGGTAAGCACGAGCACAATTAGCGGGCTCCGGCGAGCACAAAGCGCTCCGACGTGAATTTATTTTGCTCTCGTTAGCGCGTGTTTCGTTACTTTTACTCGCACTTGTTAAGAAAGTTAACAAATTATTTCAATAATAGGATTAATGAGGCGTAAAAACGAATTTAGAGTCGAGTGGGCATGAGTTGGCCGCGCGCCAAGGGCGGGACTAGGCCAGCAGGGAGTGCGGCGGTTACTGGGCCGCGGACCAAATATTAATTAACGTTAAGTCACAACATTAAGGAAAGCTCCAGAAATAACATCAATTACTCAGCGAGAGACAGACAAAAAACTAATTTGCTCGAGTGACACAGATTGATTGTCAGAAAGAAAGGGTGGCGAGTGTCCGCCGGGCCGAGCCGTGTCGTCATGTCGAGCGGCGTAGCACGGTGTAGGACAAACCTGGCCAATACCTTTCCCTCAGAGATACTAAGTCAACAGTTAATCGGTACCATCAGAAATTGAGTACCGTATAAAGCGTGTTGGTGATACAGTTTCTCGGTTTGCTTGGAATAAAGAGCGCTGACTTCCTTACAATAATGGTATGCGTAGGCCAGTCCTTCAGTTATATGTCGACGGAGACATCGCCCGCCCCGGAGACGCTACAACGCTTTATTATATCTCGTTTCCATCGACACGCATTATTCAAGAGAATGGTAATTGTTCGCTGTAAAAGCTTATTTCCTGGCCGTAAAAAGGTTGTAAAAGGAGTGATGGAACGAACGAACGAACTTGCTTATGTAATAACGCGGCTAAGTGGCTCCCCCTGCCGCCGGCACTCCACAATACATTTTATAAATTGCCTCGGATGGCCGCTAGATGGCCTCCCGAGAGGTTTTATAATATCGTCGACATAAATACGGCGTCTCTGACTCTCCAGAATATACCTACATACGCTAGATCGCATAAATTTCACTTTAGGAATACCGAAACCCGGCCGCAGACGTATTAAAGAGTGTTTAGGAGAGGCGTCGATAACTTCGACAATAAAGGCCGTATTTTATCGTTCGAGCGTGCTCGGTACGTACCTCCTTCGGAAATAAAAGCACAGCTTTGAAGCTGTTACGGCGGAAAAAAACTGAGATTTCACTAGTGTAGATTGTGGAAGCAAGTTTTTTTATAAGGTTTTTGCTAACACAGACATATGTATTATATAATTACTTTACTATATTGTATAATTACTTCAAGTTGGAAGCGAAAAATATGTATACCTAACCTGATATAACATTACATTTTTCACACCTATATTAAGGATCTTTTTTTTAAATTATATTTTTTACGGTTCTAACCACGAAATTTTCTGAAAAACCTTTATTTTAGCTGAACAATTTTGATATTTGAATATTAAAACTTTCGTGAGACATTTTATCAATATATTAACTAAACGGTTTTCACTCACGTGTAAATCGCGTAAGTTGTTTACGCGTTTCGGATGTTATGACATCCATCTTCAGAAATTTTGATATTAGTGGGGAATAAGTAGTTTCACACATTAAATGTGTTAAGTATTCCAGTCAGCAAATTTACTAAACCTCTATACTATAACGGTAGGTGTAAGTACTTGCCTACATTGTGCTGGGACCTAGGCTTAGCTTAGGCAGCTTCTCAAGGGGTGCGTGGATCGGACTACCTTCACGTTGGGTAAGCCCAACTAATTTCATCTCTCCATATGGGGATTTGGGGTTAGTTGGGGAGGCCTGGTGCACCCCGTCCACAGGTTAGTAACTTCCACAGTCCGGTGGATCTTGCTAGCCTGTGTCCAAATGTCCGATCGAGTGGGGGCCCTCGCCTATACCTCTCCTTGGAGAGGGCTGGTGTAGGGCCCGGGGCGTGGAGCTCGCCGCACCTCGCGGTGCAGGTGGAGCTGGGTGCTCGTTCAGAGCACCCGAGGTGGTCGCCGAGAGGCGAGAGGAGTTCGGTGTACCGGCCGAGTAGCGGCGACACGGGAACCGAACTCCGTGCGCAGAGGGCGCATTGGAGGAGGGCGGCCGCTTTGGCGTGCGACTGCCTGACTCCTGGGGGCTCTGGGTGGCAGGTCGGGGAACTTGTTGCCCTAAAATGAGTCCCCACAGGATGCACGACGTGTCCCGTGTTCTGACACGTCGTCCATTGAGGGTTGAGCTGAAGCTCCCCGAGGCGGGGCCCGATGCCGGGCCAGCATCACCAGGGCTGCGGATGTTTGCATCGCGCTCTCGTGGCCCTGGACCAACGATGCGGAGGTGGAACACCCCAGGTTTTTAGTGGGTATGCCGCCCTTATGGAGTGGGGCGGAGACTCCCACATAACCATCCGCCCTCCCCGGGGTTTTAGGGTGGTACCTGTAATAGGTTTTCCTGGGCAAAAAAAAAAAAAAAAAAAAGGCAGCTTCTCAAACACTATCTAATCTAATGTCTTGCCACAGCACACAACTATTACTTTACCCTATTATGCAAAATACTGTTACAACGTTCGTACATATTGTGTGACTTGAAAACCTAAAGCAAGCGCCTATCGGTGTGCTCCAACATCCTTGTTTGTTTGGACTAGTTAGAAAATATTTAATAAAAATCAAGATCAAATAGAAAAGATACAAAAAACTTTGGCAGCGCCAGGGACGTTGGTGGAATACACAAAAAAAACCTTGTTTAGCCAGTCTTAATCCAGTACACCCATGCTCACCTTTGGCCATAGTATGTATCTCTTGCGAATGTCGCTTCTCGAGATTGGTATAGTCAAATAAATGTTTGACAGACATAAACCTGCAATACATATTACCAGTGAAATTCTTGTAAAAAATACATGATAGTGGGAAACGCAGATATTGTGACTTGACACCATCCATATGTCTCTCCATCTTATATCTGTCGCTAGTTTGAATTTCATGAACTATGCTTTTTCTGCACGAGCCCGACTCGCACTTGGCCGGTTATTTTCGTAAAAATAGACGGTTAGAACCTAAATTAAATGTACGAGCATTTCTATTTTCGTAAACTTATTCCTACTTCCTATTAAAGTTATTTTTGTGTATGAAATAGTTTTTTACAAAGCGTATTCAAACTAGTTCTGCTCTTGCCAGTTCGCTTCAAGTTTCGTTTGATGTGGCGCCGCCCGGCAGCTACTTGGGATGCTAGCAGCTGCTAGAGGTGATGGAAGTATGAGGAAGTATTTCTACAGACATTCTGTATTATGAAGTTCGTACGTTGTTTTCGTGTAGTTTCCTATTATGTTGTTGAGATTAAAGAATATAATAAGCTGGCAGGACATTAAGTATTTTGGTCGTTTCTATGTACAATAATAAGTATGTATTTATGAAAGAAAAGTAAGAATGTATTATATTTGTTACCTAGTACCCACGATACAATCATAAGCTTAGTATGGGGCTAGATGGCGCTGTGTGATATGTCCTGATATATTATTTATTGATTTATTTAGTTTTACTCGTTTATTGACGCCTGATTTTCACTGAGTAGTTTTGTGGCTCTAATCTAAAGACTCAAACATGACTGGTCATATGAAGGTAGTATTTCGAATTAAATTATTGAGAATCACATGTAATAACTGAAATTATAGTTACATACAGCGTGGGTTCTGCTCATAGGATGTAGTTACGTTTGTTTTGGTTTGTTGTGATTTAAGTTGTATAGACATTTTCGCCCAAAAACACGAGTAACGCCACGGGCATCTTCTAGTATACATATCCTACGACTAAACTAAACTTCCAGCGAATAAACGCATTATATAAGTAAACCAAACGCGTATTTTCGCGCCGAACTCTGCTTTTCCTGGCGAAGTCGGGATCTAAGTTATGCATAAGTAATGGAGTTAAAGTTAAGCAGCCGCGCACTGCTACTGTGCCGCGAGTATACCTGATACATACCTATACATACATCTACATATACATACTGGGTTACTATTTACGGATAAATATGCAAATAAAAATTAAAGACTCCTTTAGTAATATATATTTATAATTCTAAATCATGTCCATCCATAGGTTGCCTGGAAGAAATCGCCTAAGGCGATAAGGCCGCCCAATGTGCATTAAATTAGTTTTAAAACACATCTTTGACAAGAGTGAAGTTAAACGTTAAGGGAGTTGTGGTCAAATGTGAACCTAGTAACCATTAAAGAATAATAATTTATTTCAGGTACACCCTGGACCACAGTATTCGCTTGTCAAGGTGTCGTTTAGAATGAACTGGTGGTCAAATGCCTGTGTAGTATATAATATAAAAAAGATCCAATCAACTATATCTAGACCGCAAATTCCAAAAAATTCGGAAAAAATCGAATTTCAAACGTAATCTGCCTGGAAATATCATTAATCAGACACGAATTAATTCTGTGTTTACCTACTTACGTATATAATACCCGGTATATAAGTAAAAGTTAACAAAACTTGTTAGTGTAGTGATAGGGGCACCATCTCACCGTCCTGGCAATAATTGACGGTTTTAAAGCAAGCTAGCTGCATTACCTCGCCGGCATTTTAGTCAAGTATTACATCAACCTGATATGCCAAAATGATTTGAAAAAGTATAAAGGTGCCCGGTGCCAAAGTCATAATACCAAGTGGCCAATAGGTGTTAAAATGGTAGACAAATAAGTGTACATGAATATATATATATCTACTTATTTAAGATGACGCGTGACCAATATGCTGGCCTTTTTCTGGCTCTACGTATCAGCATTGCCATCCAGCGTGGTAATGCGGCCAGTATGCTGGGCACGCTCTGGCAGTGGGCTGGAGCATTTAGACTTTCTTTAGGCTTTTCTAAAGATTTGCTAAGTGTCCCCCTTTTTTATGTTGTAGTTAGAAGCAGTGTGTCTAGTTTTTTATCCTTATTTTTCTTCAGTACTTATTTGAGTCCTTATAATTTAGTATATTTTGTATGATGTACATGCAAATTGGTGGTATCATGGATTATAATAGAGAAAGGTGTAACTGCCAGAACAACACTACAATTTACATATCTCATTACAAACGAGATCATATTGAAAGCTTAGCTTCATGATAATGTTTTCTGTATAAATTCGTATTAGACTGGTCAACCATATTGTAACTATGTTTTTTATGGACCACAAACTCAGGGGTTACTTTGATGGCACCTTACATTTTACTTCTAATAAATCAATTTGCTTATCTACGAAATAGGTTTTGTTATCATCCATTTGGATGCTTTTAATAAATTTTAGGCAGTTAGCGCTGACGCGACACTACAGAATTTTATTTTTGCATGATCATATTATAATTTCTGTCTACAATTTAATAACTATCTTTTATCCCATTTACTTGAATTTTCATACTAAAATATGCGTTTACGGAAAAAATATCTATTCTATTTTCCCACCTAATTCCTACACCGACTGGAAGATCATGTGTCAATCCTTTTGATCCCACTACCTGACGACGTATAAGTAGATATGTATTGTATGTATATACTAACATCGAGGAGTATGTATAGCACATAATGCCATTATTACAGGGTGGGCTTATCAATACGCACAAAACAACGATAACAAATATAGTAGATGTGTCATTAGGAAAGTCTTTACACTAATACACGGCAGATCAAGTAAGTATCAACATTATAAGTTACTTTTATTTGTTTGAGTGGTAAGTGCTATACCCGCATATAAGTTTTAACTTATTTGAAACTAGTGGACGCCCGCGGCTTCGCTCGGGTTATTTCGGGATAAATTGTAACTTATGACACTACTAAGATGTCACTTACCAAAAATCAAGATAATCCGTTCTGCAGTTTTTACAAACAAACAGAGACACATATAAACAGCGAATTTACTGACTAAGACGGCAACAGACGTATACTGATAATGACGTAGTATAATGATACTGGAATCTACATGACCTAAGATTGATGGGCAGCAGTGAAGACAATAGATAAGAGTTTCTTCGTTATATCATCTATGGTTCGAGTATATATTTAGGTGTCAGGAGTGAGATGAAGCTTGTTAGGGCGTAATAGGTAACCTAAGCCTTCTTACTGGAGGATTGTGATCTGTAGGTATGTGTTAGGTATAGACTCATGACCTAACGGATTGTATATGTAGGTGTTACACGTGTCTATTGTAACTATTTATAAATTCAATTTCCTCACTGACACCGTTTGTGATTGTTATTTTTTATATTATTCTGAACTGGAATATTCTATTTATAGACTAGATTTGACTATCAGTTTATTAGCTGTTTGTAATGAATACTGAGTGTTTTATATACAGTTTATTTTTAACAACGTACAATATTGAATTCATTTTATAAACATGATTAGATTACAAAATATGTAATAAGCTGATAAAGCTTATAATTAAATAAACTTTCTCGAACTTTGTTATCCATTTTTCTTATAATTATATAACAGTAAACCAGCCTCTTCAGTAAATTCCTTACCACAAGACAACTCCGTATCTGCGTTTGCAGTAACATTTGTTTTTCTCATCCTAGTGAACAAATGGCGGCACCACTTGTCCTCAGCCTCGACTGGTCTCTCGAGAGGCCCTCGTGCAGGCCCTCGTGGCCTCCGAGCCTTCAAAGGAGGCCCTTGTTGCGCGGCCAGCTGTGACCGCGACGCCTCACTTGTCAAACACGAAACACATCGTCGATGACCTCGTTACTCTACTGTCTCAACGACGTAGTATAGAAATATACAGGTATTGACAACGTCGTTTAATAAAACGTAATGTAAGAAAAATAATAACTTACAGTGAAGAGTATAAGAATGTAAATTATACTCTTCACTAAGTTATGTGTAGTTGTGACTGGCATGTTAGCTTAGTTGGTAGTGGCTCTGCCTTCTAATCTAGGGGTTGCGGGTTCGATTCCCGCGTGACACAAGTAAATATAAATTTTAAAATTTATATTTACTTGTGTTGGGTCTGGTCGTTTGTATGTATAACAAGTATGTATTTACAAAAAAAGTAAATATGTATTATATCTGTTATCTAGTGCCCACGACACAGGCGTTTGCTTAGTGTGAGGCTAGATGGCGCTGTGTGCAATGTCCCACTACTAGCCAACGGATATAATACTTATATACTTTTCTTTTGTAAATACATACTTATTATACATATAAACGACCAGACTCAACACAAGTAATTATAAATTTTAAAATGCATAAATACTTGTGTCACGCGGGAATCGAACCTGCAACGCCTAGATTAGAAGGCAGAGCCACTACCAACTAAGCTAACAGGCCAGTCAAGTCCAGTCATAAATGTAATCAATTCAGTATATGTTGTACAAGTGCTCAGTGAGCTTAGTAAATGTTGCGCATAGACCCGTCTATCGTCAATTCTATGTCGATGTACTCTGTCTCTCTATCTAAGAGCCTACGACGCAAATACGACAGTGACGTAGATGAATCAATCTCAGAGTAAACAAACTCAGAGTGAAATAATAATACAGCAAAAAGGTCCTTTGAGGAAAATACGCGAGCATCCTACTCGAAATATTTGCAAAAATACCTATATATTTTAGCAAAATGCGTAAGTTGAATAACAGTTATTTATTTTATCGCAATTTTCGAATGTTTTATTATTATAAATGATACGGAGTAAATGTTTCTTGGGGATATTTTCGTCGTCAGTTTTGCTTCTTTTATAAGTTTACGAGTAATTCTAATACTAATACTTATTTTGTTCTCTTCTATACCGACATATGGAAACTGTCCTATAATTATAGGAAGATCATTTTGTTTTTTTGTCCTTTGCCCTACAAGATATGTCAGTCAGATATGCGTTATCATTTTGATTCGTTTTTACAAACTTGGTTGTTCTACTTTAAAAGTATATCAAACTCCTTGGTTGCTGTGCACTGAGCCACGGACAGCTACTGGGGGCTTCATTCTCCGAGTAAATAAATCCACGCTCAATATAAGTTTAAACCCCGCAGCGGATACGCCCGCGGCGACGCTACCACAGTGTTGCCAGCGTGATGCTTTTACTTTGAGGCCAGTATTTATAATTATATTTCGTAAATTTCATGCTTCAGATGTAATAAACATGGTAGTAGTACTTTTATCCTACAGATGACATTGCAGTATACGTCTTCGCAAGATACAAGATACTCATAATATATTGTTCGAACTTCACTTTGCAAGTTCGTTCAATCATATATTATTTTTATAAATCATCCTCGACACCAATTTATTCCAACACAAAAATTAGTTAAATTCATAATCGTAATGCAATTATTATTTGTAAAACAATTTGTATTTATTACAATAGTTAACACCTATATTTTGCGAACATATTACTTATGAATTATAATTGAGTATCATTTTATCGCAGATTATCCATAGGTGTTACAGATTTGGTTAATGATAAATGAAATGAAAGTGTTGCAAAATATTCTCATGCATGCAAATAGATTTAAAATTTATGTCTACTATAATAAAATCCATGTGGTAATAAGGAAACATGCCCAACAATTTCAAAATATAGTGCAAGCAGTAATGAAATTAAACCTAATTCACTGGATTTAAGAAACGTCTGAATATTTTATCATTATTTTCAAACTCTTGACACCGCAAGGCCTCTAGGGTATTTTGAGCGCCTATCTGGCAACCCAGCGGGTCCCAAGAAATCGTTTCAAATGTTTGTAACCGAGCAAACTCGCTAACTACTTGGAAATACTTCGCCCTTTCTTTGCCGCACACAAGAAAATTATTAATTTATTAAATTCTCGAATAATAAGTTTTGCTTGCGCGTGGGATAACATTAAGCTATTTGCGTTCGTTATTTTGTAATCTAGAACTTGAGTTTAGCTTTATGTGAAAGCTTTTGACTGCTGGCTGGCTTTTAAAAAGAGGTTGTAAAGAAAAATTAAAAGCGTATTTTTATATTAAATCATATAAATATATAAACAAAGCCTTAATTTGTGCTTTTATTTAATCATAAACATTTAAAATAGTTTTTATAAAGGTTATAAAAACTAGGTTAGGTGTTGGTACTAATGTGGTATTTGATACGCTTTCCATTTCTAAGTAAATACCGTTATAGCATACCATAACCTAATTAAAATTTCCACAAAATCCGGGCAAACCGTAAATGGTTGGAAAACTTAATATTCAATTGTACATCTCAAATAACATCAATTTTATTGTATTAGTTGAACTCACATCCTTTTTTATAGTAATATTTTTTTATCAAATGTACTGTAAAATAATTGGCTTCCGTTACTAAATGTTTTTTGTGCTATTTCTGTTGTAGAATATCCAATTTTGAACAAAGTTAAGTTTTTTTAATGTTTTTAAGTGTAAGAAGGGTCTGGGTGCTTACGACGATTTATCTGGCCAAGAGATTTCCAATTATGAATTAATATACAAATATCAGGTAAGCTCTGAATAATTAATATATTAACTAAACGGTTTTCACTCACGTGTAAATCGCGTAAGTTGTTTACGCATTTCGGATGTTATGACATCCATCTTCAGAACGTATGTTCTGGGACCGCGGCAGCACGCAGACTGCGCGCCGCCGCGCGAGCGGCCCTCCGGGACACGGGCGCGGGGGCCTGGGGTGGTGGGGGTGGAGGCGAGGCGATGTTACTACTCCCGGCCGCTTCGTCCTCGGGTCGCTCCACTGCTTCATCAGGGACAGCAACATCGACCGATGTACCAGCGCATACAAAACTGACCGTATCTTGATCCAAAGTTTCAATGATCCTTCTCTTTGTCATCGTATTAAGAGCTGGGACCCACGCCGGTGGAAGCGCCCATCCACGGTCTTGGTTGAAATTCGGGTAGCGGTTGATCTCTATAGCCTCTCGTACTTTCCGCGGAATAAAAGACTTCTCTCTCGCCAGCACAGAAGCTTGATCAAACCGAATGTAATGCTGTACATCCGAAGCCTGATCTGGAGATCTGGAGATCCAAAGTGAGTGAAAACCGTTTAGTTAATATATTGATAAAATGTCTGAATAATTAGCAAATACGACTTAAGGAGGAACAGGAGCTTAGAAAAAAATAAATCCGCCCTTCCATTCAAATATTTTTATAATACAAACATTTCCTCAAGGTATCATTTTATATCAATAATTAACTAAATATCTCTAAAACCATGTAAAATCTGTACTACCTACAAACTACACAAATACAAGTATAGTAGAATCACGCGGCCGCACTCGACCCAGTAGCTGGAGCAATTACTGGCCTCCAGCGGACTATTACCAGCGCCACTCGACTGCAAAAAACTGCAGCGAACCCTCCACTTATAGCTACCTCTTTGTTCGTCGGTCGAGCAAGACTTTTTATATTTGTTAATGAAGTCTGGTTGTAAACTGAGTACAGACGCTACTAATAATTGCCACCATAGAAGCGTAACTGAGCCAAAAAAAAATACTCTATCACATGATCCGCTATTTTTTTTACACAGAATAGCCCAACGTTTGACTTTAGCCTGCCTGATGTTAAGCACCACTGTAGTCTAAGATGTTGCACGTTTGCCATCTAAATCTAACTAAACAGCCAAAGAATAATTTCACCAGACATTCAACCGCTGCCGCCGCGGTTGATTTAGTAGGGGGAGCTTAATCCTTTAGTGACCAACTGAGCCCAAGCATCATTGGACTATTTCCGGCATTGTAACCAATCACAAGCTTAGAATGTGATTAGTGTGGGAGAGAGATGAAACGTAGAAGTATTTTGGACGCGACATTGGAAAGAGCTACAATTTTAGAAATAAGAAAGAAGAATATAGAAAGAATTTATTGTAACAGATTTTCAGAACACACCAAAAAGAACAACATAATATCTACTTTAATTTTAATTAAGATTAAAATAAACATATTTACCTTCACAATTCTATACCATCAATGATTCGCAGGATGGTGTCTACGTTGTAGTTTTATTGCGGCTAGAATTAATAGAGCGCGACATTGTAACTCGGGTTAACGGTGTAATTAAACGGGGGTTTCTTTCTACGTCCTTTCTTTTAGCAAGATATATTGCGATTAGAAGTAAAAGTTTGTCAGGTTCTTGATTTGTTTCCTCATTTACGCTGCTAAACAGTAACAAGCGATTTCTTTTTTTTTAATGAGAGCTACGGTTTTTTGTTATTTCATTGAATCTATACTAATATTATAAAGCTGAGGAGTTTGTTTGTTTGTTTGTTTAAACGCGCTAATCTCAGGAACTACTGGTGCGAATTGAAAAAATATTTTTGTTTTGTATAGACCATTTATCGAGGAAGGCTTTAGGCTATATAACATCACGTTGCAACTAATAGGAGCGAAGAAACAATGGAAAATGTGGAAAAAACGGGGGAATTCATCTTTGAAGGCTTCCGTTGCGTGCGCTGCGAAAACGGTTCAAGTCGTGGGTAAAAGCTATAATTTATAAAGATGAAGAGGTTGTTTGCAAAAATAAATACGACGGCCAAAATAACTATTCCACGCGGACGAAGTCGCAGGCACAGCTAGTCATTAATAAATTTAACTGTAGAGATTCTAGTCATAGTAGGAACAATAGTCGTCAAATCATGTCAAGCGATTTAAAAACTCTTGACGCTAGACTAAAGATGAAATGAAACATACTATGTTGACAAAATATATGAATCATCGTAGTATATTCCTAATTTGGTATTTCCATTATATAATATACCACTAATACCAATAATTAAATTAATTAATAGCTACTAATTAGCCTGCGTAAACAAACAGTGCGTATCCAGCGATCTTCAAAGCAAGAGTGAACCGGTTCATGCCCGTAGCTCAGCAGCGGAGGCAATCACATGCGATTACAATGTTAAGTAAAGCTGACGCGGTCAGTTTTTGGATCAATTTCAATTTTTAATTATCTTTATTCAGGCATAAAATATTTACAATATATATACAAGCACCAGTGTTAATGTATCCTAGTGGTATATAACTTAATAATAGTTTACATAACACTTTGTCCAAGCACATAGGCCACTATAAAGCTTTTAATTGGTTGATTATTAATGATATGAAAACAGAGTAAAGTTTAATGTGATTGGTAGTCTAAATACCGCTACTTAGGCTTAAGTTTAGCACTAAGTTACTAAGAACAAATTTGCACAATCATAATTAACATAAGATAAAATTGTGGGTATTTTCAAAATAAAGTTAATATTAATTCGTACGTCCACAAAAGGCAACAGTTTTTGGATGGGTGACCGAAAAGTGCCATTCCATTTTGGGCGCTTCCGTGGGTTAGCTGACTCTTTATATTGTAGGTCCTGACAGCCGTCAAGCCATGTCAGAGTCCCTTCGGGCGGCTTGATAAACTCTCAACACCAGAGTTGGCCACTGTCATTCGATAAGAAAAAAACCGTTTCCTATTGAGTAAGGACGATCCATCTTAGGCCATAGCTATTGCCACCTATTGCTTACCATCAGAGTGCACACCTGCTTTAGTTAAAAAACGGTATACCTATTCGTACCTACTGTGAAACATTTTAAATTCATTCGCATGAAACAACATAAAAACTCCCACACTAAATGTTTCGCTAAAATGAAGCGTATTTCCGCCCCAGCGGCGGTAATGTACAAGTATATGTTTATCACTATATACAGGGCTACTAGTACTTAATACTTCCTACTTTAGTTATATTCCTCATTACTAAGGATTGTGACTCCCCTCAGAACAATTCGTTGGGGAAATTCTCTTGGTCAGATGCGAGTATATCGTGGTGGGCGGAGGTATTCTTATTCTTAATAACAATAAATGTATTTGGTTGAGACATGAAACTACTGAAAAATAGAACACAAAAAAATGATAGATAGAAGGCTTGTAAAGGCTGCTTTAGTTTGTCTTAAGCAACAATTTTTGATCACCTATTTTTGAAAAATCCCAAAAAATCAAGGGTCCCATACAAAAATGTATGGAGATCTAAAATCTATTCTTGCTAATTTCGAAAAAACGTAGAACATGAGTTGTTTGCTATTAACGGATTAGAACCGTCATTTAAAGGTTATGCGTTAGTTAACAGCAACCCTGTAAAAATATATCAATACTAATGGACGCCCGCGGCTTCGCTCACATTATTTTTGGATAAAAAGTAGTCTTTGACACTCCTAAGATATCATATTAAACTACCTACATAATACAAATTATGATGATCCGTTCAGCCGTTTTTGCATGATGAGCGTTTAAATAAACAGACATACGGAGACACAGATAAACAAAGAAACAAAAAAATATTATAAAAAACTACTGAAACGTATTTTTTTTATCAATTTAAAGTACACCCATGCATTTTTTTATCTCATATCTACTATGCGCAGATTTTTGACCCTTTGAAGCTTTATTATATGTATAGGTAACTGGTGACGTCACAATAGCCAGTAATTCTAAACAAAAGCGGATTATAAATATTCTGGAAAATTCTACCAACAAATAGATGGAATATTATTCGGGATTCGTCGCAAAATTTTTGTGAATTCTGATTTCAATCTTCTCTTCCAATTAAAACGAGTTCGTTGGAAAGTTGTAAGATTAAATTTGGTTTTTGAATGTTTGATTAAATAAAGGCTAGCGCACACCGAGACAATATACTTTATTTGGCAATAATAAAGTGACGCTGATCGTGTTAATTTTCTACTAGATGATGAATAATGCTTCCGATTAAATTGCTTAATATATATAGGTATATTTGGAAACTGCAGCGCTATGATAAATAATGAGATCAAAATCTGGAAAATACAAGTGTGACTCTTACCATTTAACAAGAGACATCGCGATATTTTGTATAAAATATATTTTTTGTAACTAGAAAAAGCCCTTAGCCCTTTTTCGCTCCGTGGTGATAATTATTTTCCACAAAAAAACCATTGAATTAACAAATTTTTAGTCAGCTAAAAGCTACCAGTAGTCCTTACTCAGTAGTTAATACTCTTCAGGTAAATGAAGGTTGGTAGGAGGCGCGGGTCACGGTCGCGCGGGCCTCTCTGATTTATTACCGCGATTACATTCGTGTCTGCTTACCTTCCCGCGATATATGAATGAGCAGAGCGTTTGATAACGTATTGTGCTCGACTCTTATCGAACAAATAAAAATATAATATAAATATTTGTTTCGGAAGCTAGCACACAACGCCATAGCCCAATATTAAGTAAGACCTTGTGTAATGGGTACTAAATATACATAGAATATGGGTTAGTTGCAAAGGGTAGAAAATGGTTACGCTGAGAACAGCACTGTTTCCGTGAGTCGGATGACACGTAGAATAGATGACGTAATCATAAGTCACTCGTTAAACTCAACTTTAAATGTAAGTTTGAAACTCATTTTCAGCAAAAGTCCGTTACAGTTTTACGTACTTACAATACAACACTTGCTGCAGCGGTGGTGCGTGCGTTCTCTTAATATGCGTGTATGAAGCGTCACGTGCCAATATTCACGCCTATATTTGCATGCCTCGCACCCCACACCCCGCACCCCACACCCGTTCATCATTTATTGATGAGGCGGCAATGCTCCAGCTATCTACTACCATATGTCTGCGCAATTTTTTCTCCCTCAACGGCTTTTTTTGTGAAACACTCTATTTATATTTCGCGATAAAGATGTGTCGTGTATTCAGATGCCGATTTATTTTCGTTAGAGAACGGATGCGGAGGCTGCGTGGGCGTGAAGCCTTCGGATGTGAACTCACGTACTTACAGTACATTGTACTTTGCATATTTTGGCGAAATAATGTAAACGTAATGTAAAAAATTTCAGGTGAAAACTACATAGTTTTTGTATGGATAACTAAAAAGTGGCATTACATTTTGAGCGCTTCTGAGAGTTGGGTGACAAATTACATTGTAGATTCCGGTTGTTTGTCAAAGTATGACAGTCACTAAACGATGTCAGAGGTCCCTAAGGCAGTTTGAAATCTCTGACACTAGAGCTAACCACTCACAAATTGACTCATGCATATTTTGTAATCAAAAGACACTGTACCCAAATCGACATACATAATAAGATACATCTACATATATGAACGTAAGCGTCCATTTATCCCGCGCGTTGTTTTTGCGCGTCCAATCAGCGCTAACGGTCGTAGCGCGCATATCTCGACGCGCATCGCTCTATACGCGTAATTCTGAACTGCGTGCTCCCACGCGACGTATAGCGAGCCCCACTTTGTATTCATAGCTCGTTGTAGCGAGGCAACTGCAGCCTTATGACACCTTCTAAACTGATGTAGGGTTACGAATAAAATAAAATCCGAGGACATGCGTCGTTCGGAGTTACAGATGAAAGAAGTCACCCACAAAGATATACATATATACTTCTTAAGTGGTGCTTAAAATAATGTGACTTTATAAAGAAATACTATGTAAAAAGAGGAAAAAGATATGTATTGAGAATATAGTAAGATTTTTATTTCACACAATGTTCTAGCTAAAATCTCAACAAAATATAAGCAACATTTGTAATTCAAAATTAATTAATTGAATTGACTGTACGTAGAGTACATGAGATGTCATCCCGTCCCGTCCGCCTTCTTGTTGTTACAGTGAGTAAGACGTCTGTTTGCCAAGCATGTGCATGGGAGCATAACAATAAAAAAGAAGATAACTTAGAACTAAGAAAAGCTCACTCATAATAATAACTAAGTAGTTATTGAACTATTGCATTTGTATTAATTTCCTCCTAGAAGTAGAGATGTGTATAAGTCCCAGCATGATAGGTCTAGGCATCGAGCCGAGGGTTTACCCGTTGACATAGAACACTGGAGGACTATTCTTAGTTCTCTCACTCACTTTCATACAATCTCTGTCAGAGGCCTAAAGGTCAGACAGACTGCTCTGACAAAGCGGCTTGATAAACTCTTGACATTAGAGCTGGCTACTCTCATTCGATAAGAAGATACAATACTGGAAGTAAAGGTACAGCAAAACATAAATGACATAGATGATTCATACATTATTCGATACCCGTGATCCTATAGAAATAAATATGTATGTACATTTTTTTACATAATACTATAATAATTATTTTAAAGTTGTGTACCTGTGGCAAAAAGTGTGGACCTATAGATTAACACTACAGCTACACTGAGATTAAAATGCGCCAAAATGCTATAATATAAATCTAATGTCAATTGAAAGTTGTTTTTTTGTGAACTTGCTAAAGCAAATATTGACTAGTTTTGTTTTATGTCGGTAGGTCTACTCGCTTGGAGGTTAATCCCGGCCTAGCGCCGCCACGCTGAGATCTAGGCCAGGCTGCATCTAGTACTAGTCTGAGCCAAGCTGCCAAAATGTTGTGTAGCTGTGTACTTTTATGATCTTTTGAAATGATGAATCGGATCATACGACATGTCATAATATGTAGGCATGTGAAAACTTATACAAAACTTTTAATAAAGAAAATATTTGATTTCTACATACTACTTATGGTAATTAAATTGTTTTGATTCATTTGTTTTATTTTAGGGACATCTTCAGTGCATGAACAATTCTTGTTTACAATCAAGAAAGAAGAGATAAAGCAATTTCAAGCTTTGAGATATATTATATTTCTTGATCGAACAAAATAATACTAAAAACCCGCTGCTGAACATTAACCTATTTCAGGGCAACTAAAAATATACTTGGATTTGTTTCCATATTAATATTCTATAACATATTTAATAAAGCAGAGAATTTCCGGAACAAAGACCATGGCTTTAAGATTTACACAGAGTTTTGAGAGAGATTTTATTTAGTAAGCAAGCACACACTCCCTCGACTGTCGTTACAATGAAATAACAGCTCGACTCGTGTCTACATGAAGCGAGGACAAAAAGAAATAGAGACTACTAACTATCTGTTAAATAAGCAAAAAAACCCTTTATTCAGCTATACATTCATAAAATGTTACAAAAATGTATACATACAGTCAATTGTATTCGGAAATGTCTAAAATGTTTGTTTCAATGTCAAGTGATGCAATAATTTTAAGTCAGTTCTTCCTGTCTAACTAACTACTAACTATCTGTAATGTACTCTTGAATCAATGGACTGCGATACTCGTTTGATTTAACCAAACGTAAGCAACTGTTTTTGTAGCTCAGTCTTGGGATGATTACTAATGGAAAAAATAAACACTAAAAATGGCCTATAAGATAAATAAATAATAGATCGTAGATTTAATAACGTTGCTTAACATCAGGCGAGTTGTGGTCAAGCGTGAGCCTATCTAGTTTAAAAAAAAATACTATTAATCAACATATGAATATGTTAATGAGATAATATTATTTGATTTTGTATTTTACTTTTGCGTGTTAGATTTTTTCGAGTCTAATAAGAGGTATCATTGTAAATCTGGCCATATTCTGTAAGTGTTGTATTAAATTTTGTTGTTGTTCATTAGTGTTGTATTGATACTTTAAACAATTTATTTTAAACGATTTGACATCATATTATATCAGTATTTGGTACGAATAAGGCGTCATTGTTTATTAATACTGTTGTCAGTAGCGGAGGTTTAGAGAGGCCCGCGGCGGCAGTTGACTGCAGCGCCGCGAGGAATACTTTACGAAACCAACGAAGAAAGGAACTACGTGAGCTAAGCAGCATTGCAAGCCTCTTGCCATTGATAATTAAAATAATTGATGGCTGATCTAAACAATAATTACTCACACTACAACCTATCATCGCTATGGTCACATCACGGGAATTGAACTACGTTGTATATGGATCATCAGAGTTATGATGTAATATGACGCCGCTACCAGTGCTACGGAACTATATGAAACTTTTAGTAATGTAAGTTTGCCTTAGCGTGGTAGACGTTAAGTCATGGCTTTTAGTGCGGCTGGACTAAAAATAGCGATGCAAATCAGTCAAATGTTTCGTAAGAGGGGTAAAACTATGCGCCATCAAGTTATCATCATTGCTCCTGGCTTTTCTGGCTAGATTTGTGGCTGGCTGGAGGCTGCGACACTTCACGCCTCCTTCAAGAGCCACTTTAGAGGTTTGACTTACTGACTTCACTTGTCTTTCTGTCTTTTTAATCTTGCACTGTGGTTTTGCTGCTCTGCTTGCGATGTATTTAAGCCGTTCTTTACTTACTATGCTTTTTTTGCATTTTTTTGCCTGTGTAATTAATTGAAAGTTCAATTTCCAAATAAAAGTTAAAGAAGGAAAATGTTTTCTTTTCAAAATCAATTTTAGGATGTGTGTTGTAAAACATTGCCTTCGAGTTTTTTTTTTGACGAAACTACAGAAGTTAATAATTTGGGTTGAAAACGAACAATGTTAACCTGCAATTATAAGTCCTTCTTAATATTTGATCTTTTACATATTATCATATTTGAATTAATTGAGATATTTTCACAAGGCTCTCGCGATTGATGCAATAAACTTGATAACATTATATTGTATTGGAAGCCTTTTTAAGCGTACACAAATTTTGTTTTCTGACGAATGAAATATGTTTGAGTCATACTAAATTTGTTTAGTCTGATGTACAGACAAACAGTAATGTATATAAATAAATAAAACTCAAAGGCGATTGACTGACTGACTAACTGACTGACTTAGTGACTGACGCATAGCCACTGGACAGATCAGGCTGAAATTTGGCATGCAGGTAGATGTTATGAAGTAGGCAATCCCTCAGTAAGGATTTTTGGAAAAGCGACTTCTTAACGCGACCCACTGAAATAAGAGATGCAAGTTATTACTTCTTAATGCGAGCGAAGCCACAAGCACCTGAGATTAGTGGATTTATAAAAAGACTTTAAAATTACGCTATTATGCGTCACATTTACATCTATCTAATATTCAGATTTATATATTGTAATATAAAATGTCTCATTTCTTTTGCAAAAGTATGTATAAGGATCTGCTCTTAAGAAAATTAAAATAATGCACAAACACAATAAAACCGTTGCTGTAGATGCTGAGCTTATTAGAAATGCGCAGGAATTAAATATTATTATACCAAACAATTTTCTAGAAAAGCGTAGAATTTTCTAGAATGCTGATACTGGCGCTCTGTTGTTGCAAGTCGATAAACAAAGCGTAATTAAAAATTCCCACAACATCGAGTTGAATACTGGCAGGCTTTATGTGAACTTATCCTTTATTGGATAGAGTAGGCTATTGTTTATTTCAGGTAGGTAGATGAACAAATAAATGCTTAAGTTATTTTAAGGAAACTATAATACCATATTTCAAAATATTACCTTCACAAAATCATTTCAAAACGCATAGGTAGTTTTAAGTGATTTTAACATCAAACAACTATTCTAACTACTATAAAATATATAATCACTTAGAAACCATTTATCGAAGCCCAAAGTCTGACAAATTCCAGCCTAAAATAAACAAGAAATAATATTTGTTTTTTATATACTTAGACACTGCTAAAGAGCAGCGTGACTAGCATACTGGCATTTCTAAGTTGTATATCAAATGCTGAAGCGAACAAATTGATTATTAAAGATGCTCTTCAGTTAGTTTCAAAATATATCTAATTTACTTGAAGATTTTGCCTACCACTAACCCTATCAAGCTCCAGGTGGGCTAACGAGGTTGCCTAACCATTATACTAGATCCTGTGACCTAGGAGGGCCTGCGTTTACATTGACCGTCACGTAGCAGACACGTGGAGTTAACGGCTCTCCTAGTTAGCTACCTTATATAGGTATACCTAGGAAACTTGTAAGGAAATTGGAGTTTTATCGATTATGATCTGGTATAGGTATGTTAATTTAAATTTATTTAATGACACTTATATTAAATAAGAATTAAAGTAACAGTAGACAATGAAGATATAGAATATGTGACTGAATACACCTACTTGGGGCAATCGATGGCTTTCAAAGACCTGACAGAAAAAGAAGTAGATCGAAGAATCGGACTGGCTTGGAAAAAGTACTGGAGTCTCAAGGAGATTATGAAATGTAAAGACATTGATATTGCCATTAAAAGTAAAGTTTACAACATTGCAATATTACCTTGTCTGATATATGGTTGTCAGACATGGGCGTTAAGGAAAGAAGAAGAGAAGAAACTAGCCATATGTCAGAGAAAGATGGAAAGGAGTATGCTAGGAATAAGACTATCGGACAGAATTAGCAATAAGAAAATCAGACAAAAGACAAAGTTAAGAGACATAGTGAAAACCATAAGAACTTTGAAATGGAACTGGGCTGGACATGTTTGTAGAATGAAGAATGATAGATGGACAAAAAAGGTAATTGAATGGATCCCGAGAAGCGACTCACGCAAGAGAGGCAGGCCATATAGACGATGGGAGGATGTGTTCGCCCAGAGACACGGGCAAGAGTGGAAAAGACTTGCAAGAGACAGAATACAGTGGACTAAACTGGGGGAGGCCTACGCCAGAGAGGCGACAGATGTACTTAATTTAACCTTACCTAAACACATTGATTGACTTCACAGAATTTTTATTTGACTTAAAAAACAACATTTTTTTCGAAATTGACATTATGGGATAACAACATCAAAGATCTATATTTTAGAATTTTTATATGACATTTATTAGACATGGAAAAATAATTTCTGCATAGTGTTATTAGTGGTGTTGTGTTGAATTGTGACATGTTTAAAAATTTAAATTACCTCTTATTCCCATTTATTAAAATTCTAAAGTGACATTTGAAGTATTTTATTGTAATAATCAACTGAGTATATCTGAAATAAAGGCTATTTTTATTTTATTTTATTTTATTTTATTTTATTTTATTTATATTAAATAAGAATTAATTTACACGAAATGTTTTTTTAAACTCCCAGACATACGATAGCACATATTTTTAATAGTAAAATCAGCATAAATGTATTTTTCGGGTAGTTTTTTGTACAGTTTTTTTTTACGTGGGATAGGTTTACGTTTCACTACAGCTTGCCTGATGTTAAGCATTGCTGCAGCCTAGGGTGTAACACGCTTCCCAAGAAGATACCCTAGATTTGAAGACCCCTGGATTGTAGTTTGCAGGAAACACAGTTTCCGGTAAAGTGTTCCAAAGCTTAGCCGTCCGAACAATAAACGTAGAGGCAAAGCGCTGAGCAAATTAAAGATGCAATTAAGATGATATTGGCGAGGTTCAATTAATATTGAGCTTCTTTTACAGCATTTAGTGGAAAATTAAGTTAGGCTTGCATAATTCTTGTCCGTTCCAGTTATTTAATCATAATAGAGTTGAAAGATTTTCATGTAACCTTAAGGTTTCTTACAAGGTTTAACAAATTGACAGACAGTAATCTTATTTTTGAAAAAGAACACACACATAGACTTATCACAATGAAGCACCCGTAGCTCAGCTAGCGGAGGCAATTGCATGCGATTATCAATGTTAAGCAAAGATCGACGCGGACAGTACGCGGATGGGTGACCAAAAGTAGCATTCCATTTCGGGCGCTTCCGTGGGTCGGATGACACGTTAAATTGTAGGTTCCGGGTATTTGTCTAGTATGACAGTCGATAAGCCATGTCAGAGGCCCTTAGGGCGGCTTGATAAACTCTCGACACCAGAGTTGGCCACTCTCATTCGATAAGAAAGAAAAAAGATCACAACCATAGAAGCGAGTATTCGGCCAGAAGTACAAAACCATCACAACGTAAAGAAAGTACATACACGCTTCGTTTGCACTCAGTAGCTAGCCGTATTTTACATACTTTATACATAACAGATATGGAACAAATCCAAACTTTATTCTTTACTCTAGCTAAGTGTATGTAAAGCTGGTAACAGCTTTACTTCTACAACTTTGTTTCTTTATACATTTTAATGTAGATTTTCTCCATTATGTTTGGTAACTTATTTTTTCTTCTTCCAATAGTTTACTAAAAACTAAACCAAACATAATAAAGTTAATAATAAATACGTATTAATTCCGTAATTCAATCTGCTTCTATGTTCAGTTTTGAAGAGATACTTTTTATAAAATTTTGGTTTCCCAACAACTGTACTCAACCTTATGCTAAGATATTAACAATGTTTATAATGTATGAATAATAATTGGGTTATTTATTCTTCTTTATCTAGAAAACCCACACATATTTCAAGAAGAAACAAAGAAACTCTTTGTGTTGCGAAGAAGACTAAGAAATGCTTTTACGCAGACATTCCTTGGTAGAGTATCTATTATTTAGTCTAGATTACCTACAGGATTGGATCTAAGCACACACGTGTAACTTTATATTTAGTACTAATATTATCATTGTACTATATAGAATATCCGCGGCTTTACTTGCGTTTTTTCAGGTCAATAATAGCCTACACACCATATGTCGCCAATCCGATAAAAACTTTTGCTTTGTAATGGTATGATAATTTTATAACGCGAATAAAACAAAGTCAGTAAATATGTTTTTCCAAAACTGTGGGCTGTCTAGCCCATTTATCAGAATTTACTGTATACATTACAATTAAAAAGCTATCTATGTATTAACTAAAGCATTGTTCCAGCAGACTCATTTAAAAACCAGCTCTTGTAGCGGTAGAAAGTGAAGCATGCCTATACGAATACGAACGTATAGGTAGCTTCTATTTCAACCACGGTATCGTTTATGGTGGTCAATTGTAAGAAAATAATCAAACTCTCCAAAGCATTGACAAGAAGAAATTGAGTCACGTATATATCCAGCGCGGTCGGGTGAGGCAAAAGTTGGCTACAAATATGTTTTCTATATCATTTTAGCTGCAATTTTATTAAAGCTACAACAAGTATTGCTACCATTGACATATTATAAAATAGACGTCCAGTAAAAACAAAAACAATTCAAGTACAAATACCGATCCAAAGTATTCTCAATCCTAGTCCAAATCCCAAAGTTTCATACGTAATCTAAATAGCGTGAAACGATATTTTACACGATATTGCACATCATGCAATATGCATCTATAATACCTCTCCCAGTGTATTAATTCTGCGAATGAGTCAGAACCCTCATTTATGCGGAATACAACTCAAGAAACAAAAGAATAGAATAGAATTGAATTCCTTTATTGTCCATAATGTCATAATATATCACTGTTATACATAACCAAGTAATACTTAATTTCAAAACAGACTCGTCTTTATCTTACTTCTAGGTAGAATCAACTTTACATTTTTAAATATACTATTTGTGCTATATTATTAAGTATATATATTAGAGAAGAAGATTTATTGATAGTAATTATCAAGATTAAAACTACAATGTGTTTGAGTTTGTTACAATTGCATAAAGTTAGTCTCAGAGTGCGGAACGAGAATTTTAAATTTAAATTTACCGCGCCATCGCGCTTCACAGATAATGTTACATAATTAAGATTGCCATACACATGGTAAAAATTAAAACTAGAATTGGTAGCTTATTCACATTATTTCAGAATTAGTACATATTATTGTAGCGGCTGTAAATGGGCCTTGTCTATATTTGAAGTTTATATAAAGTGTAACGTAGTACGTTACTTGTCACCTAGGTCTTTGTATAATCTAGATTACCTTGATTTCTGGCGAAGAAAGTTGAGTGCAAATCACAACTCCTTCTTTTCACATCGCAGTTGCGTGACATAGTTTCTGTCAACTATATTGTTGGTAGGACACATTTGTCAATACACTGGTGTTTATTTTTATTCACCACACGGCACATAATTCGTATTTTTCTAATATTTCCAAACAAATAAACAAAACTCGTTTGCAAACAGATAATTCCCGATATTTGCTTGAATGAAGCCGGTGACGTTGACTTTGACAGATCGATCCATTTGAAGTACGGTCTGGCAAAAAAAGATAGTCAACTCGTTACTAGGGAATTGCGGAACGTAATTTACTATTAAAAAATCGGAATTTGTGACGTCTTGGATGGGTGAACATTGCGTCGGTCGAAACGTAGACAAAAATCACAAATTGAAATCGCAAGTCACAATCAGCCTTTTTGGATTGGATCTTTGATTGTCGCCATTACATATCTCGTCAGACCCGGCGGATATTCCTCTTTACGAAGGAAGAAGAAATTAAACGTGAGTTCTCATAATTTAAAGCTTTTGCTAAAGAAAACAATTTGTGCTTGACGATCAAGACTCAAACCGCTGTTTTTCTACTGTTTTCCACAGCGGGTCTAATCGACGGGTTGAGCATGCGCCCATAATCTTCTTATACGGCACCAGCGCACCTTGCCACCGACAACCCTGATCTTCAGTCCATCCGCTCTTGGCGTGACACCAGGCACCGCCAAAAAGTCGGTATTTATGACACATTTTTTCCTCCGAAGACGTGCGCCATGAGTTGACTTCTCCAGCCTTATCTAGAACCATCATCATTGTTCAGCATCCGTAGCAGGTTGCGTGGTCGTGTCTATCAGGCCGAATTAGATTTACCAACGTTCTAGATACATAAGATTCGCAATATATATTTTTCACTAAATTATTTTATGAAGAAGGCGGCCATGCAATTACTAACTACCGTTCGAATTTCGGATTAGATTTAATTAATCGTGACGAGTCCTTAGTCATTTTAACCTATTGTAATAGAAGTCGACCTGTATAAATCGGAATTGTTGTGAGAATAAGCCCTAAGATTAAAATTAATCATAATTAAATTAAATTGAATCGAATGTGTGTAACCCGTAACATTAAAATTTAACTTTGAGTGGCCATCTGCCTACTATTTCTGTGTATATAACTTGTTTGCTTTAAAATATAACCTTTTTATGTTGAATATGAAATTGTTGTTTATTTATTTACACCATACAACTCAATACCAGTACCACAATACGGCACGGTCCTTGAAATAAAGGTTCCTTGTTGCTCCGGCTTAGTGTATCCCGGTAAGTCTTATTAAAATTTTGTAACGAAATATTTTATTCACCTTAACCCTTACATGCTAACTTAGTACCGTCCGTCACTTTTATATACCGGTACTTAGTACCGGTTTTGCCTAATTCCGGTACTAAGCTCTAGTCGTTCCAACATGCATTTTATTTCAATTTAAATTCATTTTTATTGCAATTTAAATTCATTTTATTTTATTTTACACACTTCAAATTTTATATCGTTACAATGGCGCCCGAATTATTTGAATTATTTAAATCTGGTTATTGATTGTATTGTGAAAATAAATTTTATGTTTGGAAATTATATGTACCTTTGCAAAATACCATACTGCGATAAATTTTTATGACTATTGTTTACAACTGTTGCAAGAGAGTGCCACAGCGTTATTTGTAATACCTTTAAGAACATTTAAGTGTACATAATTGTAATTTAGTAATATTTAGAGACATTTTAACATAGTCGTTTGTGAACATGTCGGTCCATTCTGATGAACGTTCTGATAAGTCAACGGAATTTTCCTCACCACACCACATCGTTTCAACTCCACGCTGCGATATAAGCACTGCTTTCACGCAACGCTCGCAGGAAGTTCACATTCCTATGGAGTCTATAAATATGAGACCACGTACCAATCTAAACTTTGAAGTTGAACAGCACGGTTCTTTGCAACAGTCAACAGTAACTCAGTCAACTTATACGTTAACACCTACGTCCACGTCATACGATCACGGCACACGCAATGTGCACACCCATCCGACGGCTGCACTACCATATCCAATTGCACACACGAGTGCAACCCTACCGCGACCAAACAAAGTTAGTGATTATACTAGTCAAAATTTACCACAAACACATAATAAATTTGAACATGACGTGCGGCCACACTTAGCAGCTCCACCGAGTGCTAACGTTTACTATAAGTCACTTAACTTAGCATCTTTAAATTTGAAATTCACCGGTGAGTCCGATGTAGACGAATTCTTGGTAAGAGTAAATGAAACTAGATTTGCACGACAGATAGATGAAGCCACGCTTGTTCAAGGGTTTTCAGAACTACTGTCTGGTACGGCATTAAAATTCTATAGAACGGTTCGACATAGGCTAGTCAATTGGGCAGATGTCTGTTCGGAATTCAAGAAATATTTTCAACCCAAGGACTACAATTACAACATTGAGCGTCAGATTAGAGAAAGAAATCAGCAACCAGGTCAATCTGTATCTTTCTATGTTTTAGATATGCAAGACTTAAATGCTAGGTTAGATGATCCAATTACCCAAGACAATTTGTTAGAAATTGTGAAGCATAACATGCTCAGTTCTTATGCACAGCTTTTAGCGATAAATGACATAACGTCTTTTGATCAATTAATTAATGTCACCAAGAACTATGAGGCGTACTCGTCCGTATTGCAGCAGACGAGACCTTCGGAGAGTCGGGAAGTCAATGCGGTAGCAAGCAACCCGGTGATGCGACCAAATAGTATTCCATTAACTTGTTTGAAATGCAAAAAGAGTGGTCACAGCTACAAGGTTTGCAGGTCAGTTGCAGGCGTAGTTTGTTTCAACTGTGGAGCCAGAGGCGTGCTCACTAGAGATTGCTCGGCATGCAAAAGCAGCTCTCGTTGTCCGTCACCACAGGTTTCCACCCAAAAAAACTAATAACGCCCCAGAGAGTAGCTGACAGTAACCAAACTGTGCACCAACCTGAAATATCATCGTTGGTTAATGATAATCGTCTGTTTGTCACTTTTACAGTTCTTGATATAAAGAATGAAGCTTTACTTGACCCAGGGGCACATATATCAGTATTAGGTGCGGGACACCACAATTATTTTATACAACTGGGATTTGAACTTAAGGAAGAAAGCTCCACAGTTTTATTGGCTGACTTGTCGCCAATCACCTCAATAGGTACTATGAATTTGCCGATTTCGTGCAATCATATTAATAAAATCGTCACTTTTTTAGTTTGCCCGGACATCCACCACAAAATTTTGTGTGGAATGGATTTCACGGAAGATTTTAAAATGATAGACATCTTTAAATTTGGAAAGTTTCTTCGTCGAGGTAGAACCACCAACAATACGGCTACCGTACATGCAGAATTCTGCGAAATCAAAGCATTGATTCCGAGGGATGGTCTCACTTGCGACCAGTCCGAATCGTTAGAGAAAGTGATAGCAAGCTTTGAATCAATCTCATCAGAGAAAATTGGATTAGGAAAAACCCACCTGATCAAACATAGTATTGTTACAAAGGGAGAGCCAATCAAACAAAGATACTACCCTTTATCACCAGCCAAATTGACAGCGTTGAATAAAGAAGTGGACGAAATGTTGAAACTTGGTGTCATAGCTCCATCACGGTCACCATGGTCAAACCCGGTTGTTATGACGCCGAAGAAAGATGGATCATGGAGGTTTTGTTTGGACGCTCGTAAGTTGAATGATGTCACGGTGAAGGACTCTTATCCACTTCCTTACATTAATTCGATACTAGACAATTTGCGCGGAGTACATTATCTTAGTTCAATCGATTTGTCCTCTAGTTTTTGGCAAATTTTATTATCAGACCAGGATGGCGTTGATGGGAAAGGAAATTCTTGTGAAAAAACGGCTTTTGTTGTACCGAACCGGGGATTATTTGAGTTTAGACGAATGCCGTTTGGACTTTCCAACGCTGGCGCAGAATTGCAAAGATTAATAGACTCGTTATTTCAACATAAGTATGACGGCAAAGTATTTTGTTACCTAGATGACCTTTTAATCGCAACGCCTACATTTTCGGAGCACATCTCGATACTTTCAGCTGTTTGCAAAGCACTTAAAGAGGCAGGCCTCACAGTTAACCTGAAAAAGTGTGATTTTTGTAAAGAAGAACTTAAGTACTTGGGTTATATTATAAATTCCGAAGGCTTGCGTACTGACCCAGAAAAATTAAGCTGCATAGAAAATTTCCCCCAACCGAAAACGGCCAAGCAGCTGCGAGGTTTTATAGGACTTTGTTCGTATTATCGGAGGTTCGTTAAAGACTTCTCTTCCATCATCGCACCGATGACACCATTGGTTGGAAAGCGAAAAGGTAGTCAAAGCATCGAATGGTCAGAAGCAGCCGAAGAGTCTTTCAAAACTCTTAAGCTAGCATTAATCACAGCGCCACTGTTAGCATCGCCAGATTTTACACAACCTTTCACAATTGAGTGCGACGCTTCATCAGTAGGGATAGGAAGTGTGTTGTTACAAGAAATTGAGGGAATCCAGCACCCGGTAGCATTTCACTCGCGCTTGCTCACGAAACCCGAAAGGAACTATAGCACGACAGAGCGAGAATTGTTGGCGGTCGTTGATTCCATCAATTATTTTAGAGCATACATAGAAGGCTCGAAGTTTACGGTCGTTACTGATCACATGAGTTTACGTTGGTTGAAGTCGCTGAGCAACCCATCGGGTAGACTCGCGAGATGGGCAATGCAGATATCCTCTTACAATTTTGACATTTGTCACAAACCTGGGAAACTAAACGTTGTTCCTGACGCTTTATCCAGAGTCTCCATTAGTGCAATATCCTATGACGGGGGCATTCAATCAAGTAATGATGATTGGTATAATAAAGTTTATACCGGATGTCAGAATAAACCATTGCGCTACAGAAACTACCAAGTAAAGGACAACCGCCTATATAGATTCTGCAAATTAAACCAGAAGTTATCAGGAAATAGTTGGAAATTAGTATTACCAAGGCATTTGATTGAGACGTGTATTAAAGAAAACCACGACTCCTTTTGCAGTGTACACCCTGGTACTTTAAAGACATACCTTAAAGTCAAAGAGCACTACTACTGGAAGGATATGTTTAGAGACATCAAAGAGTTTGTTTCAAAGTGTGAAAAGTGCAAAGCTTATAAGCATTCCACTTCACCTCCTCACGGGTTAATGACAAACCAAAAACAGGTTGATACACCTCTTAACACGCTCTCGCTTGACATAATAGGGCCCTTACCAAGAGCATACTCTGGCCATGTGTACATATTAACAGTCGTGGATGTTTTTACAAAATATGTTTGGATTCACCCACTTAGAACAGCGACCACCCAAACGGTCACATCATTCTTAGAAAAAGAGATAATATTTAAATGGGGAACGCCAGCTATCCTGATATGTGACAACGCAACTATTTTTAAAAGTGCATCCTTTAAAGCATTTTGTAACAAATACTCCGTTCCGAAAATTTTTTACAATGCTTACTACACTCCACAATCAAACACCGTCGAAAGGTATAATAAGACAGTAGAAGTCTGCTTGTCGATTTTGGTAGATCAGGATCAGCGCAATTGGTCGAAATATCTCCAACAGATTCAGCTTTCATTGAACAGCACAGTAAATCTAGCCACTGGTTATACACCGTACTTTCTGGCAACAGGTCGTGAAATTATCACTGACGGTACTTTCCATTCCATTATGAGGGATATACCAACATCAGTTGATGACTTAGCGATCGGTGACAGAAATGCGGCAGCAACAGCACTCAATGAACTGGCTGAAGTTTATGTGAAAGTGGAAGAAGCACTGACTCAAGCATACCGAAAAAATGCACAAAAATATAATTTACGACGGCAACACTTTCGAGCAAAGGAAGGAGATATTGTTTGGCGTAGAAACTTTGTCCAGTCGAATGCGGCACAATTTTTCTCCGCAAAGTTAGCACCTAAATTTGTAAAATGTAAAGTAGAGAAGAAACTATCGGATGTTGTTTATGAACTTCGTGAATTACATACTGGTACCATTGGTAAATATCATGCTAAAGATATGCTTAAGATAGATTAGAATTTATAAGTTTGTATTATAGTTGTAGGATTTGTTAGTTATTAAGATGGATTAGGATTTGTAAGTTTTGTAAGAGCCAATGATTCATTGCTCTCTATTTTGTAAAGTTTTAGTTGTCTTTACAAGTCTTTGGTTTAGACAAACATACGCGAAACTTGGAAGATAGTGAAACAGAATGATAGTTATTAGCTATTGTCTACAACCGACTTTCAATTACTTATAGGTTTCTTTTTTTGAAGTTTGATTTGGTGTTTATTTAGTATGTATTTTGATTTGGTGTTTATTTAGATAGTACTTTGCTTTTTTGTATATTTAATTTGTCGTTTGATTAGTAACTGGTTAGTTTGTTTAGGAGATTTTTGATTTTAGTTTTAAATTTTTCAATCAGCTTCCACTGCTGTTTGGACGGTTAACTGCGTTAACCTCTTTTCCGAAAAGGGGGGTATTGTAACGTAGTACGTTACTTGTCACCTAGGTCTTTGTATAATCTAGATTACCTTGATTTCTGGCGAAGAAAGTTGAGTGCAAATCACAACTCCTTCTTTTCACATCGCAGTTGCGTGACATAGTTTCTGTCAACTATATTGTTGGTAGGACACATTTGTCAATACACTGGTGTTTATTTTTATTCACCACACGGCACATAATTCGTATTTTTCTAATATTTCCAAACAAATAAACAAAACTCGTTTGCAAACAGATAATTCCCGATATTTGCTTGAATGAAGCCGGTGACGTTGACTTTGACAGATCGATCCATTTGAAGTACGGTCTGGCAAAAAAAGATAGTCAACTCGTTACTAGGGAATTGCGGAACGTAATTTACTATTAAAAAATCGGAATTTGTGACGTCTTGGATGGGTGAACATTGCGTCGGTCGAAACGTAGACAAAAATCACAAATTGAAATCGCAAGTCACAATCAGCCTTTTTGGATTGGATCTTTGATTGTCGCCATTACATATCTCGTCAGACCCGGCGGATATTCCTCTTTACGAAGGAAGAAGAAATTAAACGTGAGTTCTCATAATTTAAAGCTTTTGCTAAAGAAAACAATTTGTGCTTGACGATCAAGACTCAAACCGCTGTTTTTCTACTGTTTTCCACAGCGGGTCTAATCGACGGGTTGAGCATGCGCCCATAATCTTCTTATACGGCACCAGCGCACCTTGCCACCGACAACCCTGATCTTCAGTCCATCCGCTCTTGGCGTGACACCAGGCACCGCCAAAAAGTCGGTATTTATGACACATTTTTTCCTCCGAAGACGTGCGCCATGAGTTGACTTCTCCAGCCTTATCTAGAACCATCATCATTGTTCAGCATCCGTAGCAGGTTGCGTGGTCGTGTCTATCAGGCCGAATTAGATTTACCAACGTTCTAGATACATAAGATTCGCAATATATATTTTTCACTAAATTATTTTATGAAGAAGGCGGCCATGCAATTACTAACTACCGTTCGAATTTCGGATTAGATTTAATTAATCGTGACGAGTCCTTAGTCATTTTAACCTATTGTAATAGAAGTCGACCTGTATAAATCGGAATTGTTGTGAGAATAAGCCCTAAGATTAAAATTAATCATAATTAAATTAAATTGAATCGAATGTGTGTAACCCGTAACATTAAAATTTAACTTTGAGTGGCCATCTGCCTACTATTTCTGTGTATATAACTTGTTTGCTTTAAAATATAACCTTTTTATGTTGAATATGAAATTGTTGTTTATTTATTTACACCATACAACTCAATACCAGTACCACAATACGGCACGGTCCTTGAAATAAAGGTTCCTTGTTGCTCCGGCTTAGTGTATCCCGGTAAGTCTTATTAAAATTTTGTAACGAAATATTTTATTCACCTTAACCCTTACATGCTAACTTAGTACCGTCCGTCACTTTTATATACCGGTACTTAGTACCGGTTTTGCCTAATTCCGGTACTAAGCTCTAGTCGTTCCAACATGCATTTTATTTCAATTTAAATTCATTTTTATTGCAATTTAAATTCATTTTATTTTATTTTACACACTTCAAATTTTATATCGTTACAAAAGCAAATATTGTCTAAAACTAATAAAATGATGATTGCACACTATTGCGGCTGTAGAAAGGCCTTGTCGATTAATGAACCCATTTTATTTATAATGAACTTTGAGAATGTCAAAAAATACCTACGCTAAATGTTTAGTGTTTAAGTTCGCCAATAGAAGAGTTTATAGATACTTGCCAATCATAACAATAACAAAATGGATCAAAATTTTATAAATTATACAAAGAACAATAATTCAATATTGATATTGATTGCAATTAAATTACTTGATGATGACATTTGGTGGTTTAAAATTTGAATAGTCATTTGTTAAGAACTCTGAGATCTTATATAATGTTTTGAGATAAAAGTAAGCTCTTTACTTGATTTCTAAACATTGTGTCATTTTTAATGCTTTGGATATGCTCTGGTAGTTTATTGTATAGTTTTTGGCCCATGAGTTTAGGTAGTTTTTCTGACATAACTAGTCTGAAAGACAAGTAATTAGATGTCTCTGTGATATAAAGCCCATGCAAGCTCCGTACTGCCGCCTGCGGAAGCTTCCGGAGCTTAGCACATCCGCGTTCCATTTTCCTTTGAAAGGGAATCCATCTGAGACGCCGCGTTTTAGCTTTAACGCTTTACTGAATCCAACTAGATTCTCGCTCCCAGTGAAGGGAAACAACGGCATGCGCGAGGAATTTTAATGAACTATGAGGAACGTGATGGAAAACTTTGTCTGCGCAAGTTTTCGACTGGTGCAATTGGTGAATGAGCAAGTTTTTCTATCTCATACCGTATAGCCCATATGATGTCATCAATGTTGAATAATTTACCTGATCTAAGCAGAGCATTATTTATGAATATTTTTTCCTTATAAACTGTTTGATCTATAATCTGTTTTTATAAGCAAAATTCACATTTCCGAACAGTGTACCGGAATTGCACGTATAGAAGTACCACACATCTTCCAATAGAGCCAATCTAATTGTGATGTTCGAATTGAACGTTTTTGCGGGTCGTGTATTAACATAGTCATTTTTTATTGTTTTATATCACTGTATGATGCATCTTCCTCTTAATTCGTTATAATCATTCGTTCTAATTAGCTCCTTTGTCACTTTAATACCAACATCATACCGTTTCCATCTTACTTACATATGGGTACTACTTATTATTTTCCCCACCCTGGTGCCGGTAAGTTAGCGCACAACTTTGTAAGTTGATTAAAAAACCGGAGGTTGGTATTCAAAGTAGTAAGCTAGCTACGGCTGAGTGCACTTTTACTGCCAGTACTTAATGCTCTCAGTACTGTAGGTTGTATCGTACGGTTCTAACTTAAAAGTTTTAAGAAAGAAATTGCTTAAGGCTACAAATCAAAATAAATCAATCAATCAAATTCACAATATTTATTTCAAGTAAGGATTTCATAAATAATTTCGAAATTATTTTGAAACATGTTGATAGATTATGCGAATAATCAATATTCCATTGGGCAAATAAATTACTTCTACAATTTTCTTAAATTTGATATTTAGTATTGAGGTTTTATTTTATAACTTTTTAAAAAAAATCTTCAATAAATCATGAAGGTAAATAACACTTGGGCATTCTTTAACTTCATAGCTTCCGGAAGACATATCTCTGTTTAAGACAAGTACATAAAAAGGCTATTACTACGAGTTTCAAATTCCAGCATAATGAGAAACTTACTGTATAGTTTAGTGGAAAAAGTTTAAATTATTCATATTATACCGCTCAGTCCGCGCCCTGCAATAACATCTCGGAGTTTTTATGCAAAGATGAATTTTCAAATCTTGAATTTCTTTTGACCTCAATTTCTAAATTTTATGAAAGCTGTACTAACTAAAAAGTTAGTAATTAGAATATTGTTTTATCTTTTCTTACATATCGATAGTTTTAAAATATAGTAAAAAAGATATATACAATGATATACTGCTATCAACTTGCACTATATGTTAAACAAATAAAATAAAATAAATAAATAAGTCATTTATTGAGCTATTTATACGAAGCATGCTCACACATTACATTGAATTTCCAATAACATCATCACTGTAATTGTGTTGTAAAATAATATAAAATGACATAAGGTTGTTATTGGTTCCAGGAAATGTCAATTTTAATGTCATGGTATTGGGCGATTTCTCTTGTCTGGAAGTATCGTCATGGTGTCATCGCTGTCGCCTCGTTGGCGTAGGCCTCCCCCAGTTTCTTCCATGTTTTGCGGTTCCTTGCTAACCTCGTCTATTCTATTCCATGTCTCTGGTAAAATATGTCTTCCCATCTTCTATGTGGTCGTCCTCTTTTTCGCTTGTCCGATCTTGGTATCCATTCCACCACTTTCTTTGTCCAACGGTCCTGGCTCATTCTGCAGATATGTCCAGCCCAGTTCCACTTGAGAATTCTTATGGTTTTGATTATGTCCCTAAGTTTGGTTTTTTCCTAATGCTTTTGTTTCGGAGTCTATCTGATAGATTTATGCCTAACTACTATATGTTAGTAAATTTAATCATATTCATTATAAATGACTAGTGATCTTTTTGACATTATATTGCATAGGTAATACTTGTTGTTTTTATTATCACTTGTGGTTTTTATTCCATATACCTATGTACCTACATCTATGAATCAACGGAAAGAGCCTACATTGCACGACACAAGTTTCGACTTAGTGTGCAATGTAGTGCACCCAGTGCTTAATGTCTATGTAGAAATTATTATCTTGTTAAATATTGTATTCTACTTTAAGCAGGTACCTACATTTACAAGTACATAGCATTAAGATCTGTAACTAGTTATTTAAGTGTAAATAAATGACAACTAACAAATTCACGAAAGTAATTTTAAGCGTCATTTTCCAAACATACTACCTTTCCATGAATTACAATTTACAAACTGTCAGTTAAATGGGCGCCACTGATGCGCCCATTTAACTGACATCATAAACTGAGAAACTATTAACGCTATACGGGTGTACTGAGTAAGCGAATAATTGGTCAGTACGTCCAAATTTACTATGTATGAATAAAATAATCCTATTGTCTTCGATTCATGATTTAATTGTTTTTTTTTAGGCAAACGTATCGTAGGCTACAACGTCGCTTAACATCAGGCTAGTAACGGTAAACATAACCTTGTCCATATACAAAAAAAGAATCATCTGATTTGGCAGGATACTTGCTTTACAAATAATGTCCGTAAAGTGTTCATGACCCAAAATGATAACCAATATTAGGATTGTGGGTCAGATTAATTTTTGAGCGATTACTTCCCAATAATGACTGGCAAAAATAGTCATGACAGTTGAGTCCATTTAACAGATTCTTTTTTTTTACATTATTGGAATATGTTTTTTATCAATTCTCAGTCTCTCGAAACATTTTCTTTTAAAAAATCTTCAATGTTCATATTTTCAACCCTCTTCAACTTTATTTTATGTATAGACGGCTAAACTACTAAACCAAGAATAATATATCAAGTACAATAGAGAAGTGCTTATCTCTGAAGGACGAAATCAGTTGTATATGATTATTTGAATGTAGACTAAACCACTTAAGTCCAGTGCGCATTGATTGCAAGCTGACCGCTAAGTGATTTGCCTCTCAGTACTGCAGTGCTAGATCGTTAGGGAGCGGTCACGAGGAGCAAAACCTTCATGTAATACTGGTATATGTTGCTATAGGTTAGTTTGTTAGGTTACTATATACATATGAGCTTCAGATTAAGTTTAAGCACATAAATCTATATAATCATAAAGCCATGAAAGAATTAAGAATGTAATTTAGCAGCTTTTGAAAGTCAATAACATTTTAATATTTTTTTTAAATTATAGAGATATGCTTCACTTTAGACAATAGCGTCACCTGTGAGAGCATCACTTTAAGGTCAAATCAGTCAAGGTAAAATCAAATACCTATCCAGTGTAAAAAAAATATACGAGAGAGTAGTGAAATCTGGTGTGGTACGTGCTTTACTAAATTTAATGACTTTTACTCTATGACTTTATGTATTGCCTAAGCCAATTAAAAAATATATCCTAATATCAAACATAATAGTGGTGTCTTATAAAGTTGCCTAGCCTCCATCTCCTCTCTCACCTCGTTCTGTCTCCCTCCCTCCCAAACTTTACCAATTAACTGTTTACAATGTACCTACGGAAGGCCGTAAATATTGAATGAAGCAGTTAATTATTGTCGTCGCGGGATCGGTTTATCGACGCCAACCACATCGCGTCCCTGGAACCTTATGCATTAAACATCAATTTTGATGAAATAATGTTTGTTTTAACGGCTTTAAAATGTTCATCAAATTGACACGTAATTTACAGACTCTGCAACTGATTTGGGCGTCAATTGAGTGACACATTTCCACGAACATACGTTCGCTGCTGCTGAAATCGGCTTAAAATGCATAGTAATTTTTTTTGGATAAGCGAAAACCAGGCTGCTGGACAATACTAAGCAGTCACCGTCGCCTATGGACCTTGCAACGCCAGAGTCATTGCAGCGCTTAGGCAACCCAAAAATCAGACACCGTAATGAGATTTCGTATAATTTCATTCCGTTTAAACTTAAGTGCAGCTTACGTTTTATCATAACGTTGCATCTCTACAACATAGCCAGGGAACCTCATTTTGTAGTTAGCAAAAACGAGTCCGTAGCAACGGTCCGTAGCAAGTGCTACGCCGTAGCTGAATTGTAGCAACTGCTACGACTTAATATACAATTTCATTTTGTGTTCGTTTTAATAAATTGGTTAAACTGCGCGCTGTGTTTTATAAAAGAGGCATTCAAGTTAGCAAAACGTTTGAGATATAATTCCTAGATTAATACAAATATTGTTGCCATACGGCATACACTCAGTCCGTAGGTCATTTATGTAATTCTTCCACTTAATATTAATAAATGCGAAAGTTTATGCATGTGTATATTTGTTACTTCTTCCAACCCAAAAGGTTTAACTGAGTTATTGACATCATACTCCAGATTAACACTCAGACTATATTTTTAATCCTGGATTAAAGCGGGTAGCTACGCGGGGCGCTACTAGTATACAATATGATGTTTGTTTCTTTGTATGAAACATTGTGGCAAGCTAGCGACCCTTTCAAGAGTATTTACTGACGTGTTTACAGTGTGGTGAAGTCCGCTTCCGGTTTATATATATATTTTACTGTCGGTTTATGTTTACGATCCTTCACTATGTTTGTACTAACTCACACACATAATCATACATAGATAGGTATGTGTGTTATATGATATCATAAGAAGGTAGTATAACAAACAAATATATACATATACTCGATCATTTTTTTGACGCTATTTCTTAACATTCATTATTAAAAACAAAAAATAAACACTTTGTCGGTCTTCAAGTCGAGAGTAAACCGGCTTCGTTTAGACAAGCGCGCAAAATACCATAATTAATATGTGAAATTACTATTAAAGTCTATGATGTATTCAATAAATGGCTATTTCCTATAAACTCAAGTTAATGTATGAAACATGTGTATAAAAAATAAAATTATTCTGTTAAACTTTAGTGATCCCGATAAAATAGATAAATAGATATTCTGCAACATTGCACACAGCGCCATCTAGCCCCACACTAAGCAAACGCTTGTGTCGTAGGTACTAGATAACGGATATAATACTTATATACATTTATTTTGTAAATACATACTTATTATACATGGAAACAACCAGACTCAACACAAGTAATTACAAATTCATAATAACTTGTCCAAAGCGGATATCAAACCCTAGATTAGAAGGCAGAGCCACAACTAACTAAGGTAACAGGTCAGCCAATACGATAAATTGATCAAATAATTTAGTTAAAACACACATGATATTGAGCAGTTTATTTGAATTATTAAATGTAGGTGTTAATAAATTTTATGATAGCAAATGCATGCAATAACCACGGTGGCTTTACTCATAATAATCAAAATGCCACCATTATACTTAAATGGGAATTACCGGGAGAAATGGCTATATTTATTACCAAGCCTATTTACCTGAATGAAACTGTTGATTTAGAACATATAATATCGAGCTGGTTAACTAGTTCGCGTTTTGTTAGTTTAACTTAGTTAAATAAAGTAGAAAAGAAGGTCTCTCTATTTTAAGCCAAAACTTATCAATTAATTTCTTGCTTCTTCTTATCGAATGAGGGTGACCAACTGTGGTCTCGAGAGTTTATCAAGCCGCCCTAAAGGCCTCTGACAAGGCTTATTCCATGCCAATAACCGTAGTACCATCAATCTGACAATTGTGAAAAAAGACGCACATACTAAGCAAATGAGTATTCATTTTTATTTAAGAGTAAAATTTTTATGAAATTAACCTTAGGCAACTGTAAGTAGTATTGTTTTTTATACACAGCAAAAGGGAGGTTCGTAGTAACAAGGCTGCTTTGGCAAAATTTGGTCTTAAGCAAACCCATTTTGTTTAAAAAGAAACTGTTTTTAAAAGTATACAATACTTATAAAGAAATACATTGCGACCTACAAAAAAGCTGCCAAAATAAACTGTTGTAGTACTTCTTCTTCGTCTTATCGAATAAAAGTGCCAAATTTGGTGTTGAGAGATTATCAAGCCGCCCTAAGGGCCTATATTGTAGTACTCTTAACAATATAGTAAATAGACGAAATATCGTACCAATATGAATCAATATTCAAACTGGCCCTGTGTCATGAATTCGTCCCAAAGTTGTCGGATCGTTTGTATCCAACATTACTGGCTTTGTGAAGTGTTAAATATTATAAGTTACCGTCCCCTTCTTCCAATGATATCACACAAAACAGACACCTTATCAATACGACTAAATAAATGTGACATTTTTATTTCTACATAAATTACATGTCGACAAAAGTAAACGAGTAAGTACTTATTCTAGATTAACTAATATCGTACAGCGATAATAATAATAAAAAACTTATAAGAAGGCCAAAATAGTACGAGTATGTTAGATCTAATGCTGACTACATATGTATGTCTAACCTGTCACCATGTTTTGAAAAATATTGTTTCATCACTATTAATACATAATAGAACTGTGTGTTAACGAAAAATACTGTATGTGATTTAATTGAATGAGACAAAGATGGCGAAAATTAAATGAATTCTTTAGACTCGGTCAATTTATCAACTTTTAATTCACCATCAAAATTAATTCAATGTTAGTTGGAAATGTTGAGAACTAAAGTATTTTATTGGCCCAAACAGGACATATGAATTACGGAAAAATAACGACAGTTCACCATATCTACGTAATATGGTCTATGTCCCCTACCTCCCCGTTGCCTAATGATCGACACCACTTACCTGCGCCCGGTTGGTTCTCGGAAAATTATAACAATTTCCGAACGAAGGCCGAGTTTACACGTGGAGTGGACGTTACGTATTTATACCTAGAACAAATAGACGACGGGAAGTTTGGTCAACATTGAAGTAACTAATTATGTATCAAGGTACATCTCTTCTCTTCTTAGTCGTTGTCTTCATTGCTGAAAGTTGTGCCTTTAACGTCTATGCGAAAGTTCTATCCCACGCGGCTGTCGGGAGATAGCTTCGATAGAATCATTTGAATTTTAAATGTAGTCAGCATCCAGAGAGAGAGAGAGAGAGAGAGAGAGAAAGCAATCGACCTGCGCCTTTTAAGCGATTCATTAATAAGGATTCATTCGATGATTCCGCGTCCATTCTGTTTATTTAATTTAGTCGGCAAGATGAATTTCTAATGAAATTACTTTTTTTGGTGAAATTCGTATTCGGCTTTTGTTTTAAAATGTAGGGTACACTTTATAAATTAAATTAGATTTCATCTCTTTGTCTTATTTTTCTTATTAAATAAGAGTTAAATTAGAGATAGGATAAAAGAAACGTGGCAAATCATCCGCTTTCAAAACACTTTTTTATACAGCGCTGACTGTTTAAAGTTGACCAAATCAATTTATTTGTTTAGCAAATATCCTATAAAAATTGAATACTGGCTCATCTGCGTAGTAAATAAACAAGCCATGAACAAGTAACAAACAAATGATGTCAATCCAGAACTATAGAGTCCTCATTCTATCTGAGAGAGCAATAAAACTGTTCATCGAGTCCCGTCGATGTAGCGGGGCCTCATCCATCCATCAGACGCAGAGGTCTAGAATGAACACACTTGTGCTATACATTTTTTTCAACGCTTAGCCTTGTATCGCCGCAAAAAAACAATTCTTCTATGCATAGCCACAGCACCTAGTTAAAAGGTTGTATTGTAAATTATAAAATATTTACCAGTCAAATACATTTATGAAAGCGACTTTATCGGGACCATTAAATAAACAACATATACTTATTTAATTAAAGTTAATACACTCGTTGCTAGTGAGACCGGATTTTTTTAAAGATTGCATGAGTTTTTTTTTCGTGGGATAGGTTTACATTTGACTACAGCCTGCCTGATGTTAAGCATTGCTGCTGCCTAGGGTGTAACACGCTTACCTAGACGATACCTATTAACTTCTAGCTTCAAAGAAATTTGAATGTGTCGTAGTTAAGCCCGCTCGGCCTAACGATTGATTCCCGTGATTTAGTGCGTCCGCGTCTCCAGACTACAACCCACAAGTAAGGCCTATGAAGTGCTCGAATCACACTCCAGATCGAATAATTTCATCTATCCATGACTTGATTACCTACTCATGATAAAACTAAAATTTTCTTCTGCCACAGCCTGACTCATTAACCAGGAATAACTATTAAATCAAGGACCTAACTCGAAATACAGATATTTCAAGAAAATTCGAGTAATTGGAAATAAATAATTTCTAGTAAAAATGACAGAGTTCGTAAATCACTCAAGTAAGAATAAGATCACTTTAGTATAACTCAACAGAAATTGTAAGGATATCAATAAGACCAAATAGATAGTAATAAATAATAGTTCCCACAGACAAAGTGAGTCATCCACAGCTAGCAGTGTAACCCCACCACCTCACTCCGCTAGCTCGCGGGTTTATCGCGCCGCAGAGTGCTTTGTCACCATTACATCGCGACAGCGTCTTTGCTGACCCCACTCTTGAAGCTATACACAGTATAGTTATATATTTTAGCGCTTAAAATTTGTAACTGTTTATTCAGCGCGCTGACGCGATTTCAGAACGATCTCGTGTGTAGTACACACGAGATCGTTCTGAAATCGCGTCAATGAGTTTTGTACACGCCTAAAAACAATCACCGTGGACGATTATTTTACGCGAGCACTAACTGTAGGTATTCATCAGCTTCCTCTAGGTACATAAGATAACGTAACGTCTAGATTATGTTCGTTTTCTCTATACCGCAATTAGCACAGTTTTTTCATATGTATAAATCAGTAATCATGAACAAAGTAAAGAAAATAATTTCTTCTGACTCAAACATATCTAAAATGAAAATCTACCGCCTAGCACTTATTCGTAATAGTGTGGTTATTTTCGTTTGAGAAGCAATTTTCATTTAATACAAATAGGCATGATTCTCTTTTGAACCCACAGTCACTTAGACATGTGACTATTTGTATAGGTATTTCTTCTTCACAAGCGGGAAACAGAAGTTTAAAAAAATACAAAACCATATGTAAAATAACGACATGAGATCACCCTGGAAACACGATCGACAATCTAATAAAAAATAATTACATAACTGGTTTATAAATAGTGGAGTAATCGAGTAACTCAAAAAAACATTCACGACGTATTGAAAACCGCCTCCTTTTTTGAAGTCGGTTAAAAATAGTCTCTCTTCAGTAGATAGGTCTCATTCTTACCATTGCTCAAAACTCTAACACGGCTACAGATTACCCGGGCCAGTATTGCTCGTCGATTGCTGTTTTATTAGCCATTTTATCCTCCCTGATGGAGCGCCCACATCGCAACCAACCACCTGTTCCTGCTCTCTGTCTTTATAAGCACACGGGGAAATTAATGGGAAACAAGAAATGGGTAAAATGCTTCATTATTTTAAGCTTTATACTCGTATTGCATATTGCACTTACTTATAGGTATGTTCCACCTTGGGCGTATTGCTTATGCGGAAGTTGCTACAGGCAATCTGGTGAACAAATGTTTCTATTTTATTTTTGACAGTGAATGGAATGTCATTCACTGTCAAAAATTAAATAGAAATATGAATATAAATATGAATAGAAACTGCAGAATTAATTAAAATTCTATTTTATTAATAATAAAACATTCAGACATCACATCAACTTCCTATTTCATAAGCCATTTAATTTGCTATTAAGTAAATTATCATATTGAAAATAGAGTTATCTTATTCAAGATACATGCTAAGAAATTTAACTGTGTGTATCATCAATTTTCATTCAGTAAACCTTACTACATTTCGTATTAAATATTATCTCGTGTTTCCGGCTATATGTCAGCCATACAGCCCTCTCGAGTGCCATTCACTGCTCGAACTAAATCGAGCTATGTTACTAGTCTTATATTCTATAGTACAGTTTTTCTCTTGTGAAATCATGTCAAAGACCCTTCGAGGGGTTAGAAAACTCTCGACACAAGAGTTCACCATACGCATAACGACTTACATAATATTATGATCTGTCTAAAATACGTTAGTATTAAAAACAAGTAACTACTGTGGATCTGGGGCCTTGGTTGGTTGAATGGTTGAATCCGATTATTTATTACATTTGTACAGCAGTCAGTCGGTAAACCGAGTCCGAGGCCCTTTGTCGGTTTAAAATGTTTTGACACTAGGCACCAATGTTTTACCTTGCTGATTTGACAGTGTTTTTAATAATGGTAATAAACTCCAATTAGCTCTTTCCTTAGCTGGTTAATAGAAATGGATGCATATTTAAACAAAGTTTGAACCGGTTGAACAGACTAAACAAGCATCAATCATGTCACTTTCTGTTTAGAACTATGATTAACATTATACTAACAAGCGTTAATAGTTTGTCAGTTAGTTAGCAACGAAGTGGCGGATCATCATATTTTTTGATATGGTGGAAGTGTATGGTCCCGAAATTGACGTAATGTGCATATATTTATCCTGATACAATGCGGGCGCAGCCACGAGCAGCCAGTAGTTAAAACATAAATAAAATTACTAAGAAAAATGATAAAAATTACTTTAAAACAAAGAAGAAATCTAAAACAGCTCTTTCCTAGGAGTCTTAAAATGTCGCAAAGTACTTTTAACTCGAGTAGCGTGGGAGCACCCCCCACGGACACATCAAGGAGGCCGACTCCAGCAGTTACTTGCTATACTCATGCCTTTTATTATTCAAAGACTCCTAATCACAATATTATTTTTTCTTTCTATCATATTCTGTTTCTCATTACATCGAACTATCAGTGAAATTATTATCATGGAAAAGTTTTTTGAGTTTTAATAAGGCAAATAAATATTTTAAATAAACTATTAGACGAACTGTGAGAAATTAAAAAATAAATAAATAGACACTACTTTTTAATCAAACCTTGCTTTTTTACTTGTTACTCGGATTAATCTGGGATAAAAATACGTGTTATCTCGGGTCTAATCTACTTCCGGGTCTAATAGTCATAGATTAAGCTAACACTGTAAAACATTTTAACTGTTTCAAATTTTTTTTTTTTTTTACTTCCATACCAAATTTTATCTCAATTGAACAACGCCACGTAATTAATTTGTTTGTTTTTAATAAATCACGTTAGTTTTGGAATTTGTATTTTTTTTTTCGCTATTGTGACGTGTCTAAAAATAAGTCTTCTCAGCTAGATAGACCATTTCAGCTCGAATAAATCTTTTATGTATCACAAAATTAAGAGATAAGTAGAAGATAATTCGATCGCGGGCTATTTTGCAAAAGTAATTGGACTCTTGCCGCGGGCGACGCGTTCAATTTATAAACAAAAAGGTTTTCTGCGCCTGACACTTCGGAACTTTTTCTAGACTGGAAAATATAAAATATTATTCAATACAGGGTTGCTGGTAGCTATATATTCCTTTAAAGAGGTTTTAGTGTTATGTATTTGGTCCTCCATAAAAAAATCTACCCTTAGACAAAATAAATGGAGAAAATAATGTTTTTCATTAATTTAATTTGAAATCGCAATATTGGTTGGTCTAATTTAGCTCACAGTTATTTTTTGTTTGTTTTTTTAAAAGTAGTGTGGAGGAGATTTGTGGCGGTGGTATATGGAGGAGGAACACATCTAAAAACCACCAAGTTTGTTGTTAAAATACGGTTAACAAGCAGTCGCAGCGGAAAAACACTACATATTTCTCTAGAGTTTCATTTCCAATGGATTTCTGCAAAGTAACGCCCGATTACCTTAGTTTGTTAAATAAATTATTACTAGAAACCCTGTATAGTGAAGACATTTTGTACCGTCGCTGCGGATATTGGCTGCGGATCGTAATCTACTCGACTTGAATTCAATGTTGAAAGATTACGAAAATATTTTTATTTCTAGCGAAGCTGAAACGCTTACACGAGCCAATCGAAACCGAGATGGATAATGTTCCCTGGGCTCGATTTACAAATTACTTTTAATGAAATAAGGTTTAAATGATTTTTGGAAATTTAGATAAATTTACATTCTTTTTTTTAGTAAAGTGTATATATATTGTTTATTATTGAAAGGACAGAATTATTTCCAATAGCTAATATACAGTATAAGCAGTGGTCTCAAAAATCATTATAAAATTTGTGACGGTAAAGGGGATCAAGATTATACTATTAATAATAAACTAACATATATTTTCATGCAGAATTGCTCCTAACAGTTCACTTCTTCTACTTCTTATCAAATGAGAGTGGCCAACTCTGGTGTCGAGAGTTTATAAAGCCGCCTTAAGGGCCTCTGACATGGCTTAATGGCTGCTGTACTATGACAAACAGCCGGGACCTACAATGGTACATTCATGGTACTAATTTATTTGTACGACACGACTAACTTTTTTCAAAATATTTTGAAAGTCAAGGCCACACCATAAAAAGTGGTTAATACAAACTGCTCTCAATAGGTTTTACCTTAATTTCCACTAAGTCACATGAATAATTGGTCCTGACAGCATATACCTATATATGTATAACATGTATATATGTACATATACGTGTATACATTACTTAGAAAACTAACATGTTTTCCTTTGCTGGTATGAATAACATAATTACACTTGTACAGCGTATGAAGTGGTATCAAAACACGGCTAATGTATCTCGCGGAGAGAATGAAGTTTCTTCCGTTGTAACAGGCGAGATGCGAAATAATATTACGAGACATCCTTCTGGCGCAAGGACAATAACTTGATGGCGAATACTTTACCACTGTTTTATTATATGCTCGGTGCCATTATCGCAAAATATTTGGGTGACTTCCGTCGATGATTTTTTGATACGTCCTGCTCTATTCCACTGACGATAATATAGCGCGGTTTTTTGCACGAGTAGTAGTTTAGTTATGCGTGCTTCTTCATATCATGCCATCTGTTTGATCAGCCATTCACTTAGTAGTTTGGTTTGATGTCTTAGCAATGAAAACAATTGGGTTAGATTTTTATTATGTAGGTACTTGATAATTGCTTAATTGGGCTTGCGTTCGATTTCATCTGGACTATATGACTATACTATACTGATATTAATATATAAATTATGGAAAATTTGCTATTTATTAGTTTTAATATCAATGCTCAGGCCATTACCGCTAGTAAGGCGCGTAGTTTGCGACTGTAATGAGCTGACAACGGCGTAATAGCGAGCGCTGACAGATAGTTTCCTAGTTATCTGATACTTGGAGTTTGAATCAGATTGTGGAGTTCAAATGTTGCCAACACTCGGCGAGTTGTTCACGGCTAAGTTACGCCTCTTGAATAACTTAACTTGTTTAATGTACTGTGCTGGGGAATTATGTAAAAACTAGTGTAGCTTTATGGTTTACCCGCGTTTCCGGGATAAAAAGTATTCAAATTTTTCTCTAACCTAGTTTAATTACTCTCTATACCTGATTACGTCCGAGTCGGTTCAACCGTTCAAAAGTTGTACATGCATACACAAGTACACATGCCTTTATAATATTAGTAGGGGGAGATAGAACTACTAAATTTACTGTATTTAATTTACTTTTTTTGTTTAAATTCTAAATAAAATGGTGCAAACTTATGGGACAAGTATAATCGAATAATGCATTTTTTTATCTATTTAGTGGACGAAAATGAGCTTTTTATACAGATTTTTATCTCTTTTTCAAACATCAGAAGGTTATCTTAATCCTAAGCAATGATTCAGGTCGGGTTTCTGGCATTAGAGGCTGTTTTAGTATCGTATTTAACGATCGAGTCTGTGTTTCTAACTGTAGGCAAAGGTTGTCTGTTACAGAGCCTTTCATTGTACTGGGACGTCGAAATATGAGAAACTTGCAAATGATTGGCAGAAAAAAACCTACCTAGTTACACAATGATAAATGAATAGTGTCAGAAAGGTGTAATGACTGAAAAAAAATTGTCTTTTGTAGTAATTTTGTTTTTTGATTAGGAGCATTTATATGGTAACAATTATATTGTAAACTAATTTTGACACACTGTTTGTAAAATCTACCACCTACTTACTACTACTATATACTATACTTTTAACCGCAATGTTATTGAACCAAAACGAAACATTAATAACAATAATAATAAATATTTCAGGACATATCACGCAGCGCCATCTAGCCCCATACTAAGCTTACGCTTGTATCATGAGTTCTAGATAACGGATATAATACATATATACTTTTTCTTTTGTAAATACATACTTATTATACATAGAAACGACCAGACTTAACACAAGTAATTACAAATTTTAATATTCAGAATTACTTGTGCCATGCGGGAATCGAACCCGCACCCCTAGATTAGAGCAGAGCCACTACCAACTAAGCTAACGGAGCAGTCAACAGGCAGGCGGAGGAGTTTATGAATTAACATTACTTAATTCATAAATGTGTAATCACACATATGTATAAAAGTAATCATAATACAATTTTTTCACATTATAAATAGCAAATGCACTTACTGCAATGTAACGCCGAGAAACTATTACACAAATGGAACGTTAATCTAGAAGCATAAATTCACCGAATATGATTGAGATCGTGCTTAAAGGAAATGCACGAGCATTACATAAAGCGCTTTAAAGCGGTTGGCTCGCTAATGCACTATTATGCAGGATTGCGCCGCAATTTGCAGCGCGATATATTTCCATTATGAGAAGCGCTGCAGCGCTGCGAGCCACGCGACTCCAATCGTTTTCAAATATGATTTATCAGAATTGAGAAATAGAAACCGAGACAAACGGCATTCGATTTTATGGATCACGCAAAAATACTATGCCTAGTATGGAAAATTTAAACTATTTTTACCCATGAAATATATGTTAATGGTAGGGGAGCCCACGATGCTAAATGGGGATTTACTCGAGCGTCGTAGAGACCTATTGGGTTGCAAAGCTTAGATGATAAGAAGAAAACCTTCATGGGCGGCCTTATATATGGGCCTCATGTTTGGTGGAGGTACTTAACCGGGTACAAGGTATCCCCCTGTATATTAATCTGCCGCGCTTTAGAAAATCCCGAAATCCCCGCTTGGGCTCCCCTACTATTACAAGTTATTTTAGGTTTTTTACCTTCTATATGTTTGTGTTTAGTAAGGAACTTTTTAATTCAGGGAACTGTAGACCACACATTTCAGAAGTGGACATTATATGAAGGGCATGAGGTCATTCCAAATAGATTTATTAATATTTTATTTGTCTGTATTTTGTAATTCAAATGAGGCATTCCGCAAAAACTACGTCTAGAATGGAATTAGTCACAAAATCCATACTTTAAGTAGGATAATTACTTTGCAATAAGTACTTTATTATGGGTAATTAACGTTTATTTCACCTTTTTACAAAGAAACAGGTATAGCAATAGTGAACATTTGATATTGTACCCTGAAATAGGGCCTTAGGACTATATTTGATAAGTAAATACTGTCTCATAGTGAGAGAGTTAGATTAGTGAAGTTCCAGAGACTAGTATTGATCAAGTAAATACTGTCTCATAGTGAGAGAGTTAGATTAGTGAAGTTCCAGAGACTAGTATTGATCAAGTAAATACTGTCTCGTAGTGAGAGAGTTAGATTAGTGAAGTTCCAGAGACTAGCATTGATCAAGTAAATACTGTCTCATAGTGAGAGAGTTAGATTAGTGAAGTTCCAGAGACTAGTATTGATCAAGTAAATACTGTCTCATAGTGAGAGAGTTAGATTAGTGAAGTTCCAGAGACTAGTATTGATCGAGTGAAACTTGACCGACAACTTGTTCTCTAATAACAAATAACGTCCGATTCAATGCGCTCCTTCTGGGAAATACAATTATATAATAGTTTACATAGACCCCTCTTTAAAATATAATATATGTACATACATATATAGAAGAATAGAAGGCAAGCGTCATGTCGTATAAGGAGGTCAAGGAATTGGCCGAAAACCGAAGAGAATGGCGCACACTCCACAGACAAGAGAATGGCGCACACTCCACAGACAAGAGAATGGCGCACACTCCACAGACAAGAGAATGGCGCACACTCCACAGACAAGAGAATGGCGCACACTCCACAGACAAGAGAATGGCGCACACTCCACAGACAAGAGAATGGCGCACACTCCACAGACAAGAGAATGGCGCACACTCCACAGACAAGAGAATGGCGCACACTCCACAGACAAGAGAATGGCGCACACTCCACAGACAAGAGAATGGCGCACACTCCACAGACAAGAGAATGGCGCACACTCCACAGACAAGAGAATGGCGCACACTCCACAGACAAGAGAATGGCGCACACTCCACAGACAAGAGAATGGCGCACACTCCACAGACAAGAGAATGGCGCACACTCCACAGACAAGAGAATGGCGCACACTCCACAGACAAGAGAATGGCGCACACTCCACAGACAAGAGAATGGCGCACACTCCACAGACAAGAGCATCGCTCTTAAATTTCGAATGAATACTCGTATATACAAATTTCGTATAGTAGACGTTTATTATAATAATTATCAATAGTTCAAGGGTCTTCAAGGCGTTAGTAAATCGATTAGGTCTGGCAGACCAACGCTCTATCTCTATATATGCTTGACATGATTTTAATAACAAAAATTTTCATTATTTGATTAATAAAACTAGACATATGTAACTTTTAAAATTTTATAAAACTAAATGTTATAAATTCAATTTGACGAGATATTGTAATTTGTGTAGCATATTCTGTGATATTAGTACTTATACCTATACCTATGTATGTTACAACTTTACATTATCAATAAAGATTCTTTATCTTTATCTTTATACTTAGTCCATAATGTTTGCATATTGTCAGCTCCCTTGAACAAGAGGCTTATTTTAGTGAGCGTACTGAGACATTGGTCTTTCTATTCCATAAGTATGCTAAAATACGCCTCATGTCTAAAGGGGTTGTGCGTGTTAATATGCAGTATCATGAAGCAACATCCGCACAAGGCATACAATGTTCATAAGTCTAGTCTGTACTAGAATACAACTGGGCATTGCTGTCAAATCACGCTACTGGCTTGGTGACAGATTCTCTATTACAAAATGTCTATTAGATAATGAAACGGGCATCAGAAAATAATCTACCCCCATTCTGTGATTGATGTGCCGTCTTTATTGTTTTAATAAAAAATACCGCAGTACAGGCTTATAACTTTTGGCTCTAATAACATCAATCTCTCTCTTAGCTATATGTTATTAAGTTAGAGGTCTAAGTGGTGTAGCCTACGCAAAACCACAATGCGAACTTATTAACTGTGGGTCAGGCCCGGGGCGCCCCCTGGAGAGAATGTTCTGTAGCAGCTGTCACTCAGCGATAGTTCATACTTACTAGTTTTACAATCTAGGGCTTTGAATAGGTCACTAGTTTTATAAACAGGATTTTATACTTTTATTAAATCGTGAACGTGTTTCGGCAGAACGTTCGAACGTTGAAATCGTTTTCCTTTTCTTCTTATGAGAGTGGACAACTCTGGTGTCGAGAGTTTATCAAGCCGCCCTTAGGGCTTATGACATGGATTAACGACTGCCGTACTAGACAAACAGACGAGACCTTCAATTTAACGTGTCATCCGACCCACGGATAAATTTTCATTAAAGTTGGATACTATTTTTAGGATATAAATAAACATAGGCTACTGAATTAGGTAAGATCTTTTAAATTATTTATCGCTTATTAATTTATATTGTAATAGTCACTTGTCACACGTCACTGAAGTTTTAGTACGTTTCTAGGACATTTGGTATGTACAACTGAGTAAATAACCTTAATATATAAAACTGGTTCAGTTCTCATACGCGCTGCATTTTTATCTGGCTCGTAAATACGAGGATTCGTTTGAACAAACAGAACTTTAAATTAGATTCAATAAAAAGCGAGCGAAGCAAAATTCGCAGAACTCGCGCTATGGATGCTTCCAGAGAAATCCATAGAATTTGGGACTTGTTCTTTTAATGTACTTGTTTACACAAACGAAAATACTCTATTGAAAACTGAAGCCCTTGGACATGTTGATCTGTTATAGTTGAATTTGTAAACAACATCGAAAAATAGATAAAATACTTGTACTTTTTATTGACTTATTTTCATGCTAAAATAATACAAATAAACATTTATCATTGCCATAGTTACGTCACAACAGAAAATCTTAGAGCGGCCTCATACAAATTAATAAGAAAGGAATAGAAATACCGAAGAAAGTGAAAAAATGTGTATCTTATTATAAAGACGTTATCAGATTGCACTTGCTTGCTTGCCTTTCCAAAGAGCCATGAAATCTTATTTTAACAAGTTTCTTATGCTTCAGGCCCACAAAAAGAGAACTGATAAAGTATCTATGGACAACGAAGACGATCGACTAAGGAAATAGGTCTTAAAAAGATGTTCGGTCACGCAATCTAGCAATAAGCATCGATAGATCTACGTTCAATATGTGTAATGCCTAGATTTTTTTACGGGCTTCGGTAAAGCAGAACATACACGAGAAGTTATAGGATTACGAGGCCATAGTCATATATTATGTTTATAGGATTACAGGTAGATACAATACTGTTGCCTCTTGAATCAGGTATATTATTTACCTTTACGGTTCTCTAGAGTTATGTTTGTCACGCAAACTGATGATGATCGATAAGACGATTTCCGAGACCACCAAGGTGGATTGAAATACTTTTCAATTCAATTCCATTCAATATATCTTTAATGCACAAAAAAAAATATCAAAAGGACTTAAACTATAAATATATGTACAAGTGGGCAGCCTTATCACCTTAAGTGATATCTTCCAGGAAACCTTAGTAAGTAAACTGTAAAAGATATCAGTTTGGTCGGTGGCGTACAAATCAATAATATTCAAGATAAAACTTATATCTAAGCAGAGAAAATAAAAGAAAATCAAACATAAACATTTTCAGGAGAGCATCACACTCTTATACATATTAAGCTATACCCACACAATTACTTAAATACATAAACCAACATATAAGTAAGTGATTCGGTACTCCCACGGAAACACCTAGTTGTGAATCCCTCTGTATGGTTACTATCGGTGCCACTTTGGTTTCGTTAAATCCAGGGAGTGACCGCACCGACCCTGCTAAATTCCACAATAGCGTGAAACAAGTGTTGTAAGCCGAGTTCGCCTGCTTTTAGTGGACCGAAAATTTACCTGCTAGTTTTTGTAGCAATAGTAGCTTCTCACTTATTATCATGTAGGCTTACTGAGGTCCTTAGGGCAAGTTGATAAACTCTCGACACCAGAGTTAGCCACTCCCATACCAACATACCTAAACCTACTTATTTACATACATAAATCAAGAAACAGAATTAAGTAAAGATAACAACACCTAGTTGCGAATCCCTCACGGTCACTATTAGTACCATTTTGGTTTCGTTAAATCCAAGGACCGACCGCACCGACCCTGCTAAATACCACAATAGCGTGATACAAGTGTTGTGCGCCAAGTTCGCCCGCTTTACTGGACCGAAAATTTACCTGCTAGTTTTTGTGCCAATAGTAGGCTTCTCACGTCTCACTAAGACCTCTATAAACAATGATTTTTGAACGCATTTTAGCGAAAAAAATACGAAAAAATTGTGATTAAATATCTAATATAGTAATTATATAAGATTTTTATGATAAATAAGATTACTGTTACCGTAAGGCATGATTAAATATAGTTGTAATAACCGGCTAGCACTTACGTCAGTAATTATGTCGAAAATTAAAGCTCGACAAGTTTCAGAAAACTGAGGTTTCCATCATCAGGAGGACGAGTCAGCACGCGCGTCCCAGTTGGTTGGTAATTATTGACGTAAGTGCTAGCCGGTTATTACAACTAAATAAATAAGATTGTAAGTTAAATTACATAAAATTGTAGGTATTTATGAGTACAGTAACTTGGACAAAAAAAGTGAAAAATAAACTAATAAGACGAACTTCTTGCCTTAAGCATCACACGTGTCCACTTACATAAGTTGCAATAACACCCTGAGATTTTGAATTACAAAATCTACTTCAGATATATGATGCATGCAAGATATTAGTGAGTCTTGTGAGAGTTTGCAAACGACCCCAGAGGCCTTTGATATGATGCCAAACACCATAAAAACCACCCGTATGAAAAAAGCAACCCGTATATGTGCTAAGTTGTATCGAAGCCCAACAATTTTCAGTTTCAGCAAACTTCCAAACTCCAACCACGTAGTATAAAAGACAGCTTACTCTCACAAGTAGCAAAATATTTGGCAACGCATTTAGACTGTAGCTCGCGTCGTTTGCTAAAAACAAACTGCACCGTACGAGATGCACCGGTGGTTTGGGCTAGCAAGCCACCGGTCATACCGGGTAAATGTAACTCACATGTTCCATTTATTTGTCTCTTTCTGATGATTACATTGTTGTTATCATGTAAACAAAAAGTTATCTGTGTTTTGATTTGACTGTACGAGTAGGTAAGTATTTGTGAACTCTGGTGTCAATAGTTTTCGACCCTAATGTCATTTGAAATTATTTAACTTTACTACCGACATACAGAGCCTACTTTTTAAGTTATCATCCAACTCTATTGAGCCCACAGAAGTAAATGTTTTAAAATTACCTACTTACTTATTTTGTCACAGTCGCTCATCCAAACACTAACCGTGACGGCAGTTAACTTTTTAGCTCTGGTAATCGCGAACGGATACCGCTTTCACCAAGCCATAGGCACTGTGGTTCAATGTACTGCGGTACTGCCAAACCGGATAGCCGCCGGCATAGCCGGGTACAACCGAGCGGTACCCGGGTTGCATCCGCGTGGCTGGTTGCGGTTGGCACGGCTCCAACCGGCGCGTGTCACGCCGCCGCCGCACGGTGAAATATGGACACAATATGCGGCCCGACGTCACTCTTCCTAAAAAATGGTTTGTTCTGTGCGATTTACGAGACGTCAAAGAGTTGGTTAGGCGGTTAAGTTGTCAATATAATGATGCAGAGCTTTTTTTTTATTCCGTTGCGTAAATCTAATACATATGTATCTAATTATATATGTACTACATTCTACCAACAACTACTTACTTACGATACTTGCTAGTTAGCTGTATGTTGCAAGACCAACCAAATAAATACAGGTGTTTGCGATAGTTAACCTGTATTCCCATAACACAGGATTGTATGATACTTAGTGTGAGAAAATTTTAATTAAAAATATTTTTTTCACACCAATTTTACACTTTTTAAGACTATTTATTTACAATTAAATTAAAACAGCGTGAGTCAACTTCATTAATTCATTATATGATAAAAACAATACAAAGAACTTAATAAACATGCCTTGTAAGTTGAATATTAATAATTTAAATATTCTTTTTTTTTATATAATACATTGTATAATAGTTATAGTATCGATTCCCAACCTTGTCCTTCATCACCAGCTCGCTACTATAGTATCCCTCAGGCGACCCGCGTGGCCCCGACATGCCTGACGAAGGTCCCGGGAATGGCACAATAAGACGTTGACATCGAACGGTAGTTGATTGGTCTTAGTGCATCATGTAGTAAGCGGAGTACTCTCAGATTTAAAAAAATATATATACACAACGTTTATACTTCATAAAAAACGTCTTCTTCATCCGATAGAGCAAATTTAAGTGTGTTTAACTAATTAGTTATGTACTATTATTTTTTACGCGAATGAAGTGTGCACATTATTAGTAATAATAAAACTAATTTGTTGTCCGTATGTAAAAACTCGTACGTGTTGAAACATTAATTGAGCCATAAAATAAAGATTTCATTATCTTTAGTTTTTTATTATTTTGAAATAAATAACAACAAGGCAGTAGTGCAATAATAGGCAGTAGTGTAAGACACGACAATGAACGTCTTGAATATGAAACATACATATTATCTCGTGTAATACTTATTGTTGCAATTTAAACAGTCTTTACCAGTTCTATGTGGCTCAGTTATAAGCTACAGTTGGCAAGTAATTCGTCCATTGTGAGTAGTAACGTGTCAGACACAGCGGCGTGCGCGAGACACGACAATAAATGTCTGCGCAGACATTGAGGACGGATTGTATAATAATACGCTCACAGCTTCACTCACATTATTTTAGGATAAAAAGCCTATGACACTCCTCAGACCTCATACTACCTACGTACCTACCAAAAATCAAGATGATCTGTTCAGCCGTTTTTGCGTTACTTAAATAGTTTACTATTTAAATAAACAGACAAATAGGTAAACAGATGAACAGACAAAAGTTCTAAGAACTGCTAAAACGTGTTCTGTTAAGGATGCAAAGGATACCCAAATACTTTTTTTCTAATATCTTCTATGTTCAAATTTCAAAGTCAAAGTCAAATCGTTTATTGTATTATTTGACTTTGACTTTGAAATTTTTGACCCTCTTTAGCTTTATTATATAAATTATATATAGATAGATAGACTATTATTCTGATGTGATTACTTGTTAGATAATGAGATGAATAGTGAACCGTGCGTCTTTATAGAGTTATCAAACAACTATGGCTGTAATTATAGTTTGATGGTTGAAATATCTTGATCGCAATCCTAGTCTAGGATGGAGCGTGCTTACCCAGCTTACCTTACCATAAATATTTTTGACATCCTATTTTAAACTCAGTTTAGCCCCCCTAGTTAAGCATTCCTTCTCTCCTACCCGCAAGCGACGCCGAATCACATGATTAGTATGCAACAGCTGCTTCACGTCTGCACTAACTCTAATTGAAAACTTCCCGTCGATGTAATACTGTTACATTGCGAGTGCGTAACAAGAATTTACTCAATTTGGACTAAAAATTACTTGTAACTAAGAACTTGAAATTGGTTGAAACTTGAACACGGCTAACTTTCTAGATTTGCTTTAATCTGAATTAATTACCAATCTGTTTATATATACGTTACTTAAGACTAACATAATCCCAACCACTTTTGATTGAATAGTCTTTTTGTCTCGTTTTTATATAAATAGTTTTGATAAAGATTGAAAAAGACAAAAACTGACAAAATTAATCATTTATAAGGCTTACTAGTAAGACGATAAACACCACTGCTAAATCATGCTCTTCTAATAATTATTTCTTTTCTTCCTTTTAAATAGGCTAAATTAGCACTGATTATTTTATTGCGAAATTTAAACGGAAATATAACGGAATGAAAGCACAACTAGCAACTATTATATATAGCAGACTATATTTGACCCTCCCTACATTAACTTTCATTTACTTAAATAGCCTTTCAGCCAATAAATCCTCGAACCTTTATCATGAACCCAATATAAATCCGCGCAGATAACCGGGGGATGGTTAGCCAATAATAGGCATTAACTTTACTTATGGATCTATACAACGTATCACTAAATTGTACTAAATATAACATATTGTTGTTTGTTGTTGTTGTTAAGTAAATTGGGCCATAGTGGAAAACGTAAAGTTTTCCACCAATGATATGGAATTAACAAAAAAAATGTGCCAATTAACTAGTATTATAAAATATTCACATTTTAATGTGGGAATAGGAAAAAATTGCGTAAAATTAGCAATCGCTCAAAGTTCATACATAAAAAAAGGAATATTCGGTATGTTTTTCATGAATTAAAATAAATTATTCTCGCTATTGTATGGTTGGCCTCGTAATATATTTTGGCCCATCAATACTCACAGGACTTTTTATGATGCTTTAAAATATTCAAACGTATTTAATATCCACCTTGTATTGCCATTGATCAGTAAGGTGCGAGATCTTCCGCGCGCCGCCGACGGAGATAAAGGTAGCACGGGCGAGCGGAAACAAGGCCTTTAATTAAATCAAGGAACAATTAAAACTTGGCGAAGCAATCGCAAGTTGCTGCTTCTTTGTTTGCAGATGATTACTGACGAGCTGTGCGTGTGTGTGTGTCTGTACGCACACATGGGTCTGTACTGGGTTATTACTGCATAATATGGTACTTTAAAGATATCAAGATATAAGAGTTGGCCACACGCAAACAAAACTGTGTTTTGTTTTGACAATGAAAATATCGGTATCAGATAAAATTAACTATACATAATTAAATATTTGTTTCTACAATTTGATGTGAGTATTGGAAGCTTTCAGGACAGCCTTAAAACATCAATACCAACCAACCAATTTTGCTTAAAGTACTATTAGTTTCTTGGGAAAATGAATAGATACACAAATTTAACATTCATGTTTTAAAAGAGTAGATTTGAAACATGTGATTGAAGTAAATAAAATGAAGTCGGTTCAATCGGTCAGTCGGAATATATTCAAATCACCATTTAAAGGTACTTAGATCTATAATCTACATATTGCGTAATGCGTTTACGTATGAACCCTGTATCGTTAAACATACTTTCACAAGACATAAGTCTCTCACAGGAATGTGTCTGTGTGTGTGTTGTATTTACCTAAAAGATCTCCGTCACGCACATTTTCACAGACAATTTGGGAATAGAAACTAACTTGATACTTACTCGACTAATGCTCCCGAATTAGATCCTAAATCGAATTACTGAAAGGTAAAAGAAGCGGGCGTATTCAGAATAAAGAAAGTTGTTTTATGTTGAAGATAAATCTGTTTTATCTGCTTTTATGTAATAGATAATCCCGAACAGAGTGTAATTTTCGGAATTAGAACATTTTAAAGTATGTATTTTCAAATATTATCTCTTTATTTACAATAATATAATATAAAAACAAGGAAAGAAAAACTAAACATACTACTTCTAACTACAACATAAAGAAGGGGCGCTTAGAAAATCTTTAGAAAAGCCTAAAGATAATCTAAGTACTCCAGCCCATTACCAGAGGGCAGCGTGCCCAGCATACTGGCCGCATTACCACGCTGGATGGCAATGCTGATACGTTGGTATTAACAAAAACTTTTTGCTATTCACCCGGCTATGTAGTTATATCAAATTGAAATCTCTCGCCAAACGCCTTGGGTTACAACTTTATTTTTTGGTTTACTGTGTCACTTGTGCGGATATTGCATTAGGTGAGCAAGAGGAATACACTGTAAAAACTGACTAAAAAAAGACTGTCCACAGTAAAAATATTATAAAAAAATATTACCTACCATTGAGAGCCCATAAAAATATTTTGTTTTTTTTTACTCCAGCATAAAATCTACCATACATTCTACAAAAACATAGTCGAGGCGAGAATCTCATACCAGTATCACCCAATATCCCTGTACATAGTTATACATATAGTGTACCAGCAGGACGCCTAAACAAACCGCAGTTGCGGAAAAAGAGACGGAATCCCGTTAGGAGGGTGGTTTGTATCAACGACACCATGCCTAATAAACGTCTCACTCTGACACAGCAAATTCGTGACAAATCAACAAGATAATTATTTCTAAAGTGGGAGCTACCTTAAAACTCTAAATTACTTCCGCCCCGCCGATTAGCGCCATGTTAATTTTTTTTTTTTACTGGCCAATCAAATAAACATTTTTTTCTCTTGTGACGTGACATTGGCGAAATAGCGAAAGTACCGCAGAGGCCATTAAAAAAAAACACTAAAATACTAAACATAATCTAAAGCTAATTGTGTTTATGTTTATTATAAAACAAAAGTTCTGGATCACAATTTTTGTTTAAGCTGCCTACTATGGGTAAAAATGGCCTCATTACATTATTTTTTAAATTCCTATAGCCTTATTAGAGTATGACTGGTATTTGCTCGCATTATTTAAGAATAAAAATAGCCTACGACTATCGGGTGTTGATACTATCACGATACCAAAAACTACGATGACAACGCTCTGCGTTAAAACAAACCAAAAAACGCACTTTTGTTTTTATTAATGATTTGGTTATTTTATTGGTGATAGGGACATGCGTCTTCCGAGGAAGGATCTAAGCGCTCACCACGAGGCGTCCAACCAACAGAATTCCCCTAACAATGTGATTCTGCGTGGGAGTCACGACCGTCAGTCATGAGGAAATACGGCTCAAAGAGAGAGAGATTACATTTCGGGAACTTAATAATATTTTCTCGTTTCAACCAGTTCTTATATATTATACCTCTCTAGGTTACTTTATCTATGGTTTGTATATCTACGCAGCGAGTATTACCAGCGCTGTTGGTTTAGGTCTCGCCGCGAGCGAGGCGGGCGGGCCCGGGCGCCGGACTAGGCTCGCAAATACAACCGTGTTTACAGGATACAGTTGAAGTTTGTTCACAACTTTACTGACTCATGTATAATTGCTGGAGTTGGGTCAAGCGGAGTATGTGATATGTGGTTGGTTTAAGCATTGGATGTTATGTGTGGTTGACCTGTGCTTTGTAATCATCCATGCCAAATCCGTCCATGGTAATCGCTCCTGCTCCTTAATCTAAATATTATATATTATTGGAGCGTAGTTGGTACGCTCAGTTGTGGCTAATGTCAATTTGTACGAGAGTGTGCTCTTTAGTACGAGATAGATGATTTGTGCTTAGCTGAGATAGAGTTTGGTAATACGATAAAACAATAAAATCAACCATAATGCAATAAAATCTGAGCTGTTATAGTATACAACCGTGTATACAGGATACAGTTGAAGTTCACAACTCTACTTAGCCATGTATGATTGCTGGAGTTGGGTCTAGCGGTGGATGTGATGTGCGGTTGATCTGTGCTCTTACTTTGTGCTTGGAAGGGGTGTTTGGATGTACGATAACAATAAAATCAATCATCATCATCAGCCTGTTATCGCCCACTGCTGAACATAGACCTCTCTTCTTGTACGCCACTCGTCCCGGTCCTGCGCAGATAGAGTCCAGGTGCTCCCTCCTGTGTGATATTTCTAATATCAAAATTAAATTTCAAATCAACCATAATGTATAACAGTTATACAGTATATACCGTATTGTATAACAGTTTAGTTGTTTACAACTTTATATATGATACCGCGCTCCCTAGGCGCACTTAACGAGCTTATTGGCGCTAACCCTGATGTGGACATTTTCAGTGATGCTTGGAGAGAACTATTGGGAAAATGTTTGCTCTATAGTGAAAAAGCATACTATCGTGAGTCAACTGTAACTGTATTATTTTTTATTTGAATTTTGATTTTGATACTATATTTATTGACTTTTAGTTTTATTTATGTATTGTATAATGATTTAATTTGTACTTTTTAATGTTACTATTAGAATTTAATTTATTATTGTAATTAGTTTTTTTTTACATTAAATAGGCTTACGTTTGTCTATAGCCTGCCTGATGTTAAGCACCACTTTTGTCTAAGATATATATTTGTTTGTTATTTAGTCATCAGCGGAGGATGTGATGTATGATTGATTTGTGCTCTTGTGGGTGGAGATAGTGGTTGGAAAAGCGATTAGAAATCGGCAATGCTATGTTAAATTCTATTGTATATTATGTATTGTAGTGGGTGCTCGCGGCTTCGCTCGCATTAGGAAGTAAAACTTGCATCCCCTATTTCACTCCTTTAAAAACAGCGTTTCCAAAAATCCTTTCTAAGCGGATGCCTACGTCATAACACCTATCTGCATGCCAAATTTCAGCCAGATTCGTCCAGTGGTTTGGGCTGTGCGTTGATAGACCACTATATCAGTCAGTCAGTCACCTTTTAGATTTATATATTTAGATAAGTTATGTTTCAGGTGACCTAGAGGTCAAATACCTAACTGTACAGTGTAAAAAAAAATTCGTGGACTCATTGTTTCAAAACTTTATAATAGTTTATGTAGGATTAGGGTAACTTTGATGCTACACTGAAAATGAGTTTATTGTATGCAGGTTTAGTCGTAAATTTTTAATTATTTAAAAACATGAAGAAATCTATGAATTGGAGATATAAAAATGCCATACGATTAAATAAATAAATAATTTGTAGTAGGTACATTTTAAGTTTTTTAGCTATATTATTTTGAACATTGCCCTTATCTAAACTAAGAATAATCAACAATCTAATACATATACACGCTCACTACACCTAAGACACTACTTGTCATGTATTTATGCACTCCGTGAAGAGAGTAGTTATACCTGGTGTACGTGAGTACTGAGGGACCCTCTTATCGGCTCAGAAGTAATTAATGCTAAGAAGGAGCTAGACAACTCTGAGGATTGCTCAGGTAAGACACGGAATAAATTATAGTACTCTGTTATGCAGCTACTGAAGTAAGACTCTTACATACATACAATTAGAACACCTGTATGTAGCCATTACGTATGTATAATGTATGTATATGTTATCTTTACTTAAGTACCCTTCAGAATGACCAAGTTGTTCCACATAAAACATTACACTGAAGTAAAACAACAAGGAAATCAATCACAAATGGAATATACATAGGTACTACGTTCGACAAACCAACATAATCAAAAAATAACAAAACACGACATTCTTATTTTATCCAGAGCTAACTTTAGCCAAACCTTTCTGAACAAATTCTTACATCAATGTTAATAAATTTACTATACTTGTATGACTAGGAAGAGTAAGAAGAAAAGATCAGATGATAGACCATTTACCTCCCTACATGAATTTCTTTACCAATGCTTTGTAACTGTGTTCCACAGCGAAACCGCTGCGTGAAAATTCATAAATATCACCACGTGTATTATTTGCCAAGCAACTATCAACCTTACTGACATAGAAATAGAGTTGTTATATAATACTATAGTTTCTCTCATTGCAACGGCAAGCAAGTTTCCAGTTATTCAGCGGCGAGTGCTCATATCGCAGGGTTTATATGCCAGCGGTCAGTGCCATGCGATATTGTACTTTATGGAGGTGGTAATAAGGTACAATATTGGAGCCGGCTGTGGCCGGTGTAACTTAGCCTGTTTAGGGCTGCCTCAATGACATCGCGCCCTGTTGACTCTTCATTAGGAAATAAAGAATGCTGATACAAAAATGTTTGTAATACAAGACTATTCCTTTATTACACGAATTCTGCTGATGAGAGTTTTTAAACCGCCCCCAGGTCTCTGACATTGCATAAAGACTACAATATCATGACGGTTGATTGACAACAACAGTTTAATGTGTCAGCCGACCCACCGCAGTGTTCAGATATACTGATATATAGTCTGTAGTAACTCGACTACTAAGTAGTCTGTAAGAAGAAACTAAATTTCATGTATGTATATTTATATATTGTAGTTACATATTGATGTAACTTTAATTAATAAATATACACAATCAGTGCCCAGCCATCGTCCGGTGACGCAACAATGGTGGCATTTGGCAACCAGCTGCATAGTACTCTTCCAAAAAGAGATAAGTATGTATATGAAGATCTATAGCTTGCATAGTCTATGGTCGGTCCATCCCCATGCGTCTTCATTTGCCCGACTTGGGCGTGGAGTTTATTTGCACAGTCGACACAAATTCGTTTACTTATCTGAGAGCAAATCTCGCCTTATTATAGTTTCAGTAATTTTCTCCGCATTCGTTCTTTTGATTTCTTTGTGAAAAATATTTTTCCTTATAGGTTATTTATTGTGGCTAAGTTCACAAATGGTTTCTGCTTATGACATGTGTCACGCTCCTTGTTGCTCCTTGTTTGCTTATGACATGTGTCACGCTCCTTGTTGCTCCTTGTTTGCTTATGACATGTGTCACGCTCCTTGTTGCTCCTTGTTTGCTTATGACATGTGTCACGCTCCTTGTTGCTCCTTGTTTGCTTATGACATGTGTCAAGCTCCTCTTGTAAACACATAACTCAAATTGTTTTTTTTTACTAGTGATATTTTAATTAAATATGAAAGCAAAAACTACAATTGTGTAAGCAAGGACTGTTTTAGCTTATTAATAGCTGACAATTTAACATGCTATCCGACCCAGGGAATCATCTAAATGTAAATTACCTTTTTTCATTTTGCTACCCATTTAAAAACGAATAGCAATCTTTATCTGTTGATTGTTAACATTAAGTCCTATAATGCAATAAACTTACGCTTCACTCCTCTTCCTCTCTGATACTCGAATTAATCAATTTATCAAACCATCATTGTTTATCTAACAATCGATCTGTAAATGCCGTAATATAATTGTACGATCGTATGTTTCCCGGGTGGTGTTGCACTAAGTATCTCCTCGATGTTTCGTTGCTTTGCTGCCTTTCAAGATATTTTGACTTGAACTTTTAAAAATCGTTTCAACTATCATCTGTTCGTCTTCTCTCTTGAGTCGTATTTCCTCATGACTAAGGGTCGTGACTCCCCCGCAGAAATAATTCGTTAGGGGAGTTTTCTTTGGCAGATAGATCGTAGTGGGTGCCCAGGTCCTTCCACGGAAGACACATGTCCTCGGATATTGTGGTCCGCAGACATGTCAGTTTCCTCACGATGTATTTCTTCACCGTTAAGCGATTCCAAATCCACACATAACTTGAAAAACAAGTCATTGGTGTTGGGCCGCATTTGAACCAGGTGCGTCAGGATGAAAAGCGGACGTTTAAACCGCCGACCCACACTTGCTTGTTTTATCAACTAACCCTTGTTTAATCTCCAACGTCTTGAATAAAGCAATAAAGTCGAGTATCGTTTGCCTCCTCCACGAACCCCCCTCCTCCGGCCCCCTCCTGCTGTCATCGGTTCTGACATATAGAGTAGGTAGGGAACTGTAACAAGTTTACTGCTGACTGAAGAACTATTAGTTAATATTGAGTTAGATATCAGTGGCTGCTCATGCGAGAAAAATAGCTAGGAATTTTGTTATTGTTGGTTATATACCGTGGTTTCGTGTTACGGAGGACACAAATGATTGGAAGAATATCATGATGAGAATGAACAATGAGATGAAAGACGATTAGGAGGGAAAAAAAATACGACCCTCAGAGATAAGGAATGCAAATTAAATGAAGTGGTCTTAATTGTGGGACAATATTGTAAAAGTACTGATATGAGGGTTAGATCAGTAATAAGGGCTTATCCTTTTTTTAGTTTATTGTTGCTGTTTTCTTACTAAAACTAGCTCTTACTAAACAATTACTTTAACTAATTCTGAATTCAAAAAAACTTCCTTAGTTAACATAACACAATTATTTTTATAAATTATAGCTGTTACCCACGACTTGAACCGTTTTCGCAGCACACGCAACGGAAGCTCTCAAAGATGAATAATTTTCCCCGTTTTTTCCCGATCTTCCATTGTTACTTCGCTCCTATTAGTTGCAGCGTGATGTTATATAGCCTAACGCCTTCCTCGATAAATGGTCTATTCAACACAAAAACAATTTTTCAATTCGCACCCGTAGTTCCTGAGATTAGCGCGTTCAAACAAACAAACAAACTCTTCAGCTTTATAATATTAGTATAGATTTTACATTTAATTATTTAATATCTATATTTGTCTAAGAACGAAAACATTAACTTCATAGCTGCCACAAAATTTATAAAACACGTGTGAGTATTTTATCGCAAAAGTTGTGACCTACATTTGACATAGTGGTCGGTAAACATTACATAAAACGGATATTAAATAAGTTTTTCCGCAAACTAAACATTGCTAACTAGAACAGTTTGGGAGCCGTGGACACAGAGATCGCTATTTGCTGAAACTGGGGTGAAACGAACGCGTTTACCTTGTTATTTTAGTTTATACTTTATACATTTAAGAGCTCGTAGCAGCTGTGTTGTTGTGTTATGTTAAGCAATTGTTGATGCGGTCAGTCCTTGGATGGGTAACCAAAAAGTGGCATTCCATTTTGGGCGCTTCCGTGGGTCGAATGGCACGTTAAATTTTAGGTTGCGGCTGTTTGCCATAGTGCGGTAGTTGTTAAGCCTTGCCAGAGGCAATAAAAACTCGTATAATACATAATCTAATATGGTTCATAATATAATATGTATTAAGTTTAGAAAATAGAGTTCAGACTCATTTAAGTTATAAAATACCAACACCCTAATTCTCCTTTTATCACGGTACGTACTGTGAAACTGTATTTACAATTAACATCGTATTTCTACGTAATTTAATATATTTTAAATAAATTCCGATTGGCACAGTACTGAAGCGAGAATTGTAAGATAATACGTTCATTTACATAGCAGTCCCGAATCGTAACAATACACCCAATCAAACCTTCCTGGAAGCTTCCCCATACAACGAATAAATTGATAACATAGAATTGTAACTCTTTGCAAATTTCGCGTCGTAAATGCTTTGTATTGTATTTATTTATCATTCCATTGGATCTTACGAACACTTGGCTTCGTCAAATATTAGTTAGTTAGCTTCCACATTTTATCTCTCTTCCAAATATCACTCTCACATAAACCTACTCGTGATTGGTTACGATCATTGAACTTGGATTATACAGATTCACAAAAGTTCGAAAAAAATATCCGAGCCAAAACTCTGCCCACGCTACTCGTTGAGCAGACATTTGGATTACCTATCTCTTTTGCAAGTTGTTAAAATATGTAAGAGTGAAAGAGATAAGCAGTCTTTTGTTTGCACTCGCTGACGATGTTAGCGTTCGGACACTTTCCTGCGCTTTTTAGTTTGAGATTTTGTCTCTGTATAATCCTAGCTCAATGGTTACGATGCCAAAATAGCCGAACGCTGCTGAATATTTGGCCGTAGTTGGTTGCTAAAGGGTTAAGCCCCGCCCAAAAACTAAACCGTGGCAGCGGCAGTTGATTATCTCGTGAAAATACTTTTTTTAGTTCAGCTACTTTTCAATAGAACCAGTTGTTCGTAGGATATGACAGATGTGAGGCGTATAAAAGGGATACTGCGTGTTTTGTTCAGTGGGTATCTATCACACACGCACACACACACACACGTAAATCGACATATCTATCAGTTATATGAGATATCCGAGAACATACGTCATCCGTGATGAATCTGTGAAGAGACTTTGGTGAACTATTTGTTTACGATTAAATTTTAATGTCAAAAAAATATTTGTTTTTGCAGACACTAGAATAAGGTTCATTCAAATTAAATACAAAAGCTTTGTTAGTTAAGTTGATTTTTAGGGTCTTCTTCTTTATTCGTTCTTTTCACCTTATCCCACTCACTCACTCGTCATCTCCGCATATACTCCTCTCGCACACATATCCTCATTCACACAATTCATCCATGTCTTTCTAAGGTAAGAAGATAAATATTCATTTGTAAACACCCTTTGAGGGTATATTGTGTTGTTCATGTACTAAATTATGCATAAAAGATCTGCAACATTTTATTGAAAACACAATAGTACAATAAATACTTTGACTTTGACTTTGACTTTGACTATTGTATTCTAAACAAGATATTTTTATTATGAGTTATTTTGTCAAGTGCTAACCCGCACTATGACTGTTTAACTTATCTACCGGTATTGATTATTTTCGCTCATTTTCCAATAAAAGTTAAAGATATTTTTATGTTCTTTATATACCAAGCGAAAGTATAAAACATCTGAGACTGCCAATAGTATGCAGGCGGTTGCTTTATTACTCACACAATTCACTCCGACGCCACACTTTTCATTTTACGTTGAATTTTCCCTATATTTACCCTTAATACGTATAGTTCCACTTTTTGTGGCAGCGGCATAAAACTTAATAGACTCTTCGTTATATGAAAAAAAAAAACACTTGTGCCTAAATTAATAAACTATATGCTGGTTGGTCTGCAAGCGCGAACTTCATACAATCATAGATAGAAAGACGTATAGAAATCTTTAAAGCACACTAAACAATCATACAACTTAAAGAAACTTAAAAACTAATTAAATGTACATTGGGCAGTCTTATCGCCTTAAGTGATTTCTTCCAGACAACCTTTGGATAGACAGGATTTAGTATTACATAAAGGTGGTGTACAAGATTTAATAAAATAAATACAAACTCAGATAATACACAAACAAAGATAAATGGATGATAAATAATGTGGTGTACGTAGTACTTGACATACGAGTAGAGAGAAACAAATAATACTATACATGTACATGGCCTAGGAATACAAAGAATTTTGTAAATGTGGAACTCATTCAGCTGCAATCAATTATTATTAATTAGCTTCAAATTATATTAATGAATTAAGATTATTTTTGTGCCGTAACATACTTTGGTTAGTTGTCTATAGTTTATATGTATGTATACTCTTATGTATTTGTAGTATAACACATTCTGTCCGTCAGTTTTGCATTGCGTGTAGCTGGCGGGAACATAAAAGGCTCTATTGGCTTTCATTCCACTAAGAATGGGATGTTGATTCATGTTTTGTTGTAAATCATATATGAAATGCTTTAAAGATGAAATCAAACATGCCTGCTGTGAATGCAAATTGAGTTTGAAATTTCAGAAACCTGAACCTTACAAAATGATTCGCTAATTGATCACAACAAAACTATCCTTTGGTATAAATATCAGGCAAATTTCTGGTCAAATACAAAGTAAATTATGCGTATCAAAAATTCAAATTCAATATTGTACGCCAGATGGGTCTGCCAACAATATGATTCATATTGTAATCAGTTATTGACAGAAAATAGAAAACCAAATGCCATTCTATTATTGAACAAAAAAGGTATATAAAATGTAAACTAAACATGGACTGTGCTGAGTCAACAATCTATAATCATTTAAGGGCAATTTATATCTGCAGACATTGAGCGTGTCAGTTAGATATCCCTGTAAGATATCTCCATTTAAGGTGATGGAAGTTGTTGCACCAGGATGCAATGGTATGATATAAATATACAAATGTAGGTATCTCTCTCTCTTGAGTCGTAATTCCTCATGACTGAGGGTCATGAAGAACGGAGGGTCTCCCCGCAGAATTAATTCGTTAGGGAGTTCTGTTAAGCACAGATACATCGTGGTGGGCGCCCAGGTCCTTCTACAATATGTTAGTATAAACAACGTTAAAAAAGGTATTGTTTTAAACTTTATTGTTTAATAATTAATTATTGTTTATTTAAGTTTGATCATTATATTACAGCAGTTATAATAATATCTTTTCTGACTGCTCCGTTAGCTTAGCTGGTAGTGGCTCTGCCTTCTAATCTAGGAGTGCGGGTTCGATTCCCGCATAACACAAGTCATTAATAATATCAAAATGTGTAATTACTTGTGTTGAGTCTGGTCGTTTCTATGTATAATAAGTATGTACTCGTATTTACAAAAGAAAAGTATATATGTATTATATCCGTTATCTAGTACCCATGATACAAGCGTAAGCTTACTATGGGGCTAGATGGCGCTTTGTGATATGTCCTGAAATATTTATTTATTTATTAAATATTATAAAAAAATATATGAAGCAAAGTATATGTAACTACGTTGCATTATATGAGTACATGGTTTTTTAAAACCAGAATTCTTCTCCATGGGCAATTCCTGAAGTACATTGCCATTGCCATTATCAAATTAAAAAAAGAAATATGCAAGTCAGTAATAAATCTATTTACCTAGACACGCACCTTTATGTACAAAGTCTGAAGATATAAATCGAATTACGTACCTTTTGCCCGCCAGCAACAATACTCGAGTTTGATTAAACGCGAAAAGAAGCTTCAATATAAAATAAACACACACAAAGGACAAAATGAAATTGAAATGAAACTTAACGCCGGCATTTGATTGCTGCGAAGACAACATAGCACATACACACCCAACTACTTATCTAAATCTAAACAATAATAATTCTTAATTAAATCGAATGGATAATTATTTAAAATAATCAATGAGATCATCGAAAAGCAGTAAAGTAAACTTATTTTAATGCAATAAAACTATCTATTTATCCTCTACACTATAAACCACTACTGTATTTATATATTATATTATGACCTGCATCCACGATAACCACCTTAATAGTATGCAGACTAAGCAAAAAACAACATAAATCATTATAAGGGAAAGAAAAACCAAATTTGATGTACTGAATTATACGAAAACAATATGTCAAAATAAAAAACTTTTTTGCTACTATGATATTAAAACTTTCGTGAGACAGTTTTAATTTAAGCTTTGGAACACTTTACCAGAAGCTGTTTTCCTGCGAACTACAATTCAGGGGTTTTCAAATCTAGAGTTAATAGGTATCTTCTAGGTAAACGTGTTACACCCTAGGCTGCAGCAATGCTTCACATCAGGCAGGCTTTAGTCAAACGTAAACCTTTCCCACGTAAAAAAAAAACATTGAGGTGTGTACTGGGTATGACGTCATCGTATCACGAGAAGGGGGCGCCACGGTTGCTACACCACTACGTACGCACAAATATTTGTGCTCTGTAGGTATTGGAATCGTAATTGTAACCCGAGCATTTGTTGAGAAATGGTAATGACGTATTTTTATGACATGAATACAATTACAAGTATAATAAAACATTATAAATTCAAATTAAAAGATGCGTTTGCATCATTTATTTACCTAGCAACACGCTTGTTAGTGAGATTTACATTTATATAATACGAGTGTCATGTTGCATGTTGAGATAGCATTGATTTGTACTGGAAATAGTTTGTAAAATGCAAATATATAAATATTGAATGTAACTAATTGCGTATAAGCGCTGCTGTATTGCGTGTTGTGCATCTATACCTACAATAAAGCTGAAGTGGGTCAAAAATATGAACATACGAGACATTAGAAAAAAAATGTTTGGTAAAAAACAACAGAACACGTTTTAGCAGTCTTTGGATTTTTGTCTATTTGTCTGTTTATTAAACGCCCATAACGCAAAAACGGGTGAACGGATGTTCATGATTTTTTTGGTATGTAGGTAGTATCAGGTCTTAGAAATGTCATAGGCTACTTTTTATCTCAAAATAATGCGACCGAAGCCACGGGCGTCCACTAGTATATAATAATTAATCATAAATGTGCGATTTGGAGTAGCTGTAAGGTGCACTTATTGAAATTATATAAATAAAAATATCTATCGGCCTCGCTACTCGCTAAAAGTATTTTTTTTGCGACAAGACAGTTACAGTTCCTTATATTTGTTGAATTTTCTTGTTATGAAAGTATTTATTAATATTGTATTCATAAATGGTGTAAACTTACAGATATTAATCTTGAACTTTTATTTTATTTTATTTATAAGATCTATCACTTATATACAAACACGCATTACACACACACATACTCTTTTCAGCTTAAATAATATATCTCCGCTTAAAACTCCTCTTATAAATGGCATACTTTTTATTCAAGCTACTTTTCAGCCCTGAACTAGGTCGGCAATGCTCGTCGCATCGATGGAGTTAATTGAATGGAATAAACTCGCGCACGCCGCTAGGTGGCGCTGCTGCGCGCTCGAATATCGCATTTAAATACATAGGCATCATGGGTGGTAGACCACTCATTGGAGAGATATGGAAGACTAGCGCTGGTGGATTTTATCAAAGACTAGCTGGTGCCCGCGACTTCGTCCGCGTGGAATACCATAAAAACGGTTCTAGTGAGTTAATCTTAAGAGATAGACTGTTGCGGACATTTTGTTAGATCATTTCAAGAGGAATAATTTTTTCGTACATATTTTTTTGATATCTTGAACCGTTTTCGCAGCGCACGCAACGGAAGCCCTCAAAGATGAATAATCTTCCCCGTTTTTTTACATTTCCCATTGTTTCTTCGCTCCCATTACTTGCAGCGTGTTGTTATATAGCCTACATCGATAAATGGTCTATTCAACACAAAAATATTTTCTCAATTCGCACCAGTAGTACCTGAGATTAGCGCGATCAAACAAACTCTTCAGCTTTAAAAAAATGTATAGAGTATCTAAATGATGTGTTATAAGAATGAAGCGTATATTTCTTTCTTTTGGGGATCACAATTTATTTCAGTATTATCAATTTTACTATGATTAGGTCAATTACAAATATCGTGTGACACATCACGCTAACAATTCTAAATAATTGTCGCTATATAATAATATTATAGCACTGAATCCTTACAAGTCTTTTAAATGTGAATCTTATTGTTGGTTAAATCCCCGTGCTTATGTACAGTGAAACTTAGCCTTTGTGTTGTTCTAGAATCTAATATATGTAAATCTAAAAATGAATGAAAACAATCATATGTTTTCAGATTTCTAATTTTACTAGTGTAATGTCCCATAATGATGTGTGTAGGTGTCTCGAGCTAATATTGTCTACGCTTGAACCCATTCAAAGGTATTCATTAGTTTCAGTTTAATGGGTAACTGATACTAACTAGCGTTATTCGATCGTTTGCTGGTAATGACCACCATTCGCAGTAATACCTTATTTATTCAATTTAATGCGAGTTTTCGAGTTGGCAACATTAAATAAAACTATTGAAATGAAAAATGATGTATCAAAGCTAATGATTATGCCGATGATTGCTGATGATTATGTTGCCAACGGTTTCGGGATGAAAATCACGGAAAATATAATAACAGATTTTCATTTTAAAAAATATGTGTATTTGTTCAATTTATTCATTCCCAAAACTATATTTTCCAAATTACCTTAATACCACAAATTACAAAGATCTCTCGCTCCCTTGCTGAGTTAAAAATAACAAGGCTGTCATTACAATATTTAACAGAAATTACTAAGAAACAAGTTTAAAAAAATAAACTGGCTCCAAGACCAAATCGATTGGAAATAGATAGAGGCATTTATTAACAATAATAATACACAAAAACAAGGAAAAAACTAAACATACTACTTCTAACTACTAAGTTAGAAGTAGTATGTTTAGTTTTTTCCTTGTCATCATATTTGTCATCATATTCATATTTGTCATCATCATTATTCAGTAGCCTGAATAATAAAAAAATTGAAAATTGAATCAAAGTACCTAAAACTTGGCTAAGAAACAACAACAATTCAATACAATATTCAAAAATCAGTTCATGATGAATATTTCAAACCACAAAAGTTGTCGGGCAATGCCCTTCTAAGAACCCACATTGTAGGAATAAGTCAATGAGTTCAATGTATTCAAGATACCAAAGTTCAGTCGCTCAGGAAGAGCCAATAATAGATTTGAATCAATGTAAGTACTTTATGATATTTCTGCTGGAATAATTGCGCAGAAGAATGAACTATTTATAAAAGCTATAAAAAATTTAAATATCATGATTTTTTTAAACAATAACGTTTAATATTTGGTTCCAATTCCTCTCATGGGTAGTTTATGACAATTTTAGATAAATATTTTTTTTTTATTCAAAATCTTGTGTATCTCTTTATCAAATTGTACCTATTGCTACATACATACATGCGTTTGCCAAAGGAAGGTCAAAAATAAATTAAAATCTTACTGTTTTATAAAAAAGTAGCCAAACTATCTTATTTCTTACTAGTAAGTCCCCGCGGCTTTGTTAGCATTGTCTCGGAATAAAAAGTATCCTATGTCACTTTCGGAAATCTACAACAGCGATATAAATAATAAAATTAAACCATACCAACAATCACTTCATGGCAGTATGAAATATAAACAAACGAACAAACGGAAAAAATACACATTTTCATAATGATGCAACAAACCAATAAAATCTATATAAAATAATCTCTCTATATACTTATGTAGGACTGTTTATCTGGCACATGTTTTGTGTATGTGTTTTCCATACGTCAGTGGTGCGGGAAATAATATCGTTTATCAATCCTTCCGGACTCTTCTGCAAATAATGACGCGTGTGTGTGGATATTTTATTTTCGCCGGGTATCGACAGAGAACAGAGATGGATTGGTTAAAACGCACAAAATTTGTTAGTTAGTTTATAATTTCGCATAGGCTTACTATGTCTTAATAGTATTGAAACATTATTGCGTTAAAAATCGTACCACAGCGTACAATTTGTAGGCACAAAGTAAAATCACATTTTGCCCACTGCATATCTGTAAAATAAGCCAGCAGTATTGATCTGTGGCAGAAACGAATGGGCAGGGAAAAGATTTCAGAAAAGATGTATCAGATCACTCCGTGCGGCACCGTTTTAAGCTTAGAACATGTATTATAATCACTTCAACTTCCTTTGATACATGTTTTTCAATAGTGCTTATCTAATTGTGTCAGCAATTTATTTTGAGACCAGGTATTGATAAGACCAGTTCATTAATATAACAATGTCGTTGCCCGCGGGGAACGTTATCACGCAGGGGAGAGTTCTAATGTATTGTTCGTTAAATATTGTTTTTGAGACTCTTCAGCACATTATTTTTTATTTTGATTCTTCTCGGCTCTGTTTGCTTACAAGTTATAAAATCTGCATATTTCGGGCTTCAGCAGCCTTGTTTGGTTGAAAAATAAAAGCGGATCATAAAATTATTTGAACACAGCGTATTTGTGGTTCGTGAGCTAAACATTTACGCAGAAATGGTGAGGAATATTTTCGTAATTTTAACAGGCAGTAGTATAGAATTCTACGTACCTACATAGTAATTTTAATATACACATTATAATTTTTATTTCGAAAAATAAGTAAAGATGAAAGAAACAACTTTTCTATTTATTAACTAAAGGTAAATTGAATAAAACTCTCTCTCTCTCTCTCTCTCTTTGAGACGCATTTCTTCATTACTGAGAGTCGTGACTCCCCTGCAGAAATAATCCGTTAGGAGAGTTTTCTTGGTCAGATACATCGTGGTGGGCGCCCAGGTCATTCCACAAGGACAAGTATCGTCGGACATTGTGATCCTCAAACATGTCGGTTTCCTCACAATGTTTTTCTTCACCGCTAAGCAAGTGCAAATCCACGTCAATTGGTGTAGGGCCGGATTCGAAATAGGTTGCGTCGGGTTGAAAAACAGACGATTAAACCACCGAGCCACACTCGCTTACTGCTAAAAATACTCACATAAGTAACTTATATTTCCACAAAAACGTAAAGCAAACTCCTCTCCAGCCAACTTGTAAATATGCTCCGAGACAGGCGCTAATATATGGCTATTGTGTTCGCATAAATCTCTCCAACAAACAACTCTCGGCAAAACAAAGATACGCAATTATAGCCAGAGATAAATCTAATCTTAGAACTCGGTCGAACTTGGAAACTATACGCAGAATTGATTTAGTTAATTTGAATGCAGTTTGTCTGAGGCTGGGGAGACGTAGATTTGTTTAAGTAATAGAATTAGGAGAAATGGAGGTTTGTAGGTAGTTCTTAATTTAATCTATAGTGAAAATATAAGCTCAAAGTAAGTTAGTTGGAGTAACACCAGGTTCTGTATTCTAAAACCTAGCGTGCTTAGGTTATTGTCGTCACCATAAAAGATGTCGATGTCTCCTAACTTTATGACAAACCTTACATGATTATATTATCGTAGTGTAAAACTGTCGATATCAGAACCAAAACGCACTTATGATATTATTTTAGCGGTGATTGCCTATGGCTGGCTTTGCGTTGTCAGGGGATACAATGTAGCTAGCCTATGTTTCAAGCTAACTCCATACAAAATTAACTTCTATCAAAAAAGGCGTATTCAACTGATATATTCAACCAATTTCCTTTTTTATATGATAATATGATTGAAACCATAATTATTACGGTAAGTTGCATAATGATTAACAATCAGCGCACCCTTATTCCGACCACAGCTCGTTCAAAAAATAATTTATCTGATTGTATTGTGAGAAGTGTTTGTCTGTATCTGTGGGACAATAAACGCAATCAGGTATAAGGCGGGAGGATGAAACAAATAAATGAAGCGATATCTCAGCTTTACGACGAGTAGGTAAGTAGGTACTGACGCCCGCTTCTACCGAACATTAAACAAACAGCCGACTTTAAATGGCCGCTTTCTAATCGCTTCCTATTTCCTTCCACAGAAGCAGAGATGGACCCAGTTTTTTTTTTAAGTATTAGTACAAAAACAACTATTATTTAGAGGTTAGAAGACAGAGCCTAAGTTCATTACTTTATGTCACTTTTCAATGGATTGTTTTGTGAAAAAAAATAAACAATATGTGTTTCTGGATCTGAGTTAGAAAGAATTACCAATAGGTATTAGATAAGTAAATGTTTGTACGGTCTAGTAACTTCTAAGATCGATTTAGCGGTAAAAAAGTTTACTTCTTTGATAAAAAAAAATGCTTTTTTAAGAGATTGTACGAGCAACTATTCCTGGGCACATAGCCCCTAGCCCTTGTCCTTTCATCGATCCTGTCCATTCACCAAACGCTCCCAGTTTCCGCGCCTATCAGCGGGAATGGCCTCCGATTGTGTGGATGGTAAGCGCCTGCAATAGAGGCAGATTCTCCACAAGGCCGCTATTGTCAGGATTCTGGCGATGCAATTTTAAAAAGCTTTCCTACGTAACGGGATTTCTAGTTAAAAACTAGGACAAAAGTCCTTCTGCTCGAATGGCGGTAGACAGCGCTATTTACTGAGGAATTGTATCACGATGTTCTTTTACTGAGACTCGGCAATTCCGGAAAGTAGAGGTATGGCATGGCTTTGTTGCAGTCAGTTCAATACTCAAAACATTTATTACATGCGTTCTGACTTCCATTATATACATACTTCTCAGAGAAGTTAGTAAGGATAAACGTAATACAACCTGTTTGTGTATATGCAATACGTTTTAGCAACGACCAAGCAAGTGACTTAAGTGTCATGATAACAAAAGAAAATAAGAATATTTAGTAAACGGATGGGTGATTAAAGTTTTAATGTATTTTTTATAAAGATAATAATCTGTAACTGTCGATTTTTATTTCATACTAACATCCGAAATTAAATCATCAAACATAAAATGCTATGGCGTGGAATGAAGCTCCGATAGCTTCACATAGTATGCCCTATACTTCCGCTCCCATCACCTCTGTTCGCGCCTAGCTCTGCCGTAGTGTCAGCAGTTATCTCCCCGCTATCACCAGCGATGGCACACTTTATGACGTTGTACCTTCCCCGGTACACAGCACTGCACTGACGTTGTACCTACAACGGTACATTGCTATACATTCCGTTTGTACACTTTGAAATACTGACACTATTTCTCTGACACGATGTTGTATAGAAAGGAGTTCGCATATAGCTGCCCTGTACGGAGATAGGAGATGTATGATATTTTGGTTGAAAGCCGCCTTTAAGGAACTAAAAATATTATGACATTTCTTGCACAGTTAGTTTGTATGATCATAGTAATGATTTTATAAGAAACAAATCTGATAGTGTGCAATTTTACGCCCCATAACAGTAGAAATGCAGGCGACCATAGTGTCCCCGTACACCAGACAGACAGTTTACAGAGGAAAAGAGTACTAGAAAATGGGCTAAAAATAAAAAAAAATAAAAAATAAAAAGGCACATTTATTAACAATGGTAAAATCACTTTATATCACGTGTTATTCGTATCTTAAGTTTCAACACGTACATATTTTACTGTGTTAAACTTCTAGGGTTTCTTTTTATAGAAATAAGTTTGTGGGTATGACAGAATATGTTTGCTACTGCTTAACGCTCAAAGGGCCGACCGTTTGACAAAAACGTCCATGGACTAACACACAGGCTATCGCTAGTATAATATAAATATATTTAAATATAATTATTTCAGGACATATCACACAGCGCACAGGTTGCCTGTGCCTAGCCTCATACTAAGCTTACGCTTGTATCATGGGTACTAGATAACGAATATAGTACATATATACTTTTCTTTTTGTAAATACATACTCATTATACATAGAAACGACCAGACTCAGCACAAGTAATTACAAATTTTAATATTCATAATTACTTGTGTTATGCGGGTATCGAACCCGCGTCCCTAGATTTGAAGGCAGAGCCACTGCCAACTAAGCTAACAGAGCAGAGCAAAATAATAATAATTTAGTAAACAACAAAATGATGTAAACTAGACTAAAGTTGAACATACATTACCTTCAACATTCCGCGTCACAAAACTGTCTGCAAATGTCACAGCAACACACACGTGCTGGCAAATTGCAAATGGAATTGGGTGTGCAATGGATTGCGCTCGCAGCCATTCAAAGCAACTTTCACAGCGGGGGCAAATGAACAGCCAGGACAAAAAGCTTTGCTGATGCCATTTGTGGACTCAAATATAAGCTACTTGTAAATTTGTTATATATATTTACATGAGATAGGCTCATGCTTGACTACATCTTGCCTGATGTTAAGCAACGATATAATCTACGATCTAGTACGCTCGCCAAGAAGAAACCGGTTTACTCTCGACTTGAAGACCGACAAATATACATGTATATTCTTTACATAAACATGTTTTACATAGATCGAGAGCTCACATAATAAGTAGGAAACATGGCTGGGAGGGACAACATTTACAGTAGCATTTACGATCAATTTGATCAAATATTGTTGTACTAAAATGGAATCCTGTTTTCAAAAGACGTAGCTAGAATACACTTTTAATGTTGAATGATGCTTCCTGGTTTGATTTCTATTTGAAAGAACAACGCCTTCATAAGTACATGTTTATTTTCATATTCATTTTATACTAGTTTGCTATCGACTAAGACAACACATACAAGTACAATCGATACTGTGGTCGAAGTTGAGTATGCCTAGAGATTGAAATTTTCATTATAGCTGTATTATATAGTATTCATGTATATGTAAAATTGTCTTGCCTGTAAGCTTGGTTCTGCCTTCTAATCTAGAGTTGCGGGTTCGATTCCCGCATGACACAAGTAATTATGAATTTTCAATTTGTAATTACTTGTGTAGAGTCTGATCGTTTAGGTTATGGAATCACGGGTGCTTTTGCTTATTTAGTGATATTTTGGCGAATGAGCCTCCTATAAGCCTGAAAAAATCGAATAGCTGAAAAACATATTATTTTTTCATTATTTTTTTAAATTATTGGATTTTTTTCAAAATTAAAGCTGTCAACTCTAATTTTTTTTAATGTTTTTTATTACAACATAATGTGAGCTTTAAACCACTGTTTAAATCATTGTCCTAAGTAAGATAGTGAAATATGCTTATTTGAATATGACCCTGTAACAGCGCATTGCCGCTAGTAACATTACTTTTGCATTTTTTATTCTTGCTTACCATATTTTCGGCATAAATCCGCTTTAAAGGTAATATTCAAATAAGCATATTTCTTAAACTATCTTACTTAGGACAATGATTTAAAGATCATAATTATAAAGTAATATTAAACATTAGAAAAACCTGGGCAATATTTCAAATTTTTTAGAGTTGACAGCTTTAATTTTGAAAAAGATCCAATAATTAAAAAAAAAATGAAAAAATGGTATGTTTATCAGCTATAAGATTTTTTTTTGAGTAAATGAAATACGGTTGTTAAAATATTTTTTCACACACCTATTAGCTATACGTACTATGAACTCCCAAATGAGACATTTTTCAGGCTTATAGGAGGCTCATACGCCAAAATATCACTAAATTAGCACAAGCACCCGTGATTCCATAACCTAAAAAGTAAAATGGCCGCCATTTTACCAAGGTAGCATAAAAAAAATTCAAAGCGTGATTCGTCGATGAATTCGACCATATATCTTACCCTTAAAGTCTGCGACATCGTTCCCCAAACACATTGTATAAATATTATATCCGTTTCTAGCACCCACGGCACAACCGTTTGCTTAGTGTGAGACTAGATGGCGCTGTATGCAATGTCTTTGAATATAAAAGCGAGTATATCAATATAGATACCCTCTCACACGATCGAGTGTTGGCTAATGAAGGGGTGATTGGTATGCGCGGTGATACTTCCATCACGGAACCAGGCTCCGGTCCCAGCCTACTTCCTTTAACCTCGTTATACCCTCGGTGATTATGACTACCCTCATATATCTATTGTTATATGAGGTATAAGGCCATATATCACTTATACTGATCAATGCGCCCGCTTAAATTAATAAACAATAAGTTTAAGTTAACATTATAAAGGAAACAAAAAAACTCTGTCGGTAATTATTATTTTATTGTATATACATGTGTAAACGTAGAAATTAAGTTTTTACATAAATAAACGATTATTTATTTTATTATTTATTTATTATGGTGTTGATGGTGATGTACTTACATTTCTTAACAGAGTAATGAATGAATTATATTGAACTCCTGTTGTTAGTCATTAAACTTATTTATATTGTGCCACAGGCAGCAGACAATAAAGTGGTTCAGACAATCCTAATTATGACGTAGACCCAGGGTGTTCCAGATTTCTAACTATTTAAATATGTCGTGTATTCAACAAACTAACAACTAAAGCACTTCTCTGACCAATAAAATAATCTTATATAATTCGAAAATTCGACTTATTTTGCGATGCGTTGTAAAACGTCGATGACAATAGCTTTAAACATTTACGGTACAGTTTTCCGATAGCCAGCATCTGTGGTGCATTGTACGGGTTGCATTATAATATGTATGCATATTATATACTATTGAATCTATACCATACAAGGTTAGTCTTACTCTAGTTTTCTAAAAAAAAATCTTATGAAAGTAGTCGACCATGGTGTTAGAGTTTTTCAACTGCTCTTAGTACCTCTGACATGGTAGGTACTTTTCTATGTTGAATGCTAACAACGATTGTAATACTGAGCAGTGTTAAAACACCGCAATTTCGCTCACGTTATTTTGGAACAAAATACGATCAAGAAACGCTCTTTTGCTTTTTACAATGGTCTGAAGACTTTTTAAATGACAAAATCAAACCGTTTTTGTCAAGGTATTGATCCACGACGCGGCTCCCAAAATGTTTTATTAAAAAGTGAGTAAAATACAAAATCCCTCGAAACATTGCTCATTAGTCATATATAGCACTGTATATTCCTACATAGATATTTAAACAAACGCTGCACTATCCAACCTCAGAAAACTGGAATAAAATTTATATTACTTATGTCAGTGTATGTATATGTATGTGTTTGTGTGAGTATGTGTGTATATGTGTGTTGTAGTAACCTGCCTCATACAATTACTATTTTCAATTTAATATTTTCCTCGCGCGTGGCTGAAATTCCGTTTAACATTCTGCGAGGTTTATATCTATTCCTGAACACAATGTGTTATGTTTTGGAATAGAGTAGGATAAACCTTTATTGTACAAAGACTGTGTTGTATAAGATATTAGTTTCAATAGTTGTGTTCTGTTGAGCATATTGTATTGTTGTTACAACAGTTTAAAATATGGAGTTTCTTTTTTTTGTATATCTAATTATTTTAGTTTTTATAAATATAAAGAAGAGTTAATATAGGGTGAATAAATGTTTCACTAAACTGTGTGAAATTAATTGACAGCACAAACTTTCTTGTTTTTTTTGATAAATTCAAGTTTTTGTTATTAAAATGTATTAATGTATATGTAATATATAGATTTTGGACATACACTATACGTAACACTTGATAGTACATAATGTCAACTTTAATAAAAAAAAATATAAAAACCAAAATAAGCCCACAAATAATAATATGTAGATAGCCACAAACAACCAGCTTAGATTAGAAAGCACCTGGTGCGCATTTTCCGACGTAGTTCAGGTAAAGCATCGGGTAATCGCTAGTTTAACGCGCGAATCTGAGCAAATAGCAGTAACAGCGTAACGGCGTAACGGAATAACGGCGCGATAGCGAACGATACCAGGCGAGTAGTATCAGCAGGGAGGTATTGTAGCTGCCAACGCTTTTGATAATTTTGTCAAACAAAGTGAAGCTTGAAATCTGAGTTGTGATATTTTTTTAGATTCTTTATTTACTGTCCAAAATCCCAAACTATGGAACTCCTTGCTAGATTATCTTTTGTCTTGGAGTTGATAGTTAATCTGTTACTCTATTACTGTTACTGTTGCATTAAAATATTCTAGGCAACCGCGTTAAATCATATATTGCACCGATCTCAATCAGACAACATGGAACTAAAAAAAATGCAGCTAGTATAAAATGTTATGTTCGTTATCCAATATTGTCGCAAGCTCATTGACGTTCGAATTTACTAACTATTCAACAAATACTATTGAATTTTGGCTGATACTTAAACATTTGCGCTTGCTATAAGTGCGTTCATGCCGCGAGTAGATGATGACTGCTTGGTTACGCCCGACCTAAGCTGTCTTGTTCTCTACATTTTATTATACATATGTATACGTAACTGATGCCTATAAACTCGAGTCCGTGATAAAATCTATATTTTTACTGCGCTCTCTTGCGAGCGTTTTAACTCGCGCTAAGGTCACCGGTCGCCCACATAAAGCCGGGGTCATCCGGACCCTTCCGATGACCGCGGCGCAGGGATTGGATCTCGCATTAAATATTTAATGCTGAGCGTTAAACTTTGCTAGAAGGATTTATTGTCTGGCAGAGGATTTTTTTTTAGTAGCCGCGGCGTCGATCGTGTTGTTTGGTTATTTTACCCTCAACATCCGGACTCACTGTGGTAACCCCACTAATATTAAAATGTTGTGCGTGTGTGTGTTAGGTACTTCTTCAACCTTGAACCAATTTGGGTGAAATTTTATTAAGTTGTTATGATTAGAGTCTGGATTATAATATGAACCAGTGTTTATTCAGATTATCATGACGGAGCGTTACTAGTGTGGAATAAAAATAATCTATTACATCTTCGTATCGAATCTCAGGCGAATTATTTATAGCCATTTCAGCGTGGAGAAAAGGGAAGATGGAACAAACATTTACACTTTCAGTAACTTCTGTTTTCAAAGACCTTTTCTTTCTTTTTTAGTCTCACAGTAGTGTTAGCAAGGTTACACTAGACATAGTTGATACAGTATAATACATAAAGGCTACTTGCCAGCCCCGCGTGCTTATGTGTCCCGGCAAAGATCACCGCCGGCCCGGGGGAAATAACGTGACACGGCCCGGCCCGGGACGAAACGTGTCCGTGACAGCGACGTGACGAATTGTACAATTATACGACATTTCACATTATGCTGCTAACGTAATGAGAAGTTGGCTCGGATTTCCGACTTTCGTTTTGATAAACGATGTAACTTGCCGCCCTTATGCTAGTTGTTCACTCTAAATTTGATTGGTTGAGAACGTTCATCTTAATCTCCTTCTTTAAAAGAAGATAAGATAAGGAGGAAAACAATGAACTTAGGCCAAGTGGTCTTGGTGAAATTATAGAGTAAAAAGATTACGCTTTTAGTATTAGTGTATGTCGCTACTTTTTACTCTTGTGATTATTCAAAGAAAGAATTGCACAACACAGTTTGCACGCTACGCTGTAGACTTGCATCTTGTAACTTACATTCAAGTAAAATAGAAATAAAGTGCAAACACTTTCAGAATAAAAAAGTGAATGGTTCGGTAAATCGAAGCGAGTTGTAACTCGAAACTTATAATTGAGTCAGACGGCACACGACCCGAAGCTACAATCAAATTTCACGCAACAGAAAGTTACAAACCCACGAGAGCCGAAAAAAAGCGAAAAAATGAACCGAATCCATCAACAGCTCGCTCCCGGCTATGTAGAGGAGGCGCCCTCAACTTGCCCTCAACTTGCAACCTTTTAAAAAAGATTAAAAGTTATATTAAAAGTTTGTTTCTGCTTTCAGCTTTATCATCGCTTCGTAAACCCCTAAACCCATTAACTGATTACAGAATTTACTTGCGGATGCGGTTTTGTTGTTATTTTTTGGGGGTGGAAAAAAAAATTGCTTCTTTGTTTTATTTTACAGCGAGAGAGCTCTTTGTTTCGCGTCAGCCGGAACTTTACGAGGGTTCCTTCATAATTCTGTCAGATGTTACCGCGACCTGGGCTTGGAAATTATTCTTCGAAATAACAGTAGCTTTGGTTTAATCGAAACTGTAATCTCACGCATTGCAGTATCTACGGGAATTGACTGCTAGACTTTGAAGATAATAGTGGGAGTTAGTCTCATAAAATGACACAATTTATAAATGAAAATGATAGGGTGATAATGTCTTCAAGCACAAAACGTGTAAATCGTATGTACGCTCAAACATCTCATCGATTAGTATGTGGTGTTGTCCGTAATTGAGATCAGATATGCTACATGGATATGAGAAGAATTAAGTTCAGACTTATCCCAGTTAAAGTTAATATTACTTACATCACTGCCACGAATATACTAGCGTAATATTCAAATATTCATACGTATAATCACAATCCACTAAAGCACTACAAAAATATAGTGTTCCACCAAAAGCTGTGTTTATTTTAGACCTACTAAACCAACGTTTCAAAAATAATGTATTCTGCTCCATACGAGTACATAATATAAATGGTATGTTTGTACAAAATATTCGTGTTTTCTATTCATATGTTTTTATTCACTGTTCTAACAGACATGTTTTTACTAAACCGAATAATTTGTTAAAATAATAACCGAACGTTATGCCTGTCAAATTTGCGTCTACTATAATAATATGTTATTGTTTCACAGTATAGTAGATAGATAGATAGAATATTCTTTATTGTAACACGCGAAATAAAAATAAAATACAAAGAAATAGATCAAACATAAACTTATACTAGTGCCACAAGTGGCGGCCTTATCGCTAAAAGCGATCTCTCCCAGGCAACCATTGGATGGAGAGAAATGAATAAAGGATAACGGAGGACGTGATTAACAATAGAAATAGAAGATACCTATATATATATAGGTAGTACGTCAATAAAATGTTCAACTATTTTACTAACACGTCGTTTGTGTGTTCTACGTAATCGTTTGAAATGTATTTTACATTTGAACAATTTGAATGATAATCGTTTGATATATGAAATACATATAAAGATAAAGATAAGATAAAGATAACTTTATTTAGCAAAAATTTTTGGTACTTATATAACTTTGTTCCGTACACTCCACACTAGGATGTGATTTACCTGTGTTGTGGAGTGTAGGCTCTTCCTTAGGTTTAGACATAAGTACATTTTAATAGGCTAGTAGGTGCCAAGAAAGAAATGATGTCCTTGTGTTGCAAGGCAAAATAATTAAAGTTATTGCTGTGTGTAGCGCAGGCATTCCGCGTCTTACACTAGGCTAAGCCTGTGTTGTAAGACTCGGTCAGTCTGAGCCACAGCTGTGCTATGTGTAACTAATTGGTTTAATTATTGGCACCTCCCAACCAATTTTAAAATTAACAGTTTTTTATACATATATAAATGTTCTTAGCACTAATTTATATCCTAATTAAGTAAGATTACATATAAGTTATTCAGTACCTATGTTAAAATTAATAGTCTCTATGATACGCGGTGGTGTGTGAATGTCTGTGTATGTGATGTAGTGTGTGTTGTGACGTATTTGTGTATTTGAGCGGTAGGTATCAAATAGTATTTAGTAGTTAAGATACGAACTCTATTAATGATTCCGTGTCCAGGTAGTTCAATGTTAGTAGCCAGGTAGTAATCTTCTTTTTACAGACAAATCTAGTAGTATTTAGGAAATTATGTTCATGTTCGAATTGGGAGTATAAAGCAGGGCCTTTGTAATAGTATGCACGTTGTGCTAGTCGTGTGTTGGTAGCGGGGATGTTCCAGGTGTTGCGGCGCGATGTTGGTTTCGTAGTGAGAGCTGTGACTGGGGCAGTTTTATGGAACCGAAGGATAACGAAAAGTACGTATAATTGCCTAACCGTCAGACATTTTGTCTCTTGGTAAAGCTCGTGGGTCGGGTGTCTGAATGGCTTCTTATAGGCTACCTTTAACACTGCTCTTTGGGCAACTTCGACCTTTTTTAAGTGTTTTTTAGCGGCTGACCCCCAACATGTGATGCAGTAGCTGAGGACTGATTGACATAATGCCATGTACACGGTTCGCACAGTTTTTGGGTCAGCTACAGAACTCAATCTCTTAAAGACGTGTAGCATTTTGCGAAGACGGGTTTTTAGAGATAATATGTGTGAATCGAACTTGAGTGTTTGATCAAGGGTTATTCCAAGGTATTTAATCTTACTTACTCGTTCCAGTTTGGGACATGAGCAGCTTTCATTTGAATGAATTCCACAAGAATGAAGTGTTATATTTATGTTACAAGGCAACGTCTTGTTGGTTAATTGAAATGTCACAAATTTTGTTTTGTCAGTGTTAAGTGTAAGTAGGTTATTACTTAACCAGTCTGAAATTAGGGCAAGACCTTGTTGAGCTACGTTAATGACTGCTGGCCAATCTTTTCCTTGGAAAATTAGCGCAGTATCATCACAGAAGGTGAAGATATGACCTTGTTTGACCTTGACCGCGCATAGGTCATTCACGTAGGTCAAGAAGAGCGTCGGCCCGAGTACACTTCCCTGGGGAACGCCGAAGGATAGCGTTTCATACTCACTAAAACGGTCTGAGAGACGAACTCTTTGTTTTCTGTTAGTGAGATATGAACTAAACCAGTTCAAGGCAGACCCGCGCACTCCTAGGAATTCCAGCTTTTTAAGAAGGATTGGCCAAGATACTGTGTCGAATGCCTTGGCCAAGTCTAGAAACACCCCGAGGGTCTTTTTCCCGGTGTCCAAGTTAGATGAAATTTGGTTAACAAGTGATACCACCGCATCTTCCGTTGAAATATTCCTACGAAACCCAAACTGATTTGGAGAAAGTAAGTTATTATTTTCTAAGAACGATAATAGTCTCTGGTTAACCAGTTTTTCCAATATTTTAGACAACGCAGGCAACAGAGAGATGGGACGGTAATTGGACACAACTGTTGTAGAGCCAGATTTATGTATCGGGCATATGTCTGCCTTTTTGAAACAGTCGGGTACAGTGCCATGTAACATACTGAGATTACATATATGAGCTAATGGTGCTGATAACGTAGACACGGCTCGTTTCAACAACTCGTTGGTAATCCCATCGCAGCCAGGAGCAGAAGCAGATTTTAAATTTGCGATTATTTTGCTAATTTCGAACGGGTCCGTTGGCATAAGATATAAAGAGTGAGCAGGTGAGTTATCCAGTTTTACTTGATCAGCTAGTTGGTCTTCAGTAGTATTAAGGCGTCTTAGAGTATGTTGTGCAAGCTCTCTACCCACTGTCGAAAAGAAGTTGTTAGTGTGATTTAAGGAATCATATTCTGTAGGTTTGACTGAAAGGAGATCGTTAGATTTAGTTTTAGTACTTTTAAGGTTACAGATTTTATTTATGGTGTTCCAAAGTTTCCTCGGATTATTCTTGCTTGATTTAATTTGCTCAGAATCATGTTGATTCCTTAAATCACGAACAATGGAGTAGTAAAAGTTTCGGTATCTTTTGTATGAGATTTGCAGAGTGTTATTGTCTGGAAATTGTCTAGCTCGCAAATGTAACGAATCTTTATGCTTTGCACACCTTAGAAGACCTTTAGTCATCCATGGTTTTAAAATAACTTCAGTGTTCTTTACTTTTTTGAGGGTAGTATGCTTTTTTAAACCTAACTCAATTGTATCAATCAAGCATTGAGTGGCTCGGTTAACATCTGTTTCGTTAAACAATTTGTCCCAGTTAGTGTTTTTAAGGAATTCAGTAAGTCTTTCATAGTTTATTTTTGTGATGTCTTTTTGTGTCGTTTGTATTTTAGTGCCTATGCTATCAATTCCAGTAATTATCGAGAGATGATCCGTCGTATTCGAGTTGCAAACAACTATTCTTGCAGGTTTCTTCGTTTTTATAAGTGAGTGGTCTATACAAGAGTGCTCATGCGTAGGGAGAACATGGCCTGGTATGAATCCATAATGACTAGTTAATTCTAGATATGAATTTGTTTTTTGGCTGTGCGAGGAAGGTTGGATGTTGATGTTGATGTCACCTGTGATAATACAAGACTGAGATTTGATGGATTGAATAGTGTTCTCAAGTGACGTCAAAAATTTCTCAGTATTATCTGTTGACGGAAACCGATAAACTGCTATAATACTGAGTTCGGATCTGAGTTTTAACACAAGACAGTTCGCGTCATCAAATCGAGGTTCCTCTACGGTAATACCAAGACCTTTTTTTACAAAGACCACCAACCCATCGTTTTGGTTACGCAAGATTGTTGATGCGTAACAATCATAATTCTCCAAATCTATTTTTTTAAAACTGTCATCAATCCACGTCTCAGAAAGAATAATAACATCTGGACAGAAGTTGAGTCGGGCAAGAAAAACTAAAAAGCTGTCGAAGTTTTTACGTATGCTTCTAATGTTATGTGCAATTATTGTAATTTGATTAGCATGGTAACCTAATAAACCACGGCATTCCTCTGCCGAGCGAGCGAGCGAGTTTTCTATTAGAATCGAGTCGTCAATACAACGTAATAATTCCAAGTTATTCATTACTTAACTGCTATAGTAATGTTTGTAATAGTTACACAGGCATAAATAAACCTGTGTTAAATTTTTGTACAATAAACTAAATTTGTATTGACGACTTTTTTCTAATAGATGGCTCGTAGCTAAGTATTCAAAGGTAAATGGGTTTGTACACATGTAAGTATATGTATAACTATTTATTTGAGACAACGCCCTGATTTGCGGAACGAATTTAAGCAAAAGTAATATAGTCAGCAGGTAGAATAATACCACAGTTGTGGTGCAGGCGTTGCCGCGGGAACACGTGACATTGTCATATGGAACGGTGATGGGTTCATTAAAAAGATCATGCGCGACATAAATATATGCTGATGTATTTATATAGTATCGATTAAGTGTTTTTAGTTGTTGTATGCTAGTTAATAAAGGAATGTTTGGTATTAAATTGTGTTTGTGTGAACTAAGATTTGAGTGTAGTGTTTCATTTGTTTGTTGTGGTTTGGATAGTGATTGATGATTATGTAGCGTAATATAACGAACATTGAGTACGATGTTATTATGTAGTATTGTAGGTAATATATGAGATGAGGTGACACACGCGTAATAGTAGACGATTAGTACATGTTTTCCAGTAATACGAGACAAGGTAAGTCTGTGAATTATATGAACAAAATACAGAAGTTTACTAATTATTTTTAAGAGCTGACTTACATTTTTAGTTAGATTAGGAGCACAAAAGTAGTTGATCAGATTAGGAAATATTAAGCCTATGATTAATATAAGTAATATTTGTGTTAGCAAGGTTATTCGGTACAGTTTGAAGTTGATTAGGTCGTCACAAAGAGAATCTAGTCATTTCGGTTCCAGCTTTTCCAGATCACTGACTTGGTTGATTCGTATTAGCGGGGAGCCTTCTTTCTCGCGAAGGAAAATACGACCATAGGAAGACCAGCAATAGTCAAAACCCTGGCGTTTTGCAAAAACTCTCGCAAGATAAAATAGCTTGCGCTCGTTTTGAGTCAAATTTTCAGACATATAAACTGGTATGCTTGCCCCACCGATGTTCATGTGAGAAGTAGAAAGTCTATTCTCTTTTCTTTCCTTATTGAACAGTTTGTATGATTTCAGTATTTTTTCCTTCGTGATAGTTGAAGTAAAGTCAACGACTATTGGTTTATTGTCCGACTTATTATTGATACGACGCATGTCTTTTATATCGCAACGCTGGAGTGGCACGTTGAGGGTCTGGGCTGCATATTCAAACAAGTTGAACGTAGTGTAAAGTAAAACTACCTAAGTAACTCATAACATGTCTAAACGACTCACGGTTTGGCTTTTAATAAGAAATAGACAAAAAATAAAGATATACATAATATCGTAAATAGGTATACTTATGGATGGATAAATTTAATTTTATTAAATCACTTTCATAAGTCCCACCTGAGCCACAAGAATACACACTTCGCGGCTACATCTCTATAGGTAAGTACACAAACATAATGTTATCCACCGCCTTATACTTTTATATACAATATCTTTCTTTAGCCTCCATCAGATCTCATATTCGGAGCCTAAATAAATAATTCAGGTAATCTAGTTTACACAAAAATTGCTTTCAGCTGTTACACAATATTGTTTCGGGGATAATATGAGGTGTTTATATTACCTAGCGCGTTACTATTTATGTTGCCTCAAATATTTGGATCATAATTCTATGTATTTTCCGCGGAATTCTACCGCAATCTGGTAATGAACGTCTCGTTTGCGAAAATGAAACGTTAATTAGCAAATTTGATCAAATTGCCAACAACGCCATCATGCAACGACATTACATAATAGACACCTATATTATAAAGAAAACAATCTGACACGCAACGTTGACAGAATCCACGCGATGAGTCAGTTACGTAGTATGTGAACAGTTGCGGTAAGTAGGAAATTAAGAAATGTAAAGTTGTAAAGTGTTAGATTTTAATGCCTCAATTTGCATTTCAATTACAGATTTACTATAGTTTTATTTGCTTATTTTATTTTGACATAGTTGTAAGTGTGTTTTGAAATGTAAATGGATTTAGAATCCACTTTTATATATCCATACGCTTTGTTCGACTTTGGTTTTTCCGCCGTAAATATAATTTGTACCTTTATAATATCTACCAACCACGATATTGCTTGTTTAACGAAACATAATCATGTGCTCCTTATTGTATACCCCGTCTAATCTTTTCTATGATTTAATCTACATGCTACGGTTGCCTGGAAGAAATCTTTTTTAGTGATAAAGCTGCTTTTTGGGGCATTAGATTTAAAATGTTATCTCTATTGTATTGTGTTTTTTTATTTATTTTTGTGTCCAATAAAGCATTAATCAATTAATCATTATAGGCAAGAAACTCCATCGGTCCATCGTGGACATAGTTGACGAATCATTTCGTGTAAAATATAGAACAATAGATAGGTGTCTCCGAGTTAAATTATCTAAGTATATATGCATTATAATACCGAATCCGAACATAAAATGAGTAATGTTATCTGCACATCATACGTTTAAAGGCTTTTTAATTGCTAGCGTTACATTACCGTCTAATTTTCCAAATTCAGTTTATAGCATTTTTGTTATTTTAATATGATAATTTGAGCAGGCTAATTATTGTCCACTAGATGTACAGCTTTCTAATTGCTTTCGAGTCAGAAATCAACCCAGTTTACTTATAAACTTAAAACGAGTTAATGATAACTAGTTAAATGATGAGTCGTTTATTCAGATATGTATTATGTTTCATAAGGAAACAAGTAAGTAATCACAGTAATGAACTCTTTTGAGTTGAATAATAATGATATAAATATATTAGAAGTTTTCAATTCAAACATAGCATAACCGGCGCGCGACCGTGACGTCACTGCCGACGTCGTGACGTCACGTGAGATACATATTGCCTTCATGTGGCTTCACATCACACCACGTTAGGCTTTCAAGAGTCTATCTCTTTATCACATTATAGTCTGAATTTGTCCACACTTTAGTCTGCTACTATACAGACTTATATGCCTACTTTTTGTTTTTAGATCAGTGAAGTTTAAGAATAATTAGCCAGGCCAACAAACTGGCTGCATTACCAAATGATGCTACGTTGAGCCATTAAAGTAATAATAACGTAAATATAATAGGTATTGTATAAGCTACATGATTCATTAATATAGTGCTGAAAATGTACCACTAACGGTATATAAAATAGCCTTAATTTTATATATTGCGAACGTACGTACGTAACGTAATCTCATAACGTTAAGTTGGTACAAAAAAATATTGCAGAAACATAACTGGAAAGATATTTCGCGCTATAAATACAGATTTATGTATCAGACGCCGCGTTGCAGTCACGCGCGGTTAGATATGAAATAACTATGAGTATAACACGAGTACCAAACAAACTAAACCGACTGAAAAATTAAACCAAACGTCCTCGAGAAATAGTCGTACTCAACCCATACCTACACACAACGATATACGAGTATCTCGTTGTCATGCAATTCCACGGCAAAGAGTAACATTGGAAAAAATAATTTCCTCAGTTTTTGAAACAAGTTCAATCAATTATTAACCTAATTAATACTGTAATTTTAAATACTTGGGATACAGTTACACAATTTTGTACATGTGTTGGAGATACTAAACAAATACTCAAAATAGATTTTTTTTTACAATAACGCTTATTACAACAGGTTTAATTGATAGCCTCTTTTATTTGAAGTCGGTAAATAAAATAACTTGAATCACAACAGGAAATGGCGCAGCGCAAAATGCTGCACAAAAATATAATCGTTGGAACGTTAACGCATTTTAACGGAGCAGCCGGCAGCGCTTTATTTGCCTTCGTTTTATACAAATATGAGAGAAATTCGCGCAAATACAACGCACCCGTACCGCATCCGCACCGCATCCGCACCGCATTCGTGCCGCACAACACTGAAACCGCAAACAAAACTATGTTTATCTCATTTTTTCAACTGTTTTTTAGAGCGAGTTATATGAGATGATTATTTTATTTATTCCTTCTAAAGTATGTTAGTAAGGTTGTATGAGACTAGCCAACTCTGGTGTCAGAGTTTTCAGATCGCCCTAAGTGCTTTTGACATGGCCTTTTCCTGCCTTACCTTTGGAATTATATGACTTTTAATAGATGATTACAGCCTGCCTGATTTTTAGCACCACTAAACTACAGTCTGACCACAGACTGACTCTAGACTGTAGAATGTTTATTATGGATTTCAAGATCTCAGGGGTTCAGGAAATCCAATCAAAAATCAAAAGTTTCAAAATTTTGCTGCCACAATGTCGTAACTATAAAGTCAGCATGTAAAGCACTTCTAGTCTACTCTGTAATAATAACAGATTACGCTCTTTTAGCAATCGGTCCATATATGCTGCGCCGTAGATTATGCATTCTTATGGACTTATCAAGAATTTTGTTTTTTCAAGCAAAAAATATAATATTTCTCAGGGTGAAGACAACCGTAATAATATACACATTATACATTCTTCCTTTAATGGCAATGGCATTATTTAAAGTCTTAGCCATTTCTCTACGTCATGTTCTATAATCCATACGTTGAATAACTTAGTTATTCAGTTTATTCCATACTTAAGAAGACCGAATCGCCTTACAAAATGACTTTGTCAGATATTACGTGAGAATTCGCCAAACCGCGTGTTTCGTCATAAAACGGGTTTTATTTGGTCTCGGAGCAAGAAATAAAATAGTTATTCTTATCTTCACCGTATTGTCGTAGCGTTGCGACCGGCAACGGTGCGGTCACAGTGAAGATATAGGTATTTTTTTTTATGTAACCACATAAAAAAAAATACCTATATCTTCACTGTGACCGCACTGAACAAAACTTAAGAATAATATTATGTATAAACTACACTTAAATATATTTAATACTGGTGAAAAAACTAAATCAATAAAATCTTTAATTATATTATTAACTCATGAACGCCCGTGGCTTCGCTCGCATTATTTTAGGATGAATGAAAAAAACATGATGATCCTTTCATCCGTTTTTGCGTGATAATCTGTGATTTAAATAAACAGACAAACAACAGACAAATGTTTTTAATTATATTATTAATACAGTACTGACTTCAAATAAGAGTCTATAGACTGCTACAGACTCTTATTTGGAAGTCAGTGCTAGCTTACGCATCTGACAATATCTCATATATATATATATCTCAATATCGTAAGCTTAGGCCTTAGCTGCTTACCCAGTACTTAACTAAATCTTTACTGTTAGCATGCATACAGTCCACACACAAAAAGAAAAATAAAATTACTTGTGAGCAATCACGCTTCTTCGGCTGCCATTCCATCAAATAACAGTAGCAGTAACAAAAAAATCTTTTTGTCCCATACTTTAGTAGCATTTCCCACCGTTTTACTGAAGACAAAATACTGCCTTGTCCATACACTGTGTCGTACCCTACCAACCGTACCGAGATGGTAGAGATATCGCGCCGCTATTTAATGAACTTCCTTCCGCTCCCTGCTTTATCTGTTTATTGAACGTCGAAGATTCATCGATAATATCTAACAAATCAATTTCAAGGGGAATTTTGTACGTTGGAGGGGAAAAATAGAGTTTGGTACTGTATTTCTTCATTCCTCCGAAGTAAAATATTGATTTAAACTTTCTGGAAATTGTTTCCGTATTTTTTCATTGCCACATCCATAATATAATATTTATAGTCCGAAACCTTGGTAAGCAATAATGATAGGAGTTTTTTTTATTTACAGTAATTTAAGACAGATTTGTTTCCGTTGGAAACCAACCAAAAAAACCTCTTTCTCTCGTTTTATAAAACCTCCATCAACCATTAGAAATTCAGAACAATTTCCTTTTTTTACCTACATTATTTATTGTTTTCTCTTATCTATTTGTAACATAAACTTAAGATGTCTTGCACAATTCACCTTCTAAATGTTAAGGACATTTCTACATTAGGACAACTTCTAATTGTGTCACTTTGCCGCTCAACAAAAGTTATGTCGTTATTTATTGTGCGACAGTAAACTAAGTTTGGCCATTATACGACAGTTGCTGACTATATCTACCTACAGTGTATATTATAGACAACTATACATACTACATGCACAATATATCTTTTCTTAGTCGATACCTGTATCAAAGCTGTCGTTACGAATTAGAATAATGTACATTTGTGAGCATCTAAATCTTCATAGGATGGCTTGTGTTGTCTGCTTTTGTGGTTAATACTTACAGTCTTACAGTGTTTTTTCTACTAGTGCTTCTCGCTCTCTTCAGTCGTTTTCCGCATGACTGAGGGTCGCAACTCCCGTGCAGAATTAATTCGTTAGGGGAGCACAATATTTTGAATTTCATATAATATACCTCATGCATTTATTGAATGATTAACATCCACACTTAAATAAAGTTAAGGGTCACACACCAGTCAACAAGTTAAGTGGGCATTCCACTGAGCAACAATCGCTATAAGCTTATCAGGATTACACAATTCATACAAGTAATATCCAGTCACGATTCATGCACTGTTGAAAGCAAACATATTCGCATGTTGTCAAATATACTGTTTTATGGCAGTTGTGGATACGAGGTGCGGCCGAACAAACAAATACACAGGCAGACAGACAGGTCGTTAGTTTAATATTTGTAGATATTTATATTTGTAACTGTGCTGATGTGGAATGTTTCGATTGTTTGATGTTGAAATCAAAACGAGTTATTTTTTGTGAATTTGCTAGTTTTTAGGACACACATCATCATCATCAGCTCGTTATCGCCCACTGCTGAGCATAGGCCTCTCTTCTAGTATGCCACTCATCCTGGTCCTGCGCAGATGATGATATAAATTCTTATTTAATTATCCTTTTTTTCTTTAGGACATTGATAAGTAATGAATAGTCTATGTGAGATTTGAGCCTTTACAGTATATATGATTGACCTTTGCTTCGTTATGGTGATTAAAATTAATACGCTAAATATAGCGTAGGCTTTAATACCCTGCTAATGTATGTACATACATGTAGAAAATAGTAGTTTTTTGAAAGCGATACTGGTATCACTAAATATTTATTGTTAACTGTCAATAACTGTCATTGTCAAATCAGAATTCTTGTGTTTTTTGATACCAAGTTGTTATGTTTTAATTTAAATTATATTTTAGGATATTTAGGTGTAACTTTCAGCAGGAGAAAGCCTGCCGCGGCAAGGATACTATAGCCCTGTAACACAGGATCCTTTGTGATACCTAGTACAGGGCTTAGTACACCTACCAACGTAGTGCATAAACATTGTTATTGTCTTATACCTAAACAATCATGTACGTAGGTACCCGTAACACATAAGTTTAAACAATAAAAGTTTTTATAATAATTATAAAAAAAAATAGTTTAAAAATTCTATCATTGTGGGTGAAGTGGGTCTTGGCCTCCAGCACAAGAGAATGCCACCTTCGCCGTTCTTGGGCTGCCTCTTGCCAGTCTGCAACTTCTTTTATCATTTATTACTTATATTAAATTAAGCACACTCGTACCTAAAGAACAACCTTTCGAGGGAGGTTTGTACATATACATTTTTCAACATTTCAAAATTAAGTGCGGATAGCAATGAGGTGTTTATATAGAAGATCATTGGCGGATAGAGCTATTTTATACCGCGTGGAACGTTCGTCTATCTAATGCTAATCCCATGTACTTACTGTTTATACATATATGTCAGCATATTATGTATGAATGATTATAGCACTCGTGTAATGCTATTATGCTCAGATAAATGGGTGATGTTAATAAGACAAATTATGTGTTTATTTAATACTAAAGCTTTAGAATTTACTGTAGGATTAATTAATTCATATGCTTTGATAATTAGTCAAGATATAAAATAGATATCGCTAACTTTCTACGTAAAGGCAAGTCAAAACTTAAAAAATAAACAAGTCAAATACTAGAGTACACAATTTGATTGTTAATAAAAATTGATATATATTTTTCTATTAACTGATAAAGAACTTAATTAAATGTGAAAAATATTCATATTGCGCTTTGACTTCCAATTTTCAGTCCAATTGATGTAAAATACATCAAAAATATGACTAATTTTTTAACCTATAAAAATAAATCACTAAGTTATACACAACAAGTAAAACCACGAACCACGGCTAGTTCTCCGTCGCTCGGATTACTCTCATAGTGTAATCCGAGTAATACAGCATTAATACAGGCAGTAGGTAGGAGGTACCTACTCATAAGAGCCAATGACTAATCATGCATAGGATGAAGAAAATAATAATTTTGTTCTTACTCGTGACAGTTATACATTCTAATTTTATCGGACCTAGCATAAGCCCAGTGAATCACCGGTACCTTTCTAGCTATGTGTTACGATGACATCTCACCAGGGGGCGCTGCTGTATATATTATATCTTCATCACATAACAAGCCCGATTTTGATGCAGTTTTCTATGATAGGCTTAGATTTGGTCAGTAAAGTGACAGTAGACTTTAGGTACGTTTTTGATTTTTTATAAATAAGGATTATATTATTAATACACAATATGTGAAAACCTATGTCAATGCCTACTACTATATGAATAACAGTGCGAGCTGTGACGTGTCTCGGGAGAGGCCTATGTCCTGAAGTGGATGACAGTGGGTTGGTGATGATGATTAAAATGATTAATATGGCCACTAGATAACATTAAACAACCACCCACACAAGCGAGAATGTAGTTGACGGTGCAGCTCGTAATTGATGTGATGGAAATTAAACACACACTAGAGATATATGTTTTCACCATGAACCCCTTAACAAGTACGTAAATATCAAATTTAATAAAAAAATGTTTTTTTGTCCCTGCTCATACTTTGAACTAAAAATGTTTGAGCATCCTAGCTCCATGTCCCGCTTATAAAACAAGGCTAGATGTGGTATAATCCATACACATGTGGCGTCCCCCGGGCCCGTCTGTAGCTATCAAACCGGCTAAGGGGTTACACTTTATACGGTGATTTTAATATTACCTTTACACGCAATAAGTCAAAAACATACATATCAATACAAAACACTAAGGCAATAACCGACTGCAACCGTTGAACTTATGAAATAATTTCCTGTCAACAGAGAAAAACATTGATTTGTTAGTATGTTGCAGTGGTGTTTGTTTTTTAATACTGTCACAACAAAACGACGAATCATCGCAATATCTGCGTATACGAACAACGATGCGACTAATACTAAGTACATTTCAAGCCAAAACGACGAATAAAAACGTGGCCAAATAAGTTATAAATAAGGCTTCACTTGTGAGCCATAAACAATAACATAGATTACATCTACTAACGAGTATTCCATACGTTATGCAATATTATTTTCAATATATATGCATAAAGGTGACCCATGTTAACCCCTTCTAGCTAATCCTACGCCGCCGGGTTCGCCCGGGAAATCACTCCGCACCAGTTAGCGAATTCATTTTACATCCGATATATAAAGTAATACCTGTTCAAGACTTCCCGCTGCTTTGGCCCCGAGTTAAATTGCTAATTAATTTTGTTAACTTACTTGTATGGCTTAGGTTATCAAACAGGCTTATTACTTTTACCTGACTTGATATTCCTTTGTTATTGAATTTTTAATTCGGGTATGTATGTACATTGTACATATTCTTCATATGTGTATACTTTGTAATGTCATGTATTTACAATCGAAGGACACACAATAAATATATCGTAATATCGCTAGATCACTGATTACAATGCTGCTTAACATCAGGCGAGTAAGGCATCAGTGGTATGCTCTGTACTACCACGTATTTTGGTAAGTGATTTCAAATGTAAGTCACAAAAATGTCAGCTACCGTTCTACCATATTTTTCTTCATAATTTTACTTTTCTTTATTTTATTTTTATTGTTTTAATAAATATGTAAAAATATTTTTAACCCCCTAATAAGCCTAAAACAAGGCAAATTTTACCATATATATACGAGTATATAACTCACTGATTGCTAAACGTTGCACAATCTCACCGAGCCCCTGTTATGGTACAGCATCAAGATCGGAACAATTATCGAAGTTATCAGCAACTAGCAGCGTGCTTCGTTACTGCTAGTATCGAGCCTCGTGAACGTTGTGACCAACAAACAACGATATCATAATTAATAGATTCCTCATCTGTTTAAACAAAAGAGAGGGACGTGTTTTTTTTCTAACAAAAAAGTCGTGGTTACACAGAATTAATTATTTTTTGTACAAAAAATACAAGTAAACACCGTCTCTAGTAGACATGGCGTCCTGGTGTAAAACTTATACTTTACCTTAGATATATATAAAATATGTATGTATGTATATGATTACAACTACATACGCAACATGCGCATTGCGCATTCTATATTTTTGATTGGGTTGATTTAGCGTTTATTAAGTATTTTGTAAAAACAATAAATTAATGTTCAATCCACATAATATGTTGGAAAATGAGCGAAAATAAAATCACAACCGGCAGGATTAGAACCTGCGCGAACTACCGGTCGTGATTATTTTCGCTCATTTTTCAATAAGTTTAAGCTAAACAACCATAGTGCGGGTTTAGCACGTCTTGTCAAAATAACTCATACATAATATATGTCAGAAACGGTACTGAGACAAAACAAATAGCTAAGTAATATAATTACGAATCTGCAAGTTATTTAATCTACGCCAGCAGCGCATAACAGCCAGGGGGTAAAGGGGTAAAGAGAGGGGGGTAGATTTCAGGGGGTGAGGAGAGGGGGGTATAAGCTGATTAGCGACAACGGGCCGGTGAGCACAGTCCGGCGATACAGCGCTTAACGCTGACCAGACTTACCGCGAGGTAAGCATTGCTTAGTACGCGGGCTAATTGTGCCATGCTGGATTTTGAAATGCAAAATGTTTGTGTTGTTGTTGATATAGTTATACAACAAAATACTAATGAGTTAATGAACGAAAGAAAGGCACGTAAGGAGATATAAAATAGGTTGCTATGAACAATCTGCTAAAATTATTAACAAAATATATTGCTATAGATAATCTACTAAAAATTATCCATATCATAAAAATATACGTAGTATTCGTAGTTTCAGATAAAAAAACTTCTGATTTAAGAATGTGATAATTAAAAACAGCTCATAATGACATCTTTTTGGTAGTTTTCTAACCAGTCACACTCTCCTTGTCACTTTTGAGATATTCTATTTTGGTAGTTACTTTTCAGCTGCTTCACTGAAGCTTCTGTCAGATTTATCGTGATTGTTATTCACCCAATATATCAAATATCAGCTCTTTCAGTAACTGGTTCCGACTAGATATAAAAGGAGGCCGGGATGTGATTAATCGCCAAGAAAACTATGTATCGCTCCCCGCGGGCCGATTGCCTCCAAGCTCGACCTCCATCCTCTCTACATTCTACTTCCAACTAGAAATAACGAAACAGATTGCTACTATATCTATGAGTATATAGTTTAAGCACTTCGTCAGAGTCATGGTCAGATAAGACGAAAGTTTTTGGTGGAGTTGAGAGCTCCAGCATAGCTTGGGCTCCTTTTCTTTTGAATTACGTATGTCAATTCTCATCTTATAGTAAGTACTAACATTATTACTAGTTTTACTACCAAAAGTGGATCTTTTTTTAGTTGTCCAATAAAGATTTTTTTAAGACATGTCAGAGGCATTTTATAGAAGCAGCATGGGATCGCAAGAAGTTTTGCCACCTGACCTCCGCAATTTTAATATGAGGATGGCACCTAATGATGATGAGAGGCATGTAGGGCGGCTTGATAAACTCTCGACATCAGAGAGAAATCCTCTCAGTCTTTAAGAAAATGATCTACAAGACACGTAAGATATATTTACTTATGTATTATATGTTTTAAAGAATAAAATACATGTATGCGACACGGAACACACAAAAGTTACATTCAAAAGGAACACAAAAAAAAATGTTGTAACTAAACCATACCTTCTTTTTATATTGCACCTGAATCTTAACTAATTTTACAATAATAGCAAAGACTAGTTTATTTACCAAGCCAGCTTATATGAAGTGGTGGCTGGCTACTACAAATGTATGAATTTATTTGTCAGATTGGACGCTACCCGCTGTCACACATGTTTTCTACCTTCTGTTTGCTGTTTCACGTATATATGTATATACTAGCTGCGCCCGCGACTTCGCCCGCCTGGAATAGTTATTTTGGGCATCATATTTATTTTTGCAAACAACCTCTTCGGCTTTATAAATTATAGCTGTTACCCACGACTTCAACCGTTTTCGCAGCGCACGCAACGGAAGCCCTCAAAGATGAATATTTTTCCGCGTTTTTTACACATTTTCCATTGTTTCTTCGCTGCCTATAAGTTGCAGCGTGATCTTAAATAGCCTTAACCCTATCTCGATAAATGGTCTATTCAATTCAAAAATATTTTTTCAATTCGCACCGGTAGTTCCTGAGATTAGCGCGTTCAAACAAATAAACTCTTCAGCTTTATAATAGATATTAATATTATTTTTATATAACCGTCACAGACTTTCCTCTGCTGTAGTAGATATAATCCAGCTTTGCGACACATCTCTCGAAACTGAGCCATAATCCCCGTGCTGCGATGCTGCCGGTACAGCAAACAAAGCTAAAGGCAAAGCGGCGTACCGGCGGCAGCCAGCATTGAAACCAGCCTTGCTTTCATTGACATAGAGCAGCAATAGACTGTTTGTCCGGAAACGCTCGCAATTAAAAGGTCGACGTAGTCCGGGTGAAAAAATTGTATTCATTTAGCGCTTCCATGGTTTGGAATAGATTTTACAATAAATTATAGCTAGTTTCTGGCAGTTCATCAGTTGTATACTAAATAATTAACCAGAAGAAGACAAATAAGAACCATGAACGCAAATTTACAGATATAGTATAAGTCTTCCAATTGTGCAAAACAAACTGTGTTCACTAATTATTTATGGAAAAAATATTTTACCAAGCAAGGCCTGTCCTTTACTGAACTATGTCAACGCTATATTCCTGATACGTGATACCACGTGAGTGGTTCCCGCGCCTTAAGCCGAAGTAAGTCGGCTCTTTATCTTAAACCTATCTTAAACCCCCTCTAATCTTATCTCACGATATGTTCCGTTTTCAGTTATTATTTCGGCAAAGTGGTGATAATCTTTCAGAAGACGTAATCGTGTAATATGTTTATGAACACGGTATCTCAACAATGTTACTATAATGCTTTGTAAAGTCAAATTACGTAATTCCATTAAAAGACGTGCTCTAGGTGCAAGTTGGGGAATAGCTGGCGAGTTTTAGGGTTTTCAACTTAGATAATGTAAGCCTGAGACACCCATATTTGACCTCTTATAATCATATCTTTAATTACAGATCCTACGCTAACTATTTCAACAAGTATGACTTATCGCCCTATTTTTCTATACGACGGACCAATAAGCATTAGAAATATATCCGGTGCTGTTTAACACTAACGTATCATTTCTAATAAGACAATCCACAACAGTTTATAATACTACTCTCTGCTTTACACTTCTCTTGCCAAAATATACTTTTATACTCTTAGACCCTGTTTTTAGGCACGCTATTTCCATATTACAGTGGAGCTCAACATCAGGTGAATGTGGTTATTTATAAGACGTCAAAAAGGTATGGTTTTTACACATCTTCTGTATCTTTTACTATAATGAGAAGTTTATAAATTATTACGTCCCTGGCAGTAAGTTAATGAGCGTACATGACACTACCTGCACCATAAATCCGTCACTACGCACTATATATGTATACACACTCCTATATATGTATACAGTGTTACTGATAACTAACGCATAACCCTCTAACTATACTTTAGAACATCAAAAGCAACGATTTTTCCTGTACGACTTTTGAAAATACGCGATAAGAAGCACTTTTCTATATATTTCGTTGAGAAATGGTCTTTTTGTATTGAACAGCTGCTGTTTTTTGCGCAAATTTCAAAAAGTCATGGGACATTAGTTGTCACTGTTGACTATTTTTAAGCCAGCTTTATCAGATTATGCATTATTTTAAAGTCTTATTTTTCTTATCGAATGAGAGTGGCCAACTCTGGTGTCTAGAGTTTATCAAGGCACCTTAAGGGCCTCTGACATTGCTTAACGACTGCCGTACTAGATAAACAGCATGGACCTACAATTATCTATAAACACTTTAGATTGGACTATAAGGAAACTTACTCGGGTGAGGTTCAGAACAAGACTGATTTATTTATTTACCAACATTCATATTAATACATCCAGTTATATTTAGGTACCCTAAACTCACTACATAACCCTGTGTTTACATCCATATATATAACAAAGTTAGTGCGTGCCGCGTGTCTCGCGGTGATAAACAACGCGGCACACATTTAATTTGCAAAACAAACAAAAACCCGGAGCAATTACTTCACACCTCCGCTACTTCCGCCATGGAGCTAATAAGCTAACGCTCTCCCTGGAGCCATTTTTGTTGTTTACTCAAGGTAACTAAATAAATAATTGTTAAATTACTACAATACGTGTTTTGTTTTGATCAAGGTGGCTAATTTTATTATGTTAATATGTGCTATTAACTCGATAAAATTTAACATAAAAAGAAACGTACGAGTTAATGTATATTTTTATTTACATTGATCTCAGTTACTAAGTGGTGCCCCGGGTCCGTGACGTCACGTGCAATGACGTCACATCACACCTGCCGCCGTCATCCATCACACAGCAGTCAAGAACATGGGGACTTTTATATTTTTAAAGACCATTGCATCGAAACCTAGTTTTACTGATAATAAATGATTATTACTGATTATTACTGATATAACCTCAAATGACGCTGCGCCGGAGGACGCGCCCATCCATGGTTTCGGTGGTCATCCGCGACCGTGGATGGAAGTAACGTCGCCTCTCTTCCACATCCACAACCCCAGGCGCCCGCGCCAGTGTCCCAGCACTCCACCGCGCCGCCGCCGCCGCTCCAGCGGTCCGCTCGTGCATTCTGCGCGCTGCGACGGTCCCAGAACGTACGTTCTGGAGGTGGGTGTCATTACACCCGAAACGCGTAAACAACATACGCGAAATTACACGTGAGTGAAAAACCGTAATAGTTACATATTTAGTACCGTATCTAATGAACTGTATCAAATTATTAAGGCTCTATGCTATCATTAGAGAAGTTTCCAGAAGACGCGCGAAGTACGTCGCAGAGGGCGGGGGCGGGGAGGTGCAAATTCTAACATTCTACGGAATAGATGTCTATGAAATATGTTAATTGCTATGAAGATAATTCTGATAAATGATAATGGTATTAATGACAGTGTCCGTGTTTTGGGCAGCGATGGCTTCTGCGCAGAGACAAGATCTTGAATGAGCAAAATACGAGAAAATAACACAAGAACGAGGTTCAACTTCAATTTTTATCTCAATGCAATTTCGTTCTACGATGGCATCCGAAAATTCATAAAAAAACGAAATTTTTGCCGAACAAAACAAATATCACTTTTATAGTTAGGATTCTCACAGTACTTTTATCTATGTGTACAAGTTATCGGCGAGTTAAATGGTTTGTATGTAATGATGGCGAGATAATCCGGACAACATCTATAATGAACACAGAGCCTTAAAACTTACGGAGACACGGATTCTATGCCTAGCAGATGTAATATATTATATGTAGGTGTTTGTCGATACCATATATATTTTCATTAATTTATATATTTAGTGAAATAATATTAATTTAATCAAATTTTAAGCTCTTCCATTCACCTTCCTGTGTGATAAGATATCTATGAACGAAGACATTTAATCTTTTTTTCATATAATTATGTTCAAGCAAAACCCAAATCAATCCATTAAATCGATCTCAGACTCTAAGTGGCGCGCCGTGTCCGTGACGTCACGTGCAGTGACGTCACATCACACCTGCCGCCGTCATCCATCACGTAGTCAGGAACATGGGGGCTTACTTAGCGTCACTTCACTTATATTATTACTTAGAAATATACTTGAACTTGACTACAGTTTGGTTGCTGACTAGAGATAACTCGGATCTACGAGGCAGCAAGATTAGCTTGTATTCAAGGCTTTTTGTTACTGCCAGATAGGTTCACGAAATGTTAAGCTATGTTATGATACGAGTATAAGAATTAATTCGCTTGCGAAGAATAAACCGGTTCACTCCTTCTAGACGATCGATAAATAATTGGATGTCAGAATATTTGTTTGTACCACAGAACAACGATCGGGCCACATCGCCCCCGCGCGCGCGCCCCCATAGAAGCGAAATGACTAATAATACGTGGTTCTCGTTTGGACCAGTAAACAGGCCAACCTAACCTACGACAGCGCTTGTCAGTCTGTTGTCAAACATAGTCCGAGCGAGAGAGAGTTTTCGGTCGTTTTACTCGGTTTTACAGCATGATAAAGTATTAAATATGTCCTGGTGTCAAGTTAAAAATTGTAAGAACAAGTTCCAGTGTTACCGGCGTGAAATACCATCGGTAAGTAGTAAAATTTCGTAATTTTAATAAATAAAACTTTTGACATTTTGAATGGCATTAACACATTCGTTGTCTTGACGACGCTACTTCTCGATAGCAAAGTGATGTGTAAATGGAACCTAGCAAATTATCGATAATCGATATAATGTATATGATGTTTCTGGATTTGTATGGAAATGTTACTGGATTACGGTTTTTATTTAACACATACCTACTTAATTTACAGATTTCCAAAAAATCCAGTGTTAAAAAATAAATGGATATTGGCGACCGGTAGATACAACTGGTTTCCTCATAAAAATGCCAGAATATGCTCCAGTCATTTTGAAGATGATTTGATAATTAAATAAAATAGATAAAAATAAATTTGCTATAGAGATAGTTTCAGTCCCCGGTAAGGACATAGGATAGTTTTTATCCCACGGGATAAAAAAGTTTTTACAACGGATAACACCGCGGGCCATAGCTAGTTAACTATAATTTGTACTTAAATAATATAGTTATACTAAAGACATATATTTCCATCTTCGAAGTAAATGTGTAAATAATCGATAAAAAATATCGACATTGCACAGCCGATGAAGTTGAAGCGTACTGTGTACATGAACATCTCGTGCGTCGTAGTGTGCGTGCCGAAAGTGTGTTAGTTTTAGTAAATGGTGACACCTGTTTTGTATCGAATAAAGAAAGAATTCGCCTCTAGTCACAGGGCGACAAGCATGGACTTCAAAGCTCTGTGGTTTGTACTGATACGAGTACTAATAAACAGTTTAGTATTTCTTGTTTGAATTTGTAAACCTTATTTATAGCAACTAAATTTGAGACACAGCAAAAATATGTTGATTAAATTAAATAAGTATTACACTCATACATAACTTTTTAAACATTGAAAATACTTTACCCTAATTTTAGCTTCGGAATAATCAAAATAATTAATGTATAACTTAGCTGTGTGTCAGCAGTGTACAATAAATTAAGTAAACTTGTCCCGACGACCGCCCCGCGCTTGTGTCCCGGCCTTAATGGCAAGCACAGTGGAGGTTGTAGTACAACTTGTAAAGGTTTTGTTGAGGCTCCGAGCGCAAATGATTCTATACACAAACATAAAAGGTTTTTGAGAACCATACTTTTGACTTACATACATATTATGTACATTTAGAAAATGTAAACGAGAGACGAGAGAATCATGTTTTTATAAAAATACCAGATTTCAATGTTTCAAGCTTATATTTAAACATTGATTTTATATATGGTGATATTGAAATTTTAGTAAGTAAATAATTTTATAAGAATGTGGCAAACTCTCAAACCCCTTAAATGAAATTTTAGTGAATTATGATGAAATAGTCTTGTCATATTTCATCATTCAACGGCAACATTGGTTAAATTTTGACTTGTTTCGTTTAATTTGATTAATATTTTTTCGGTGACTCGGTATAAAACACCAAATCATGTTGTTTACACTGACTATGCTATCTTCCATCCAAACACTACAGTTTACCAAGCTTAGTGTCAACTGAGGTACCTATCTGTTTTACCTCAGCAACACCCCCTGTCACTTCCACCCCTCAAACTCAGAAAGGGGTGAGGGGTCTAAACCACTGAATTACAGGTAATATTAGAAACAAGTCAGTTTTGAGCCCTCTACGAACTTGACACTCCATCCCTTCCTTTGGTAACCAAGCGACGTCGATATCTTGTAGAAATATATAACAATTTTGAGTGTGGGAACGTTCCTCCAAGATAATTTAGACGTGTATTTATAGATATGTATAGGTATTACTACATAGTATAAAGCAAAGTCGCTCTCCGTATCTGTCCCTATGTATATTTGTATGCTTAGATCTTTAAAACTGCACAACGGATTTTAATGTAGTTTTTTAATAGATACAGTAGTTCAAGAGAACGGTATATCTATACCGTATCGGCTTTAGTGGCTTTACACGCGTTAATAAGTGGGCAAAAGCTAGTAAAGTATAAATGAGTTTGATCGAATACCATAATTGCGAGAAACAGAGGTGAATAATGTCCAATTGAAACACGCGACACTTTGTCACTGAGCAAATATTCATAAACTGCATTTATATTTAGGCACTTCCATAGATTACGTGATATTGTAAGTAAAATATAGAATTTTACCAGTAGTTCCAGCAGGTTGTGTATTTTAAACACTAACAAAACAATTTTATCAGACGATCTTGAAAACTTCAGATATCAGAGTACATAACTACCATATACTATGTATATGTATTAGTTTGTTGACAAAAAAGAACTAGTAACAAATACTAGAATAAAAATAAATAAGTTACAAAATTAAATTAAACTCGGAAAATTCTTAAGAAAGGCCTAAATAAAGTCCAAGTGCAATAATGTTTTAAATACTCGTAATATTACTCGTTTGTATTACACCCACAAATACAACACTTACATGAATGTGTATGTGTGTTCACTGTACAGAAGCTGTAAAAGAGGGGTTCATTAAAAAATGAAATATGTCGGCGATAATAATATTAAATGGGTGCTTGGGGCGTGGAAGATAAACGCGGGCCATTCCGGGCGAGAGCTTATAGCAAGTAATACCTACTGATGGACAGCTTGTATTGTGAGAGAGTAAATGTGTGTTTGTTGGTTTGTATGTTACTCTACAATATTAATGAGGTAATCTTTGAGATATTTGATAACAAATTTGAAAAAAATAAACGTCTTCTCGATAAATTATACAATAGTTTACTTGAACAGTTATTTATGCTTAGTTGAATCAATGTTTCCCCATTACTTTGTGTGAAGTGTTTTAAAATATTATTTTTTATAAACTAAAAGTAATTTCAAGCTACAAATGCTATATCAAAAAGAAAACGCCGCGTGATACTTAGATAAATATTTCAATCAACAAATAAATTAAAAATGTCAGTGTCAGAAATCATTGTGTCTTGTGTTCGAATTTCAGAGAAAAACCTTGTTATCTTCTGATTTCTGGCAATATTGGCTCGAGAGCACTTCTTAAAACGTTTTCTTTGTACCATGTAAACACTTCAAGGAAAATTCCTGAACAAATAGATGGTATGAAATATAATGTTAGCTAGTTGTTTGCGTTACATTTGTTGTGATAAACCTGGGCGGCCCTGTTTGCGCTTTAGCCTTCCACTTGTGATTGGTGAAAATATGTTCCTATGTTTGCTAAGAGAATCTTCTGTCTAGGTCGCATTATTTTATGTCAAAATAAGGCAGTAAATATATACGAAAAGGCCTATAGTCACAAGTTTTCATTTTAATCATATAAAAATGAAAGTGTGTTGTTTTAAATGTGTGAAAATGACTTATTTCTCAATTAAGAAAGGTCATTAATATTTTGATCAAAATTGTTTCAGTAGATGTTTCTATATGCAGTGAACTCTTATATATAATGCATAATATAATGCATCACAAGACATGCTAGCCGGCTAGTACAAACAATATATCTCTGCATACAAGTACAGTAAATACAAACATTACATATGTTTATCTGGATTCAAAATATTGTCAGCAATAATAATTTAAAGACGTCTTATATTTAAATAATGTTTTTTTGAGTTAAACTTTTCCAGTCAGAGCAATAGATAAAACATTTTTCATAGTTATTCGTAAGTTACTTATATTTACTTTATTCTACGAGGTTTTACTGAGTTTAATAGTTAGCGTGCTATATATTTATGTATCTACGTACATACTTATTGAGTTAGAAACGAAATCCCACAAACACATTTAAAATTTTATCTAAAATTATGTACGAGTAAAGAGTTTCGTATGTATATTAATATTGTCTTTGAGTAATAAAGATATATTATAGTAATATTACTGCAAGCTCGCAGGCTCTCGCGCATACATCATGTGACGTCACACGCTGTAGAGGCTTACACATAGAGTTATGGCGTTACGCTACTATGTGTTTATACAGAGTTACTGATAACTAATAGGTAAACTTATAGATTTAGTAAAAAAATACACGACCACAATATGTAGTAATCATTTATGATCTACTAACAGATAGCACGTTTTTCCACGAGGAATGAATACAAAAAACGGCATCATTATTATCTTTTGTTCGACTTATTTTAAAATTATCCAGGAACTAACAGTTTTTTAAAAAAATGTTGCAGTTTGTGAAGAATATATCTAGAATTTTCTTTAATATTTATATACTAATAGATGCTTCATACTTTACTTTCAGTTTCTAGGAACCCTGTATAAAACACGACTTGTAAATCCCTGACACCGCCGTACTATGTATTATCAATATCGTATGTCTTGCGTGTAGCGTAGCGGTGCTACACGCTCGTAGCAGTGCTACGCGGCTGTGGCCGTGCTACGCCTACTTGTAGCTTGTTCGAATGTTCAATGGACTGAACATAGATAAGGTGAACTATAAGTTATAGTTTGTACACTACACGTTTAACATAGACCTGTGTTCGGTCACATACTATTGTATAAAATGAAATATACATATGGCTTGTTAACGGAAAAGTTGTGGTACGGTGTGGACGCATTTAATTAAAACTTTGGTAATAAGCTTATGGAAGGCAATTAGTTTTTTCTTTCACTAAAAAGTGTTTTCACCGCAAATAAGTGAAGGGTTGTGATGTATGGCATGGAGATAACATAACGTTTCGTTTTTTTTTATATATAACTATATAACATTGACTGTCTCTTCACATAACATTAAGCACTTATATTTATTTAAAATTCGACCATACATAATTTCATAATCGAATTTCATGTAAATTACGGTAGTCATATAAATACAACAGAGAACAGAGAGACAAACACACCCAAACACTTTCACCAACGTTAAATGGTTTATTCCTATACTGAATTTTCCGGAATCACACATAGGTAATATAGAATACCTAATAGATTGAGTTACAGTGCACTGCCTGCAAACTGACCGCTACATATGTATTGAAGTGAAACAATTTCGTAGGTTTGCTTTAGTTTCAATTTGCTTGCTCATTCTATTTGACTGAACGATCCTACTGTATCATACACGGAGTTCTATCGTACAATGTAAGGATTTTAGAATGAAAGATTAGACTGATAACAAAGTTTTTTGTCGAAATACATATATCAAAAATAATTTTATATCGATTTTAGTAAGTTTTCATATAATATAATGTATACAAACAATTGACCTTAAAAGCTACAAAATACATAAAAGAGCCCTATTTCATATAATTTTGGTGAAATAGTGTAGAGATGTAGGTCGAAATAGTCGAGTTTGTTTAATTCTACTTGTGTGGGTATCTGAACTTTTTTCGTGAATTAAAATAAGACTTTTACTGCAATTGATATTTTAGATTTGAATAAAGGTATAGAGAGAGTTAGAGATACATTGCCTACAAAGGCTGCAGTGAAGTGAAGTGTAACTATACGTCGGGTTGCTTCGACGTTGTTCCTATTTGCTCGCTCCTTCTACGAGTATTATGCGTTGACTGGACGGTATCACTTTATCAATAATACAAGTTGTATTGAACAGTTAGGTATATGTTATGTTTTCATTGTTACCTACATAAGAAAAATATAATATTCATCTGTTATTCCTCTTAGACATAGGGCCCCAATTTACTATCAAGATGGATCTGGAAAAGAATGTTGAATTATTATTGTGTATTTCTAATAATCAGTTTTATTCTGTTAGATTTGTTTGTTGAAATACACTTTGAAAACTAAAATGCTAACGCTGTGATTCGTTACTATTTTTTTAAGTTAAGAAAAGCATGAACCAATCAAAATCATTACTTTATTACTAGTAGAAACTGCTCCTTATTATAACGCTAGATCAGCATAAATAAGACAACAGTTTGTATCAATCTCTATGCTCTGATGATGACCTGTCTTCGACCTCACCACGATGTTGCGTAGAATAATATGCCAAACTAAATTACACATTATGTCTACTAAATATGGTTGGTATTCGCTTGTAGTTAAAGTCATGCGTGTTTCTATATTGTAAATATTACTTACTTGAAAGTTTTCCACTCTTTTCCACTTGTAACTTGTAACACACACACATTCACACACGCATAAACATTACATGAGTAATAATTGACCAGTGACTTATTAGGATTGTAAAATTACCTTGAAAGTAGATAAATAAAATAAAAAACAAGTAAACAAACAAATAGTAGACAAACAAGTGATACATGTAAAGTGCATACAAATAAGATTCCAACAACTGTCTTAACTAACTTAACTTGTTACTAGTAATGTCTGGAACGAGAAGGCAATCACACCGCGACACAGGTTCGCCTAGTGCGGTGTTTATAGTGCATGTATGTTTAGTTTTATTATGTTTTTTGGAGCAATAAACGAAATTTATTATTATTATTATTATTAACTTAATATTCTCGTAAAGTCTGAAGTCCACCCATGTTTGCCACTTTCACAGGTTAGCCAATAGTATTTCAATTTGATAATCGTATCGTATTGCGATAGGAATAGACAAGTCCAATATATTATAAAGGTATTAAAGCTTATAAAATTTTAATCATATCAAATTTTAATTATTTATTGGCTGATAACGTGGACTTTTAGTAGTGTTTAAAAAAATAATATGTGATAATATAATATATTTTATTAATTATTAACTGATTAAAGAATGTTAAATTTAAGTTTTTTTTAAACAATTCGTTTTAATTTTAGCTACGTTCTAATTCAGGGTAAATGTAAATTTAACATTTAAGCTAATAAAGAAATTGAAATTGAAAAGGATCACCGATGTACATTTTATCAGGCAATTGTAAGTAAAAATGCACATACACACTTAAAAAGCCCATAACTATTGATTAAAATCCAATGAGAAAACAAAATAGAACGCTTTTGTTGTATGTGTGTGTGTAAGCAAAGTAGCTGCTTCAGCCAAGATTGTACAATCTGAGTCTCGCTCGCTGCTGCCACATAAACATGTTTCGCGCAAGACCCGTGTCTGTGACTTTATTGGTTACACTTAGAGTCCAGAATGTTATTTTCAGGCGCCTCGCAACGCCGAGTATACTTTCAAAATTTATTTCTACTACTCTCTTATTATTTGATGTGCCTGCATACATCTAAAAATTGATTTTACTGAATTTATGTGCTACTGTCGTCCCGAAATTGTACAAAATATCTATTAAAATGCTCGCATGATATAATATATGTACATATTCTAAAAAAAAACAATATTTGTGTTATCAGTGTAGTAGGATTCTGATTTAATGATAGAATATTTTTTAAATTAAGTCAGGAAATAAGATAAACTTGTTGTTTTGTGAAATCTTTTTTATTTGAATTGAACGTTTCAGTATGAAACAACAGAAAGGTGCGCAAATTCAAATAAGAATGGCAACTGTGCTGTCGAGAGTTCTCAAATCACTTGCCCCCTTAGACAATAGGCGTATTTTAGTGAGCGTTCTGTCGCTCACTTATGGAATAGAAAGAGCAAAATATGGGATTGACATCGCGATGCGCTCCGCGGGGGGAAATAATACGTCACTCCTATACATTGGTCTTTCTATTCCATAAGCGAGCGTCAGTACGCTCACTAAAATACGCCTCTTGTCTAAGGGGGCAGCATGCCCTTGGACATGGTTGAGTGACTGTAGTAACTATGACTACCAGACGAACCATTAAATATTTAAAAAAATCTATTTAACAGCTAGACAGCCATCTGTTTTTATAAACTTTCAGCACTTTATAAATCTTTTGTTTGTTTGCGAGTTTCAAAATAATGTAAATGAAATTGAAGAAAGTTGACAAGTTTAAAGTTAAGTTGTTTGAAGTACTGCAGTAGACAGTACAAATTATCATAATTTAAATTTCAAGACGACACTTAAGACTATTTTTTACGCTTTAACAGATAATTTGAATGCTTAGAAACATAACCAAAGTATTTCAAAAAGTAAAATTAAATTTATTAGTATATATAACTATTTTCATGTAGAATATAGTGTTATTATTTAAATGGATTCTTCACATGTGCATTGTTAAAAAAGTATGAATAAACGAACATGAATAATATGATAGTCACACATTTGACGACAAGGTCGTCAAATGTGTGAGTCGAGTGCAAGTCGAGAGAGAGAGACAGCATCTCTTAGAGTCGTATTTCCTCATGGCTGAGGGTCGTGACTCCCCCGCAGAATTAACTCGTTAGGGGAGTTTTCTTGGGCAGATACAACGTGGTGGGCGCCCAGGTCCCTCCACGGAAGACATGTCCTCGGATATTGTGGTCCTCAAACATGTCGGTTTCCTCACGATGTTTTCCTTCACCGTTAAGCGAGTGCAAATCCAGACTTATCTAGAGAGAGCATGCTTTCAGTAAAATCCGGCTTGTCTAATATTCTTCATAAACAACAGGAAACTTAAAACCCTCACCTTATTAATCGACAATGTTCACATCAAATTCCTGGCAACATTACAACATTTTGTAACTACCCTCATTTCGCAAACGCCGTGGTTTTAATTAATTCTGCCCTTCCCTCCATAGAGGTGCAATAAAAACTAACCGGTATAAAACTCGTTAGTTTGAACCACTCGGCGGCCGCGACCACGGAGTTCCCTAGCATAGAGAATGTAACTAAGAGATATCTTGATGTTTGTGCCTCGAGCATCAATCAACGGAGTTGACAAGTAATGAGCGAGTGGGACAACTATATCAAGAAAACCTAAGAGCGAAAGAGACAGGAATCGGATTTTGTCTTTGTCTAAATTTCACTTTTTGTTTCGTTGGTCATTACTCGGTAGCGCCCAACATGGCAGTTGCGTGAAAAATATTTTTGCTTTTATATGGTGATTACGAGTGCTAAGTGTGAAAAAACTTGATTTACATAGTGAAATATTGAAGAAAATTTCATAGAACATGGTGATTTGCTATGTAAAAGGCTGTAAAAGCCGTAGTGAACGGAAAGATGAAAATATATCCTTTCATACGTAAGTACGATACTTTTACGACAATGTGACTTGATTATGACTAATTTAGGAGCAATGAGAGCCCTGCTTTATTGAAACTCTATTTATATGGATTATAAATAGTAAAATAAGACTAAAAACATGAATTGTTTTTATGAGATTACTCGGCTAAATTTAAAGTATAGTAAACTGTTTTACTCGCAAAGCGTTTGTCAAACATAGTTGTCATTTTGCAGTATTTTGAATTTGATCGGGTTAAACGGTTTTTGGTGATACCAGTTTCGTTTTTGCAATTTACCCAAGAAATTAAGGCAAAATATTTTTTTATAAAGATGATTTGAGTCGAAATAGGCATAGCAACATATAGGCATATCACTCTGCAAAGAAGCACTACAATAATGACAAAAAAAAACATTTAGAATTTTTAATTATATACCACATATATATTTATTTTTATTTATATAGATTTCCGATGGATCCAAGCGTTCGTGAAATTTGGATTAATGCAACAGGGCGACATAACTGGGACCCTCCAAAACATGCACGCATGTGTTCTAGACATTTCGACCAAAACTGTTTGAGAAAAACTCCAAATAATAGATTTTTTTTAAAATATTCTGCTGTACCCACACTGTATATTAATGAAAATGTGACAAAGGTAATAAATATATTTTTTATTAATTAAAAATAAAGTTGAAGTGATCTATACTTACTAATAATTTAATTTTCTACTCGTAATAATCTAGGCTGCGCTGAAATATGATGTTGCTCCAATGGAGACGTGTACGTCTCCCGTTAGGATGAATGTCCCGTCCACGTCCAGACAATTGACTCCATTGATTAAAGTTGTGAGTTTTAAAATAAATATATTATGATATTATTGATGAAGATTCTATTATATTATTATTATTATTTATTATATTATTCTATTCTATGAGTCAACACGTCCTGAGGATGCCACGTGGAGAGGCGAAACCCGTGTCGACGAGAATATCTTGCCGAAGGAGAACTGCAAAACTTGAAGACACAAGGTACGGTGTTGGTAAGATCTTAAGAGCCACGGAGGCCACTTTGGTTAGGAGGAGAGGTGTGGCGGTAGTATATGGAGGAACACACCAAAAAACCATCAAGTTTGTTGTTTGAAGTCGGTTATGGAGCAGTCGCAGCGGAAAATCACTATATACATATTTTTTCCAGAGTTCCATAAATAAAGTACTCTGAATTGAAATAAAAAACAACATAATCTGAATTTAAATAACAAAAAAAATTGTTAAGAAAAATACAAAAATAAAAGTTAAAAATGAAGTACATGAATTTAGATATTCCAAAGGAAAATTTCTGTTATTTGTAATATTCATGTACCTACAGTTTTAGTTAAGACGTTTTGTAAATTTGTAAATATGTTTAAGTAGTTTTTTTTAATATTCTTACTTTAAACCAGAAAAAATATTAACAAATTATTTAAGTAGTTGGTTATTACTTTATTCTTTGTTTTTTCAATGTAAATAGTTTTCCTTGAAATAAATATACATATAGTTATTTTGTTTACAAATCCTACTTAGTATAATTTATTCCTGCTTAAAATTTTATCGACATACTGTGTGTGTCATTTTTATATGAGTCCCTTTTTCAGGTGATAATAATGATTACGTACAACTTTTATACGTGTGTGTATGTGTGTAAGTATGAACAAAAGTAGGGGAATTTTTATGACTCTGGCAGCCCTGAGATTCTACGTCATTTGTCGTCGTCCCTTTCGGGTATACGAGCTTTTTCTGGTCCACAGGATTGATCGTCAAGGTGTTTGTGTAACATTTAAGCAAGAATGCTTAGTCTTGTCATTTGATTTTATTTGTTCGATACCAGACAGGTAATGCAATTCACAAAACAGCTTTGTTGAAATTGATACCTATGCAATCGCAATTTTTCCTTGCTGTTCTAATATAAGTCTATATTTTCATTTCGATTTCGATCAATAGCGATTTCATAGTTCTAATGACGATGAATCAAAATGCTCATTCCATATGTTTTAGATCTTAGTCTTTACGCTAGTGCGTAAAAATTTATCACGTGATGTTTTTATCAAATCTTTTGTATCGGTTTGTACTATAATGGTTGTAGATTATTTTTCTATATGGAAAGCCCATTAAATATTAAGACTTTGTTCCGCGGCCAGCGCTGCTCGCGAAAGTAACAACTCTCTTAATTAAGGAAAAAGCTCAAAAAGCTCCGAAACCGTATGAAAGGGCTTCTGCTGAGCGGTCACACTTTTACTAGAACCAAACATCGCGACATATGGAAGTACTTATTCTTATTATAGCTTTAAGACAACATGTTGAATGTTTGCAGCTTTGCTCGCAATGTTCGAAGATGAAAAGTAACTTGTGTTATTTCTTAGATCTTATTCTGCTTCCAAACTAAACTTCAGGAAGATCCATCGTCCTGTTGAGGTGTAAAAGAGGAAAATGTACCAACATACCAAATCCATTTCTGCTCTTAATATAATGAAATATTATAAGATATCTATATGTACAATATTGAAGATATTTAAAGAAATGTTTGGAGATACTTCGAATTGATAGCAGAACACACTAAAAAATTACTGTTCAGTTTTTTATAAGTCTACAAAAGCGCGAATAATACAAATTAAACTTTGGCAAATACGATATCATTTACTGAACTACAAATGTAAGATAAAATTATAAAAAATGTGTTTTAGTAAGTTACTTTTAACCCTGTGTACGTATCCATTACTATTAGTGAGGTGCTTCAACACAGCACGAGTCACCGGTTTTACAGCTCGTTGTGATTTCAAGGCACATCAGTTTTATTGAAACTGCGTCAAGTGAGCCATCGCTACTATCGTGAATGTGACGACACTTGGCTCGCAATACCACACTCAAGTAAGTTTGAAAAAGAAAGGTTTGACATTCGCTTTATTTAATCTAGTCTGCACAAGATTGACGCAAATGGCACATACAAAGGGAGGCCTATACCCAGCAGTGGGATCCCAAGGGCTGTAGATGTTGATGATGATGATGATACATTTTTGCCAGATATGTCCTCTTTAATAGATTTCTTATCAATAAGGTCAACAATGTGCTTAATTTTTGTTTTATGTGTGTTTTGGTGTTTTTTTTTATTGTGGAGGTGTTTTACACACTCTAATAACACCAGTAAATACAATAAATATGTTGAAAGCCTGTGTGGAAATCGGAGCGATTGGTCACACCAACATAAAAAAACATATCATATCAAAAACTCTTATAACACACCAGCTACGGAAAGCATTGTATTTTAGTATGACTTTTAGCATGCTTTTAAGTAAGTACTTATAGCACTCGTTGGTCGTTACAAACGTGTATGCTTCCATAAACAAACCACTCAACGTCTCTTTCCATTGGCTTATTCTATCCAAAGTGACATTATTAGAAAACCAATAAATGTAATAAAATAAATCTTCAACATTTCATGACCCGCTGACTCAAAATATTGATATTCAGTAATAACGTCTTGATGCTAATTTTGGAATCTTGGTAATTTCCATTTAAAAATAATACCTAATATAATCCAAGTTGGTGATCAAGTGGCACTTAGGGCGGCGCGCCGTGTGGGCGGTAATTCCCCTTGTTAAGGCGAGGTATTTTTGCGCAGGGGCGAGACGAGCCTTACATAGGAAATCTCTAACAATAATATCTTGGCGAGAGGCCACTTGCTACAAAAGGCCTTTAGAAATCTAGAGTGGTGTTATAAATCTTAATGATCGTACAGTTATATGAAAGTCAAATTACAAACTCATTGACAAAATCAACAAGATTTTGTCAATGAGTTTGTTCGCAAGTTCGTTAGAGAGTGACCAACTCTGGTGGCAAAGTATTTCTAGTTTATTATAAACTCATTGACAAAATCTTGTTGATTTTGTCAATGAGTTTGTAATAAACTAGAAATACTTTGACACCAGAGTTGGCGACTCTCTTACGAACTTGCGTAATAGAAATACACAAATAAGTATATGAAATACCTATAAATTTAAAGTGTAATATATGCTTCATTGTTTTACCAATTACTGTGAAAATTAATCTTTAGAAATTACGATGAACTCAAAAACTATATTTGAAAGCTAAACCTTAATAACATTATGTATCGATTGAGTTGAATTGAGTTAATAATGTTACCGCTACAAGATCAATGCCGGTTCTGTAAGTACTTATAGTAGGCTGTATAATATAACTGAGCGTTGTCGTTGGTAATAACCAACGACAACGCGCAGTTAGAAGCCTAAATATGGCAAATATGATTTCATAATAATATATTACAAATATCTCGCAATTTATATGTGTTGTGTCAGCGTCGCCGATTCATGGTGGAAGTACCAAATACTCGCACTAAGCACTTTGCTGCTACCATCCTAGTAGGTACAGAAAGAATATGGAACTCTCCTCACGCCTTGTTTCCAGAAAAAAATTATAACTCAGGGGGTCTTCAAATCAAGAGTTAATAGGTTTTTTCTAGGCAAGCGTGCTATATGTTTGACTATAGTTGTGCTTAGCATCAGACAGGCTGTAGGCACACGTAAGCCTCTTCCGTGTTAAAAAAAGTGTTCGGATTGTTCCATTGACTTATGGACGCTAACAAGACTAGTGGGCGACGTGTTAGATAGCTCACGGAAGAATGTTATAATAAAAAGTTAAAATACCTAATAAAAAGTTGTATTATGTATTCTATGATAAAAGTAGCATAATATATCAAATCACAATACCTCACAGCTCTAAAGAACAATACATCAATAAGTTAGGCAATGTAAACACTCGCTTATATTTTGGAGGAAATAAGGTGTTATTTTATTATATTGTCTATTATTATTACGAACTTTACGAAAGTTTCAGCATTGAGCCCCAAATGACTGTCAAGTTATAAGAAGCATTGGAAAGGAACCATTGTGAGGGTCTTTCAGGGCTTTCACTGAAAACTTATCGATTCACAATGGGCAGGCTTTGACGCCGGTCGTTGTTTGTCTGCTTTATTTCAGTACCTAGTCCCTATCAATGTTAGGCATTATTTTAATAGATTGGCTAAAATTTAAATCACACTTAAACATAAAAAGATTTAAAAAACTTGAAGCGTAAATAAAGTACATATTTGACTTTTTTTTAACTAATCGTCTGCTCTTGACCATAGTTTACCTTTTATGGCATAACAAGCAGAGCCGAAGCAAGCAATTGTTACCTGCGTTAAAGCTGATTAAATAATCCTATGTTTCCATTCCGACTTTCATGTGAAACGGTTCAGACGTTTAAGGCCTGCAGAAGATACTACGCACACAAAAAACCTATATTATATAATTGGTAAGATATACTTCTTTGTGTTTTAATAACACAATCATTGGCCACAAAATAAGAAACTGTTTTTCATTTAACACTCGTCTTCACCAAACCGTAATAAGCGAAGAAAACGCGATATCTACTAAAAAGTGTAATTTTTAGGTTTGTAGTCCCACCTGAGCCTGCTAGCCTCACCCCTCCCCCGCTACCCCGGCCCCCGCCCCCGCGACCGCCCATTCGTTTCTCAAAGTGCTCCATTTCGCAAGCAATTGCTGTCAAAATCATTTATAGAGGGCGGAATGCTAAGTGACACAAACAAATACTTCCTTCGTAGCTTCATTGCCCTCTATTAGGAGAGCGGCCAAATAAATTAGCTAGCTATGTTGCTGCTTAACATTCAGTGGCAGTCATGCTCTTAGACTATGGTTTAATCTACATCGCAAGTGGTGGAGTTAAAAAAACAAGTTACTATTTTTTTATAATTCGAGGAAAGCGCGAGTCAATCAAGAATTAGTACTCGATTTTGACGGAACGAAGGCTGTTTATGTTACCTAAATAAGACTATAATGAGCTAACAAAATAATTTCTAATTGATCGCCCCGTTTTATATTGAATTGGTTAAATATTACAATATTACCGAGAAAAAGAAAATTAATGAATAATATCTACTGTGCCATAAAAAAGACATACCTAATTATTTAATATTAATTACTGTAGTTTCAGCAGTTACATATTTTAAATGCAAAGACATCAATCAATTAAAGCTATAGAGCGTAGTTTGTAAGCGGTATTCAGTAGAGCTTGAAGTTTTGACCGAATTTACTCTCGGTTGATGAGATTTTGATGCCGACACCCCGGGATCGAGGGACGGGTAGTGAAGTGAGGGGAAGTACAGGACTTTGTCGCGGACTCACCGCGAGTTACAACAATTAGTCGGCGTCATTGAAACGAATATTAATAACAGGAACAAGGCGACCGCGGCCCGAGCGGGGCGGGGTGACCGGGTTATAGGCAACGTAACAAGGAAACCTGTGGCTCAGTTGAAACTAACGATATTATACTAGTATTACCGATAAAATAGAAGTCGTTCAAATAAAATTGAGGACAAAAATAATGATGTAATATGTATGATCCCGAACACAATCTCTAAATTTTATGTTTGGTGATGGTTTCATTAATAAAATTAAAAAAACCTTATATAATTCAACATTTTTCATTGAAGGGAAAGATGATAAATTAGGAAATCAATACTTATCAAATATATTTTCACAAAACCATCGGTCATATTAACAGGTATAATTCTTTAAAATTCAAACCTAGACATACAAAAAATCCAAATAAACGAGTAAACTAAGTAAATACTAAAAGTTAAACCTCTTAAAGATCTCTTTGTGCGCCGTAAAGCCTGGTTTTGTTCTTTATGCATTCGTTAACGGACGCAGACGTCTTTTGCCAACGTCTTAACGTAACCAGCTCACTTGGTATATGTACGTATTTTTATATCCACAGACATTTAACGTGGTAGACACGTGCTGAAGCAGACAATGTGATTCAACTACGTTATTCCCGTTATAGTTACCGTTCTATATACCGGTATATTTGAATCTAATTGAAACTTAAACTACAAATATATCCACTGTTTAAATTTAAATTATTAAAAACACTTGATAACTAAGGTTGGTCACGCTGATAGAAAATTAAACTATTATTTTTGTTTAGTTGTAACTACCGGCTAGCATTTACGTCAATAAAAATTATATCATGCCTTACGAGAACAATAATATTATTTTTGTTTTCAAACTAGGCATCAGGCAGTATCTTAACATCACTATCTCAAACTAGAATTCATGTAAAATCCATAAAATAGTGCTTACATAATAATTATTGGTAAACATTCGGTATAAATTCATAGTTATTATCTTATTATTACTACGGACGTGGGTCGGATGACACGTTAAATTGTAGGTCCCGGCTGTTTGTCTAGTACGGTAGTCACTAAGCCATGTCAGAGGCCCTTAGGCTGCTTGATAAACTCTCGACAATAGAGTTGACCACTCTCATTCGATAAGAAGGAGACTACGGTATGTTTGTGGAACGTTTAATGTTTGAGTAATTGTCGCTAGCTCACAAAGACTATCAAACTATAGATTCCGATACTCCTACTTACAAATACTTATTGCAATACCCCCGATGTTGTGATATCGTTGATGCGTTCATATTACAAGTCATAAGGCAAGTTTTGTCGATACGGAGAAAGTTACGGATGTTCCGGGAGCTATTACAGGCATGAGTGCTATACATCTATACATATGTATAATAAAACTGTAACGAAGAGGATTCTTTACAAGTTTGGGGGTGTTTATTAATACAATAGAACACAAAACAGTCATTTTTGTAAAGTTTGTCTGTTTGATTGTGCATGCTAATCTCAAAAACGGCTCTATTGGTTTTGATGCGATTTTTATTAATGGGTGGCATTCTTCAATTAACATATTTTAATGTTTGTTTTATTATTTGATACGAAAAATGGCGTTAAATAAAGATATTAAAGGCTGAGTTCTTCCTTATTCCAGCTTTTTGTGCTGTATACAGTATCAATTTACACGCTTTTAATACGAGTAAATTAAAAAATAAAGTAATCTGCACCTCATCCCTCCTCCTCGCTGACACAATATCTGACTGAATATATCTCGGACATAAATACATTTGTTCCATTTATTTAGCTGCTTATAGAAAAAAATAGAAGATATAGTAAGAAAAAATATAATGAAAGCTCAAATTTTTGACAAATTACTTTTTTTAACGTATCGGTCAGTTTCTCATGCGTTGTCGGCAGTTTGAGCTTTGTAGTGTCGATAAGGTAAGGTGATAATGAAGAAAGGAAGCGATAACATGACTTCAAAATGGACTGAAACAACATATAAGAAAAATAGTATAATATAAATTGTGGCAGCAGCAGTCTACTTATTTCTACAAAATATGGTTTCCCAGTTTCCGACGGTCGCTTTACTATTTTCTACGCTTCGCTATAATTTCCCAGAAAGAATTTATGAAGTCTTCCTCGAACGCGGCAGAAAATATTGCCTTTAAAATATGCTCTGCGTGTGAATATAATATCTTACACCTGCAAATTTCATAGTTCTCACAAATATGGGGCCGTACTAAAAATAAAGAATAATATGTTGTAAGTTTTCACTTGCCATCTTTATAACTTGCTTAAAAGTACTTGTGGATGGCTTTACTTAGATAAATGATGTTTTTATCAAATGTCAACCTTTAACCCCAACTTATTAAATTACCCGTTGCATTAAATGGCATTTCTAAAAAACATTTTTTAGCGGATGCCTTCGTCATAACATCTGCCTACATGCCAAATTTCAGCCCGATACTCCATGGCAGTACGTTGATAGATAACAGTGCTAGTCAGTTAGTCACCTTTAAGTTTTATATATTTAGATTTTATTAATTTATTTAACTTAGAAGTTGTCCAATGGACACACAAGTAATTATGAATATTTAATTCAGTGTTGAGTCTGGTCGTTTCTATGTATAATAAGTATGTATTTACAAAAGAAAAGTATATATGTATTATATCCGTTATCTAGTACCCATGATACAAGCGTAGGCTTAGTATGAGGCTAGATGGCGCTGTGTGATATGTCCTGAAAATATATTAATATATATACTCAATAGTAAAATTATAATATAAAACACAAATCAAATGAAAATTAAATAATAATTAATGTTATGATCGCTGTAGCTATGATAACTCGTAGCATTCGTAGCTCGCTCGTAGCACATAATCAGGCTTGCTACGACGCTAATTTCAGTTGAACGTGAATAATTTCACAAGAGGAAATAACCAGAAAAACGAAACAGAATTGTAAGAAAACTCAACCGAGCGGCTGCAGCTAATGAATTTATGCATAAACTAATTACACGAACGTTACTTTGTGCTATTTCATTACATTACCATCATCGTTGTTTATTATTATGCTTTATAAAGTTCAGACATTGTTGTATATTTGAGGGTTGTAAGCCACCACAAGCCGGGTAAGGCCCTGTTGTTCCAAATAGGACCTTACCTACAGCAGTAGAGAAGATAGTGAATATGTGGTTGTGTTGGGGACAACGGTACGTGATAATCGAAGGTATTACTGGTACTCGCAACCACATGACCCTGGGCTAGTATCTATTTACCTTTCTAAATAAGTGTTGTTTATTTAACCTTCAAAAAAAGAGAAGAGGCTCAATATGGTCGGTGAGATGTATGTTTATCGTTTATTTCCGTACCAATATCACATTTAGATAAATCTAAAGCAAACAGGTATTTTTAAATGCTCTACCCACGGCTGCAACAATGCTTATCAGGCGGGCTGTATTCAAATGCGAACTTATTTGCACGTAAAAATACTGCCATGTTTACACGCGATACTTTAGTTTTAAATGTATAATAATCATTAGAATCAAACAGATTTCCAAAGAAAGCCATCTAAAAAGGTCATTACGTGGTTGACGTCAGATTTTTAAAGGTTGTCGCTAGCCAGCCTCCACAAAGCACTCAACCACCGCACAAAAAATATTGATAAATGTTTCAATGAAAAGAGAGTTATATTTTGTTGTCTGAGCTTTGAAAGCAGTAAACACGGTGCCGAAGAGCTTTCGGCGCAAAAAGCTCGTTAAACAACGGATCGAATGGAACCGATTCGCGTTTGAAGGGCACGAGTTTCAAACGGCGGGATAAAGACATATTTTTAGAACGGATGAATAGATGAAGTAACTGAAAGACTACTAAGGTAGCCTTATTTAATTAGCTGTCATGAACACCGTCATTACATAACACCGGTGATAGCCAATCTAGGCATGTCGTATGATTTTGATTTTTTTTAAACTAAAACGGGTTTGCTCTCGGTCACAGTTTGCCTGATGGTAAGCAAAGGCTATGGCCTAAGATTTAAGATTAATTTAAGCGTTCACTCTCGATTTGGAGATCGCTGGATTATAGTGCGTGGTGAACAGGTCAGGCAGGGAGTTTCTTCAACATTAATACGAATTATACTATTTGTTCGATTTGTCATATCCATGTTGGTATGTTTTCACCATAGATACTCGTCTAACTGGTGTAGTCTGGAGGCTGTAATAGCGGCTTGTAATGGCGCACGTGAGCTGCGTGCCGCCACGGGCCGCAGCTGCGCTCCCAGGTAGGCCTGGACGAGATAACTTGGCTACGATAGACATTTCTTTGATGTAACACTCAGATATTAGAAGTCGTATAACTACTTCAAATGCATGGGGCTAAGCACTATCACTAAAAGGTAGCTGTAGCACAAAAATTATAATGCATAGCATGCACCATAAAAGCGAAGAAAATTCATTAAACTAGTCATAGTCATTTATTCATATCAGATATTTCATAATCATCACATACAAGATAACAAATAAATTAATAAAAATTCAGAAAAAAATTGCTAATTAGTAATAAATTTAACCATTAAAATTATTAATTTAAACATTATACAATTCAATAAATAGTCTGTCCATGACAGTAGAACTATATGATTTCAAACGTATAGATCATACGATTGATTGACCTCTTCGCTTTTTCAGGAAGTTCATTGCTGTTAAAGTCGATAAAGAAACTACGCACAGCTTGTGAGTACATGTGTGTGTATGTATGTGTATATGTATGTGTGTGAGTGTTACAGTGACGGTAATGGATTACCGCTTCACGGCGGTGCGCCCATAACATAGACAATATAACTTATATATTTCTAATACATATCGACCATCTGTGCATACTTTCCCAACCTTTCGCGCGGTTCTAAGTTTCCACGACGACTCAACAAAAACAAGACAATTAGCTTGTAAATTGTGACAAATCTTAAGATATAGCACAAGGACTAGTGGTTTTCTGAGGCTTTGATTGCGTTGTTTCGGCATAAGAAGTAGACTTGTCACTCTCGAGCCCCTACTAAACTAAAATAATACTACAATCCATGGCAAAGTGCAAGGGGAACAAATCTGTAAATCGTGTATTGGACAAAGACTTTTTGACTATATTAGGATTACTATTATGTTATATTTGATTAAGTATTTGTAAAATAAGTATTATTTTCTTGTAATTGGCTTCGGCCGTTTTGATTATTATTAAATAAATAAATAAGAGGTGTCTCTTGAATGTAACGTCATATTCCATACGTGTTATTGTACCCCTTAGACCCCCTTTTTTACCCCCGTGGGTCCTTTCCTACCCCTTGGGTCCCTGTACCTCTCAGCGGTTAGCGAGTAGTCGGAAGATTGAGTGCGTCGCGCATTTGGCGAATAAATCTGTAAAAATGAGATCCGGATCGCGTTGATTTATTGTTTATTCACTTTATTCAGTTAACTGGGCCGTAACTCGCCGAGTAAAAGTGTGTGATTTTTTTTTGTTTTTACGAAAAAACAATAGACAAGTTAGAGAGATACGGCTTTCCAATCAGCTTTATGTGGCGTTTATTTTTTTGGCGGAGGATAGTTAAAAAGCTTTAGACACGACAGTAAATTAAACTTGCTATAGTGTCGTAACCGACATCTTATCACTGACAGCATTTTATTATTGCCGGAACATAGAAATCAACCAAAAATTTTATACGGCAAATACACAGAATACCTGGTGGTAAACTAGAAGGCTGTAACTATAGGTCGAAACGTAAGTAATGTAATATCAAAATTCATCATGTCGCTGCACTGTTTTCATCATTTTTTATTTTAGTCCACCGTTTGTCTAGTGTTAAAAAATTAAGTATTAAGTCCTGTAATAATAACAGTATCTACAAAAATATTCTTAAAACCATCAAGTGCTTGACCACTACTGATTAGTACGGTAGTCGTTAAGCCATGTCAGAGGCCTTAAGGGCGGCTTGATAAGCTGTCGACACCAGAGTTGGCCACTCTCATTCTATAAGAAGAAGAAGATTGACAAATTTTATAACTACTAAACTATTATCAATTTCCCAAAATACCTCCCAAGAAAGCTACAGCTACAAATCCAAAAAAACATCTTTATCCCACAATGATTTAAGGTTCAGTGGAAAAACACAACGCGATTTATTTCCGCAATAAAACCTCTGACGAATCGCTTTACTTCCTTCCTTAACTATAAAGCGAATCGTTCTTTGATTTAATCGCTAATAAACCGCTGAATTGATTTTAATGTATGAGTTAACTGATAGGTATCATGAAAATCGGTTTCTAACACGACAAGGGTTTTTTAAGTTTTGTCAAGGATAATCATAGCACTTAACTCTTGTATCGCTTCTTTTGCATGTACTAACTATATAATATGATGTCATATAACTTTTAAAACTCTATTCATTTTAAAAAAAAGTCCGTTGCGTAGTTTTAAAAATTTAGCATATAAGGGGACAAACTGGCGGGAGTCAAGTTTGTTTTATACAACATACTTGCTTTTGCCCGCGGTTTTACACGTACACATAAAAATCTTCCTCTTGAATTAATCTACATATGTATTAAAAAACTGCATCAAAATCATTTAACAAAAATTATACTATTATATAAAAGTAACGTGTTTTTTCTGATTTGCTTGGTTGACAACGGTCATTTGTTATTTTTGGCATCATAGAAGTATACAATTTCGAGTATGACAAAGTACTTTTTAGTTATATTAGAATAACCGGAATTGCGTACCGTCATCTAAAATAATATTTTATATTTCACATCAAAGACATTCTTATTGAGGGCAAACATTTTTAATATCAGTAAAATACGTTCTTGAAGCGGCTTTATGTTACAGTAATTAGTATGAGAAGATAATTAATTGACATAATTAATTACATGGCTCAGTAATTAAGACTTGTCGAGCCTATTATCTTTTGTGTGTTAAACTATACTTCTCTCTCTCTCTCTCTCTGAGTCGTATTTTCTCATGACTGAGGGTCGTGACTCCCCCGTAGAATTAATTCGTTAGGGGAGTTTTCTTGGGCAGATACATCGTGGTGGGCGCCCAGGTCCTTCCACGGAAGACGCATGTCCTCGGATATTGTGATCCTCA
>CAXIEF010000001.1:0-56765 GCA_964023185.1 Macaria liturata | reverse complement strand
GGCGGGGCGCTCCCCGAGCGCCCTTTGCCCCGCTGTCCACTCGTATACTCTGGCGAGCACCCACGCCTCCAGCTCCCAAGGAGGGGTGCCCGCCAGAGCACAGGCCGCCGCGAAGCTTACTGAGCGGTAGGCCCTTGCCACCCGCTGCGCGATGGCCCTTTGGGGCCTGCGGATCGCGGCGGCGTTCTCTCTCCTTTGGAGGGAGTCCGCCCAGATGGGAGCCCCGTAGAGGGCCATGCTCTTAAGGATGCCGGCAAACCTAACCTAACCTAACCTAACCTAACCTAACCTAACCTAACCTAACCTAACCTTTTTTTTTTTTTTTTTTGCGCTGGGAAAAATGCGTTACGCATCCCCCCCCTTGGGGGAGTGGGGGGGGGGGGTATGTGGGACTCCCCGGCCCAGAGAGGACCGGTATACCCACTAAACAACCCAGCGGCACTCCGGCATTGTCTATGCGGAGGGGGACTGGGAGACCGGCAGAGCCTTTACGTCCAGTCCCCCGCCGCCGACCGCCCGCCTTTACAGCGGGGCCTGCACGCCCCTCCCTGCAGGGGGAGGGGCCCCGGAAAAGACCGCGAGTGCTCGGCCATTTCCGCCCGGCGGGGTGGTGAAAATGTGCAATGCGGGAGAAGGCGCCCCCGCGCCTGTCACCTGCTATTCACCACCACGGGGCAGGAAGACGACTATGATCGCCGTCTTCTCCTGCCCCTTCTCCGCCTGCGCAGCGGCGCCGCGAGAGGGTCTTCCTCTCGCGCGCGCTCCGCCGCCTCCTTTTGGGACATCACGTCCTCACAGAAGGAGGCGACCGCTGCCCATGCCCCCTCGCTTCCCAGCATGGAGTTGACCACGCTGGGGAGCGAGAGGTCCGGTCCGACCACCGCTACCAAGCCGCGGCGCGGCTCGGACCACGACGGGCACAGCTCGAGGGTGTGCTGCGCCGTGTCCTCCGCCGCACCACAGTCGTGGCACGACGGGTCCTCCTCCCTCCCGATTCGGTGCAGGTACGATCCGAAGCATCCATGCCCGGACAATACCTGCACCAGACGGAACGAGAGGAAGCCGTGGGGCCGCTCGAGCCAATCCCGCAGGACTGGCCCGAGTGCGTCCAGCGTCCGCCGGCCGAAAACGGCAGAGGCGAGGTCCTCCGTCCAGTGTTGGACGATAGCGTCCCTCACCTGCTGTCGGACGGCCTCCCGCTCTTCCGGGGCGGGGCGCTCCCCGAGTGCCCTTTGCCCCGCTGTCCACTCGTACACTCTGGCGAGCACCCACGCCTCTAGCTCCCAAGGAGGGGTGCCCGCCAGAGCACAGGCCGCCGCGAAGCTCACCGAGCGGTAGGCCCTCGCCACCCGCTGCGCGATGGCCCTTTGGGGCCTGCGGATCGCGGCGGCGTTCTCTCTCCTTTGGAGGGAGTCCGCCCAGATGGGAGCCCCGTAGAGGGCCATGCTCTTGAGGATGCCGGCATACAACCGCCGGCATCGCGCTCTGGGCCCTCCCAGGTTGGGGAGGAGCCACGACAGCGCGCCCGCGACCTTCAGCAGGCGCTTCGACAGCCCGCTGAAGTGCGGGCCGAAGCGCCACCTGCTGTCGAGCACTAGGCCCAGATATTTCATCTGGGTCTTGAGCTCGATCCTGACGCCCTCCACGACGATGTGGGCGTCGGTGGGGATGCGCTGCCGAGGCCCGTGGAAGAACACGGCCTCGGTCTTGTGCAGCGCCACCCCCAAACCAAGCCGGCGAATCCTTCCCGCGACCAAGGACCCGCCAGCAGAGGCCAGGCTCGCCGCCTCCCTGAAGGTCCTCCCCCGGGCAGTGAGGAGAGTGTCATCTGCGTAGCAGATGACACTCGTGCCACGGAGGAGAGCTCCCCGCAGGAGCCAATCGAAGCCGATGTTCCACAGGAGTGGTCCTAAGACGGACCCCTGCGGAACACCGGATTCCGCGCCATACCGCCGGAGCTGGCCCGCTTTGTCTACCAGGAGGACCGCTCGGTCCTCCAGGTAGCTGGCCAAGAGGCTCCGCAGGTACTGAGGCACTCCGTGGAAGCGGAGTGCCTCCAGTATTGTCGAGTGGGGGATGGAGTTGAAGGCGTTGGCTATATCGAATGACACAGCCAACACTCCATCCCCTGCCCCCACGGCCTCCATCACTTGTCCCTTGAGCCGAGCCAGCGCGTCGATTGTCGAACGTCCCCTTCGGAAACCGAATTGGGCGTCCGACAGGTTCGGCCCCACCTCCAGGAGGTGGCGATTAAGCCGACCAGCGACGATCCCCTCGAACAGCTTTCCGACCTCATCGAGCAGAACGATGGGCCGGTATGCCGAGGGGGAGTCCGCCGGACGTCCCTCCTTACGGAGGAGGCACAGCTGCCCCTCCTTCCAGGGTTTCGGAAACCTCCCCGACGCGAGACACGCGCTGAAGAGGTCCCGAAACCTTCCCTCCATCTGGGTGGCGGCGATGGCCACCACCCGCGCGGGAACGCCGTCCGGCCCTGGGGCCGTCTTCTTGGCGCGGAGACGGAGAGTCTCCGCGGCGAGCTCCCCCGCCGTGACCGGAGGTATCTCCTCCTCCTCCGGCGGAGCCGCCACCTCCGGTGGATCCATCACTGGTGGGGTGAAGTTGGACCCGGGTGGAAACAGGGACCGGACCACCCTATCGAGCAATGCCGGCTCAAGGGACTCCGTCAGCGGGGGACCGAAGGGGCGCAGTTTGTTCCGCGCCGCCTTGTATGGTCTCCCGTACGGATCCCTGTCGAGACCCTCTAGCATCTCGGCTCGCGCCGCGTCCTCGGCGGCACCCATTTCCGACTTGAGGACCCGCTTTGCCTCTACGTAAGAGGCGTAGAGCTGGTCCTCGGCTTCGCGGTCTCGCCGGCTGCGCCGTCGGCTCCGCGTGTACTCCCGCCTTGCCGCCACGCAGGCGGCCCGGAGCTCCGCTAACCTCTCCGTCCACCAATAGACGGCGCAACGGGGAGGCGGGCGGCGAGACCGAGGCATGCTGGAGTTGCACACCTCGGTCAGGGACCTCCTCAGTTGGGCCGCTGCGGCGTCCACGTCCAGGACTTCGACAGGAGGCGTGAGCCAGTCCTGGACGAACGCCGCCTCGTTAGCCGCCTCACGGTCGAGGCGGGTAAGAGCCCACCGCGGAAAAGGAGACTGGCCCGAGGGGGCTATCCTCCGGGGGCTCTGGGTGGAGATGTCGAACCGCACATATCGGTGGTCCGACATTGTCTCCACCATCTCCACCCGCCAGTTCACGACGCGGGCGGCCAAGATGGGGGTGGCGAACGAGACGTCGACCACTGACCCTCCCCATCGCCGCACACACGTCTGGACCGTCCCTCTGTTCAAGAGGGACACACCGGACGTGGCCGCCCAGAGTTCGACCACACGTCCTCTTCGGTTGCAGGAGGCGGCTGGGTTGCCCCAAGCCACCGACTTGGCGTTCAAGTCGCCTAAAACAGCGACCTGACGCGGTGCCGCCCTACCGATCACTGCGGTCAGGATTTTGAGAAAATTCTCAAAATCCTGGAGAGGGCGGTTTGGGGAAAAATAGACGCCCACCAGGGCTATTTCCCCCCACGCGGCCGCCACGTATCCCGGTCCCCTCTCTAAGAGCGAGAGGGGAGGGGAGTCTGTGGAAGACCGCGACACCAATGCCACCAAGCCGTCCCGATCGCCCAGCCAACGGCCGGGGACCGAGTACGGCTCTGTGACCACCGCCACGTCCACAAACCACTCAGCTATGGCCTGCATGAACAGGTCCTGGGCTGCTTTGCAGTGGTTGGTGTTCGCCTGGAGGATGCGATGTTCGACCCTATCCATCAATCGTCCATCGCTCCCTCCTCATCGGCCGCCGAGGTTCCCGCTTCAGGGGCGGCGGCCGCAGTGGCAGGCGGGGTCGGCGCCTGCACTTTGCCCCTCTTAAGGGGAGGGTTGCAGTTCCTCCCCTTCATGACGTGCCCCGCTGGGAGGCCGCTGGCTGCGCACACTGCGCAACGCGGCGTGGGGACCTTGCAGGAGGCAGACTTGTGCCCCTCCTTGCCGCAGCGGTAGCAGCTGTCCGCCCTATCCACCTTGGACGGACAGAGGGCCCGCGTGTGCCCGATTCCAAAACACTTGAAGCAGCGCAGAGGCTGATCTTCAAGTGCTCGGACTCGGCAGGAACTGAAGCCTACCGGAAGCCGTCCCTTAGCGAGGACGGCTTTGGCCGCAGCGACTGGGCACTCGAGGCGGATAGCGCCCATGCCGCCGCGGCCGGGCCTGATGTCCCGACCCTGCACCGCTGCCACGTCGCAACCCCCAATCGCTGCGATCGCCGCCACCACCTCCTCTTTGGTGACCGAGTCGTCGAGGTCAGTCACCTCCAAGGCCGCAGACCTGACGGGCCTGACGACCTTGGCCGCGTCCGCGATGACCTCTCGCAATTTGTTTGCGAAGAGGTCCGCGTTGGCACCACCCTGGGCCCCCGGGAACTCGAAGATTCGAGCCCCGGTTTGGGTCCGGCGGCACGTGACCGCTCCGATCCCGAGTTGGGTGGGATCGGCGTTGGTACGAGCCCGTGTGAGGACGGACCCGTACGTCTCACCTCGCTCCGCAGCCTCCGCGGTGAGCGTCACAACGACGGCCGCGGTCTTGGGAGGAACCAGAGGCTTCTTCCCACCGGCGGGGGCCCTTTTGGCTGCGGGGGCAGCAGCGGTGGGTGCGGGGGCCGACTTCTTCCCTTTCCCCTTCCCCTTTCCCTTGCCGGTCCCCTGGGACGGGCCAGAAGAGGCAGCGTCGGGGGCGACAGAGGCGGCGGCCGTTCTCGCCTTTTTCTTGGCCTTGCCCTTTCCCTTCCTGACCACTTCCGTCCACGACTGGTTGGACGGAGTGGTTGCGGGGAGTTGGGCGTCCTCCCTCTGGGAGGATGGCCCCGGCTTGTCTGGCCTCTTGTCCGCCGCTAGTGGCGGTCGCAGGCGCTTCTCCGGTAGGAGCCTGTCTTCGATGCCTTCGAAGCAGGCTCTCGTGAAGGCCCTTTCCTCCATGATAACCTTGCGGATGATATCCTCAAGGTTGGAGGAGGGGCCCTCAGCCGCTGATCTGGTTTCGGCCTGGGAAGGCCGAGCCGAGTTTCCAGCCGCCGGTCTAGGGTCGGCCTGGGAAGGCCGAGCCGTGGCTTCAGCCGCCGGTCTCTGGTCGGCCTGAGAAGGCCGGGCCGTGACTTCAGCCAGTTTCTTGTGCAGCTGGCTGACCTCCGACTGCAGGTGGTCGAGCTTCGCCTGCAGTTGCCGCGTCTCATCTGTTGCTGTGCGCTGCACTAGCTCTTCGATGATACCGCGCATGCTCGCGGCCCTGCACTTCAGGGACTTCTGGAAAGTCCCCTTCAGGTTGGAGGACTTTGAGGCGAGTTCCGCTATCTCCTCTGCGTCCTCCTTCGCCATGCGCTCGAGCTCGCCCAGGGAGTAGTCCGAGTATATGACGCGGGATGCGCCGTACCCGGACTTGGCCCGCGAACCGCGCGCCCGCTGCTCCTTAGCGGCGACCTGCTCCTCCAGGTCCCGCTGCAGCTGCGCCCGCTGAGCCAGGTTCAGCTGGCGCTGCGCATCATCTAACCCCACGTTGTGGGTACCCGCGATGGCCGGAGGTCGTTTCCTGGCCTTCGCCTTCGGCTTTCTCTTGGGCAAGCTTTTTGCCGCGTCCGAAGACCCGGATCCAGCCTCCTTCAGGAAGGCCCGCTTCCGCGACTGTCCGAGGGCAGTCTTCGTCGAACTGATGTCCGACTCGAGCGACATCTCGCTGTCGGCGTCCGACAGCCCGTCTGCCCTGCCGTACAGGCCAACCGCAGATGTTGCGCGGCTGACCTCTGACGTCGACGCTCCTCCGTCGACGAGGTAGCCCTGAGAAGGACCCTTTGGTTGGTCCTGAGAAGGACCTTTTGGGTGGCCCTGAGAAGGGCCTTCGGGTTGGCCCCCAGAGGGGGCTTCGGATTGGCCCTGAGAAGGGCCTTTTATGAAACGCCCGGAGGCGTCCCGCAAGGGTTTTTCAGTTTTATTAATTGATTCCATAATAAATCCCACGAGTAGTAGGGAAATAGCACGTCACCCCGACCAGAGCCCATGTAGCCGGGGAAGTCTAGCGTAACTCGCACAGGGGGTCGACCGGTACCCTGGCGAGGAACGCAGTAGCGGCTGGAATTCCGTCCAACCAGGCCCTCCCATCGCAATCGACGGCAAGGGCCTAAGCTCTCGCGCTGCGTTCACCGCACTAACTTCGGGTAATTTTTTTATAGAGGTTTTCTTCCTCGCGGCCCGGGCGGTCAAGCCAAGGCCCTCGGTCCCACTAGAACCCGGAGGCTCATTGTTGCAGGATTACGAGTTTCGAGCGGTGGTAAGGAAGATGAACTACCTCACCTGCGCAGCGGCAGTGTTAGTGCATACTGCGCCCAACTCTAAATGCTCCCTTAAGAAGCAACCCGCGATCCACGATTGTAAAGAAGAAGAAGAAAACGAAAAACAAAGAAAAGACAAGAAAGAAGAAAGAAACAAAAGAACAAAGAAGTAAGTTGGAGCTGCGCAGCCCTCTGCCGCTAAGCTCCCCCTCTGGGCCAGGTGTAAAGAGCCCGACCCGCTCGGGAAAAGAAAACCGAGCTCCACCCAGGGGGGCATTAGATGTCATTGCCCCTGAAATCCCTTAGTCAGCCTCATACGACACCCACGGGAAGATATGGGGCGGTACTATTCTTATGCCGGTAGCCGCACGGCAAAACCTAACCTAACCTAACCTAACCTAACCTAACCTTTTTTTTTTTTTTTTTTTTTTTTTTTTTTTTTTTTGTCGCTGGGAAAAATGCGTTACGCATCCCCCCCTTGGGGGATTGGGGGGGTATGTGGGACTCCCCGGCCCAGAGGGGACCGGTATACCCACTAAACAACCCAGCGGCACTCCGGCATTGTCTATGCGGAAGGGGACTGGGAGACCGGCAGAGCCTTAACGTCCAGTCCCCTGCCGCCGACGACCGCCCGCCTTTACAGCGGGGCCTGCACGCCCCCGGGGCCCCGGAAAAGACCGCGAGTGCTCGGCCATTTCCGCCCGGCGGGGTGGTGAAAATGTGCAATGCGGGAGAAGGCGCCCCCGCGCCTGTCACCCGCTATTCACCACCACGGGGCAGGAAGACGACTATGATCGCCGTCTTCTCCTGCCCCTTCTCCGCCTGCGCAGCGGCGCCGCGAGAGGGTCTTCCTCTCGCGCGCGCTCCGCCGCCTCCTTTTGGGACATCACGTCCTCACAGAAGGAGGCGACCGCTGCCCATGCCCCCTCGCCTCCCAGCATGGAGTTGACCACGCTGGGAAGCGAGAGGTCCGGTCCGACCACCGCTACCAAGCCGCGGCGCGGCTCGGACCACGACGGGCACAGCTCGAGGGTGTGCTGCGCCGTGTCCTCCGCCGCACCACAGTCGTGGCACGACGGGTCCTCCTCCCTCCCGATTCGGTGCAGGTACGATCCGAAGCATCCATGCCCGGACAATACCTGCACCAGACGGAACGAGAGGAAGCCGTGGGGCCGCTCAAGCCAATCTCGTAGGACTGGCCCGAGTGCGTCCAGCGTCCGCCGGCCGAAAACGGCAGAGGTGAGGTCCTCCGTCCAGTGTTGGACGATCGCGTCCCTCACCTGCTGTCGGACGGCCTCCCGCTCCTCCGGGGCGGGGCGCTCCCCGAGCGCCCTTTGCCCCGCTGTCCACTCGTATACTCTGGCGAGCACCCACGCCTCCAGCTCCCAAGGAGGGGTGCCCGCCAGAGCACAGGCCGCCGCGAAGCTTACTGAGCGGTAGGCCCTTGCCACCCGCTGCGCGATGGCCCTTTGGGGCCTGCGGATCGCGGCGGCGTTCTCTCTCCTTTGGAGGGAGTCCGCCCAGATGGGAGCCCCGTAGAGGGCCATGCTCTTAAGGATGCCGGCATACAACCGCCGGCATCGCGCTCTGGGCCCCCCCAGGTTGGGGAGGAGCCACGACAGCGCGCCCGCGACCTTCAGCAGGCGCTTCGACAGCCCGCTGAAGTGCGGGCCGAAGCGCCACCTGCTGTCGAGCACTAGGCCCAGATATTTCATCTGGGTCTTGAGCTCGATCCTGACGCCCTCCACGACGATGTGGGCGTCGGTGGGGATGCGCTGCCGAGGCCCGTGGAAGAACACGGCCTCAGTCTTGTGCAGCGCCACCCCCAAACCAAGCCGGCGAATCCTTCCCGCGACCAAGGAGCCACCGGCAGAGGCCAGGCTCGCCGCCTCCCTGAAGGTCCTCCCCCGGGCAGTGAGGAGAGTGTCGTCCGCGTAGCAGATGACACTCGTGCCACGGAGGAGAGCTCCCCGCAGGAGCCAATCGAAGCCGATGTTCCACAGGAGTGGTCCTAAGACGGACCCCTGCGGAACACCGGACTCTGCGCCATACCGCCGGAGCTGGCCCGCTTTGTCCACCAGGAGGACCGCTCGGTCCTCCAGGTAGCTGGCCAGGAGGCTCCGCAGGTACTGAGGCACTCCGTGGAAGCGGAGCGCCTCCAGTATTGTCGAGTGGGGGATGGAGTTGAAGGCGTTGGCTATATCGAATGACACAGCCAACACTCCATCCCCTGCCCCCACGGCCTCCCTCACTTGGCCCTTGAGCCGGGCCAGCGCGTCGATTGTCGAACGCCCCCTTCGGAAACCGAATTGGGCGTCCGACAGGTTCGGCCCCAACCTAACCTAACCTAACCTAACCTAACCAGGTCATACAGGCAAACCTGATGAAGAAGAGACTGGCCACTGACGAACTCTTTTTAGAAGCAGTCAAGATGAAAACGTCAGTCCTTCTTATCCAGGAACCATACGTTGGCTCCCAAAAGGTGCTCAAGACCTACAGAGGCACTAGGGTATACCAGAGTGCAGATCAGGGAGACGGAATAGTCAAGGCCGCCATAGTAGTGATGGACCCCACGCTTGACGTCGTTCAATACCCGGAACACACCAATAACAACATAGCTGTGATAGGGATTCGAACAAAAGCGTGGACCATCACTGTAGTGTCGGTCTATTTTGAAGATCATCTGCCTCTGGAACCCTATCTGGAGCAATTGACCAATGTAGTCACAGCCTTGGGGCCACGTGGGATCCTGGTTGGAGGAGATCTAAATGCCTGGAATACCTGGTGGGGGAGCGTCACGACAAACTGTAGGGGAACTGACGTGCTGGCTACACTCGATGACCTGGGCCTGCAAATATTAAACAACAGTTATTCGGTACCCACCTTCGACACCATCAGAGGAGGAAAACGCTACAGCAGCCATGTCGACGTAACGGCTTGCTCGGCTGACCTTCTTCCCCTGGTTGACGACTGGAAGATTGAAGAAGGCATCACCAGTTCGGACCACAATGGCATAACACTCAACATACACTTACAAAAATCTCACGGCATACACATCACAAACACAACCAGACTCTACACGACCAAGAAAGCAAATTGGAGCCTTTTTCGTGAGAAAATGGCCCAATTTCTAGCTGAACACAACATAACACTTGGTAGTGTAGAGAACATTACAGACACTCAACAGTTAGAAACACTCATTCACACATACACACAAGCAGTCACACACGCATGCACACACACACTTCCAAAAACAAAAAACACACAAACACTTACCTTGTCATGGTGGTCCGATAAGCTCGCTGGCCTGAAGAGGGAGGTCGTCACCAGGAGGGGGAGAATCAGAAGCGCAGCACCGGTCCGGAGAGCGAAGGTGGTTGCCGAATATCTGGAAAAGAAAGAAGAATATGAAAAGGAGATGGATAACGCTATGACCAAGAGTTGGAAAAACTTCTGTGAGAAGCAGGACAAGGAATCGGTTTGGGACGGGATATACCGGGTGATAGGTAGGACGAGGAAAAGGGAGGAGGATCTGCCACTCAAAGACAATGGCAAGGTATTAGATGGCCTCGGTTCCGCCAAATTGCTGGCAGAATCCTTCTTCCCGAGAGACCTTGAAGCCGAGGACAACGAAGAGCACCGCCACATCAGGGCACAAGCAGCAAGAATAAATGAAGGGAAACAAGATGAAACTTGTGACCCTCATTTCACAAGGGCTGAAATGAACGCGGCGGTGCAATCGTTCAATCCTAAGAAAGCCCCCGGCTCTGACGGCATTACGGCGGACATCTGCCAGGCCGCAGTAGCCGGGAACCCAGACCTTTTCCTTGGACTGCTAAATGGGTGCCTAGACCAGGGGTACTTTCCTGCGCTGTGGAAGGAGGCCACTGTCGTAATACTCCGCAAACCAGCAAAGCAGGACTACTCAGCACCAAAATCTTATAGGCCTATCGGTCTTCTTCCGGTACTCGGAAAACTCTTCGAAAAGATGCTAGTCACCCGACTCAAGTTTTACCTAACACCGAGACTCAGTACTCGCCAATTCGGATTCATGCCCCAGAGGAGTACGGAGGACGCTCTCTATATCTTAGTGCGACACATACGCGAGAAGTTGGAAGAAAAGAAAATAGTGACACTCGTGTCACTAGATATAGAGGGCGCCTTCAACGAAAGTTGGTGGGCCGCCATTCGAGTCCGATTGGCTGAGGAAAAGTGTCCGGTGAACCTGAGAAGGGTGATAGATAGCTATCTCGAGAACAGAAGAGTGAAGGTGCGTTACGCCGGGTACGAGTACGAAAAGGAGACCGAAAAAGGCTGTGTGCAAGGGTCAATAGGGGGTCCAATTTTTTGGAACCTTCTATTGGACCCCCTCCTGCAGGAGCTGGAGAGGAGAGGGGTTTACGCGCAGGCATTCGCAGACGACGTTACGCTTGTCTGTGATGGTGAGAATGCAACGGAAGTTGAAAGGGCAGCCAATGCCGCACTCGAACATGTTCAGACGTGGGGCGTCAAGTACAAGCTGAAGTTTGCCCCGCAAAAAACAGTGGCAATGGTATTAACAAAGAAGCTTAAGTACGACGCCCCACGACTGAGCATGGGAGGGACTAACATCGCCATGTCCAAAGAGATAAAACTGCTCGGACTCACCATCGACGACAAACTCACTTTCAACACGCATGCTGCGAATGTCTGCCGGAAAGCTCTAAAATTCTACAAGCAGTTGGCCAGAACAGCCAAAGTACACTGGGGGTTGAAACCCGAAATTATACGAATCATGTATAATGCAGTTGTAGAACCAACTATAATGTACGCCGCAAGCGCATGGGCGCCAGCAACCCACAAACTGACGATCCAGAAGGAGTTCGCGGCAGTTCAGCGAGGCTTTGCGCAGAAAATTGTGAAGGCGTACAAAACGGCGTCCCTTAATTCGGTACTATTACTTGCCGGGCTGCTTCCACTGGACATCAGAGTCAGGGAAGCAGCCTTGCTTTATGAAGTAAAGAAAGGTTACTCCCGGCAAGTAATAGGGGACCGAAGTATCGACACCCCTGCGCCATTTACCGCCTTACCCCACCCCGCCGTGCACGACGAGATAAAGCTCATCTGTCTGGCAGATGAGGCAGCGCTCAGAGAGTACCACGATGGAGACGCACTTAATATCTTCACCGATGGTAGCAAGATTGAAGGGAAAGTTGGAGCGGCGCTATCTATCCAAGATGGTGCCGCCGAGATAAGTACCCGAAAACTGCGACTCGATGCGTGCTGCTCTGTTTACCAGGCGGAGCTTCTAGCATTGGCGGAGGCCACGGAAAAGGCGAAAAAGACTGCCAAAGCCAAGTGCAACATCTTCTGCGACTCCAGATCAGCTCTGGAAACAGTAACTAACCTGAAGTCCCTCCACCCCCTTGCACTCAGAATAAGGGCCAATATCCTGAAATTAATAGACGGAAACAAAATAGTGCAACTATTTTGGATAAAGGCCCATGCAGGGCTGGAGGGTAATGAAAGGGCTGACCAGCTGGCAAAGGAGGCGGCACTACGTCTCAAGACGAGGCCCGACTATGAAAGCTGTCCTGTTTCATTCGTCAAGCGACAGATCAGATCCGAGTCGCTCGACGAATGGAACAGTCGCTACAAGTCCGAACAGAAGGCGTCTGTTACAAAAATCTTTTTCCCAGATGCGATTGCGGCGTACCCCATAATCAGGCGCATACAAATTGATAGCGTCATTGTTCAGATGCTCACAGGACATGGCGGATTCTCCGCATACTTGCACAAATTCAAGTGTAAGGAGAGTCCGGCGTGTCCTTGTGATCCTCAAATAGAAGAGACAGTGGCCCACGTCATCACCGAGTGTCCCAGGTATAGTAAAGACCGGTTTGATATTGAGAATGAAATAGAACAATGTGTAACTGTAAATAATTTGTATAAAATAATGCAAGATAATAAAATTAGAATTAAGTTTATGAAGTATTGTAAAGAGATAATAACTAAGGTAGCAATTAAGAACGGAAGCAAAAATTTAGGTGCACTACCCAGCAATTAAGTTTGCTGGTGATGGTGCACCATGGCTAGAATAAAACTGTAAAATAAATAAATAAACTTAGTCTTTAAAATACATTAGCTAGTAATAGGAATAGGCAAACTAAGATTAAATGGTGACGAATGTAAGAAAGAATCAGTATGAAGAATAAAAGTGCGAGAGGCATACAAGCGAGAAAGGTATGAACGAAGTTGTGTAAAATAGGCTCCAAATTATAAAATTGGAGGTAGGATGTAAAAAAAAAAAAAAAAAAAAAAAAAAAAAAAACCTAACCTAACCTAACCTAACCTTTTTTTTTTTTTTTTTTTTTTTTTTTTTTTTGCGCTGGGAAAAATGCGTTACGCATCCCCCCCGCTTGGGGGATTGGGGGGGTATGTGGGACTCCCCGGCCCAGAGAGGACCGGTATACCCACTAAACAACCCAGCGGCACTCCGGCATTGTCTATGCGGAAGGGGACTGGGAGACCGGCAGAGCCTTTACGTCCAGTCCCCCGCCGCCGACGACCGCCCGCCTTTACAGCGGGGCCTGCACGCCCCTCCCTGCAGGGGGAGGGGCCCCGGAAAAGACCGCGAGTGCTCGGCCTTTCCCGCCCGACGGGGTGGTGAATATGTGCAATGCGGGAGAAGGCGCCCCCGCGCCTGTCACCCGCTATTCACCACCACGGGGCAGGAAGACGACTATGATCGCCGTCTTCTCCTGCCCCTTCTCCGCCTGCGCAGCGGCGCCGCGAGAGGGTCTTCCTCTCGCGCGCGCTCCGCCGCCTCCTTTTGGGACATGACGTCCTCACAGAAGGAGGCGACCGCTGCCCATGCCCCCTCGCCTCCCAGCATGGAGTTGACCACGCTGGGAAGCGAGAGGTCCGGTCCGACCACCGCTACCAAGCCGCGGCGCGGCTCGGACCACGACGGGCACAGCTCGAGGGTGTGCTGCGCCGTGTCCTCCGCCGCACCACAGTCGTGGCACGACGGGTCCTCCTCCCTCCCGATTCGGTGCAGGTACGATCCGAAGCATCCATGCCCGGACAATACCTGCACCAGACGGAACGAGAGGAAGCCGTGGGGCCGCTCGAGCCAATCTCGTAAGACTGGCCCGAGTGCGTCCAGCGTCCGCCGGCCGAAAACGGCAGAGGTGAGGTCCTCCGTCCAGTGTTGGACGATCGCGTCCCTCACCTGCTGTCGGACGGCCTCCCGCTCTTCCGGGGCGGGGCGCTCCCCGAGTGCCCTTTGCCCCGCTGTCCACTCGTATACTCTGGCGAGCACCCACGCCTCCAGCTCCCAAGGAGGGGTGCCCGCCAGAGCACAGGCCGCCGCGAAGCTTACTGAGCGGTAGGCCCTTGCCACCCGCTGCGCGATGGCCCTTTGGGGCCTGCGGATCGCGGCGGCGTTCTCTCTCCTTTGGAGGGAGTCCGCCCAGATGGGAGCCCCGTAGAGGGCCATGCTCTTGAGGATGCCGGCATACAACCGCCGGCATCGCGCTCTGGGCCCCCCCAGGTTGGGGAGGAGCCACGACAGCGCGCCCGCGACCTTCAGCAGGCGCTTCGACAGCCCGCTGAAGTGCGGGCCGAAGCGCCACCTGCTGTCGAGCACTAGGCCCAGATATTTCATCTGGGTCTTGAGCTCGATCCTGACGCCCTCCACGACGATGTGGGCGTCGGTGGGGATGCGCTGCCGAGGCCCGTGGAAGAACACGGCCTCGGTCTTGTGCAGCGCCACCCCCAAACCAAGCCGGCGAATCCTTCCCGCGACCAAGGAGCCACCGGCAGAGGCCAGGCTCGCCGCCTCCCTGAAGGTCCTCCCCCGGGCAGTGAGGAGAGTGTCGTCCGCGTAGCAGATGACACTCGTGCCACGGAGGAGAGCTCCCCGCAGGAGCCAATCGAAGCCGATGTTCCACAGGAGTGGTCCTAAGACGGACCCCTGCGGAACACCGGACTCTGCGCCATACCGCCGGAGCTGGCCCGCTTTGTCCACCAGGAGGACCGCTCGGTCCTCCAGGTAGCTGGCCAGGAGGCTCCGCAGGTACTGAGGCACTCCGTGGAAGCGGAGCGCCTCCAGTATTGTCGAGTGGGGGATGGAGTTGAAGGCGTTGGCTATATCGAATGACACAGCCAACACTCCATCCCCTGCCCCCACGGCCTCCCTCACTTGGCCCTTGAGCCGAGCCAGCGCGTCGATTGTCGAACGTCCCCTTCGGAAACCGAATTGGGCGTCCGACAGGTTCGGCCCCACCTCCAGGAGGTGGCGGTTAAGCCGACCAGCGACGATCCCCTCGAACAGCTTTCCGACCTCATCGAGCAGAACGATGGGCCGGTATGCCGAGGGGGAGTCCGCCGGACGTCCCTCCTTACGGAGGAGGCACAGCTGCCCCTCCTTCCAGGGTTTCGGAAACCTCCCCGACGCGAGACACGCGCTGAAGAGGTCCCGAAACCTTCCCTCCATCTGGGTGGCGGCGATGGCCACCACCCGCGCAGGAACGCCGTCCGGCCCTGGGGCCGTCTTCTTGGCGCGGAGACGGAGAGTCTCCGCGGCGAGCTCCCCCGCCGTGACCGGAGGTATCTCCTCCTCCTCCGGCGGAGCCGCCACCTCCGGTGGATCCATCACTGGTGGGGTGAAGTTGGTCCCGGGTGGAAACAGGGACCGGACCACCCTATCCAGCAATGCCGGCTCAAGGGACTCTGTCAGCGGGGGACCAAAGGGGCGCAGTTTGTTCCGCGCCGCCTTGTATGGTCTCCCGTACGGATCCCTATCGAGACCCTCTAGCATCTCGGCTCGCGCCGCGTCCTCGGCGGCACCCATTTCCGACTTGAGGACGCGCTTTGCCTCTACGTAAGAGGCGTAGAGCTGGTCCTCGGCTTCGCGGTCTCGCCGGCTGCGCCGTCGGCTCCGCGTGTACTCCCGCCTTGCCGCCACGCAGGCGGCCCGGAGCTCCGCTAACCTCTCCGACCACCAATAGACGGCGCAACGGGGAGGCGGACGGCGAGACCGAGGCATGCTGGAGTTGCACACCTCGGTCAGGGACCTCCTCAGTTGGGCCGCTGCGGCGTCCACGTCCAGGACTTCGATAGGAGGCGTGAGCCAGTCCTGGACGAACGCCGCCTCGTTAGCCGCCTCACGGTCGAGGCGGGTAAGAGCCCACCGCGGAAAAGGAGACTGGCCCGAGGGAGCCGTCCTCCGGGGGCTCTGGGTGGAGATGTCGAACCGCACATATCGGTGGTCCGACATTGTCTCCACCATCTCCACCCGCCAGTTCACGACGCGGGCGGCCAAGATGGGGGTGGCGAACGAGACGTCGACCACTGACCCTCCCCATCGCCGCACACACGTCTGGACCGTCCCTCTGTTCAAGAGGGACACACCGGACGTGGCCGCCCAGAGTTCGACCACACGTCCTCTTCGGTTGCAGGAGGCGGCTGGGTTGCCCCAAGCCACCGACTTGGCGTTCAAGTCGCCTAAAACAGCGACCTGACGCGGTGCTGCCCTACCGATCACTGCGGTCAGGATTTTGAGAAAATTCTCAAAATCCTGGAGAGGGCGATTTGGGGAAAAATAGGCGCCCACCAGGGCTATTTCCCCCCACGCGGCCGCCACGTATCCCGGTCCCCTCTCTAAGAGCGAGAGGGGAGGGGAATCTGTGGAAGACCGCGACACCAATGCCACCAAGCCGTCTCGATCGCCCAGCCAACGGCCGGGGACCGAGTACGGCTCTGTGACCACCGCCACGTCCACCAACCACTCAGCCATGGCCTGCATGAACAGGTCCTGGGCTGCTTTGCAGTGGTTGGTGTTCGCCTGGAGGATGCGATGTTCGACCCTATCCATCAATCGTCCATCGCTCCCTCCTCATCGGCCGCCGAGGTTCCCGCTTCAGGGGCGGCGGCCGCAGTGGCAGGCGGGGTCGGCGCCTGCACTTTGCCCCTCTTAAGGGGAGGGTTGCAGTTCCTCCCCTTCATGACGTGCCCCGCTGGGAGGCCGCTGGCTGCGCACACTGCGCAACGCGGCGTGGGGACCTTGCAGGAGGCAGACTTGTGCCCCTCCTTGCCGCAGCGGTAGCAGCTGTCCGCCCTATCCACCTTGGACGAACAGAGGGCCCGCGTGTGCCCAATTCCAAAACACTTGAAGCAGCGCAGAGGCTGATCTTCAAGTGCTCGGACTCGGCAGGAACTGAAGCCTACCGGAAGCCGTCCCTTAGCGAGGACGGCTTTGGCCGCAGCGACTGGGCACTCGAGGCGGATAGCGCCCATGCCGCCGCGGCCGGGCCTGATGTCCCGACCCTGCACCGCTGCCACGTCGCAACTCCCAATCGCTGCGATCGCCGCCACCACCTCCTCTTTGGTGACCGAGTCGTCGAGGTCAGTCACCTCCAAGGCCGCAGACCTGACGGGCCTGACGACCTTGGCCGCGTCCGCGATGACCTCTCGCAATTTATTTGCGAAGAGGTCCGCGTTGGCACCACCCTGGGCCCCCGGGAACTCGAAGATTCGAGCCCCGGTTTGGGTCCGGCGGCACGTGACAGCTCCGATCCCGAGTTGGGTGGGATCGGCGTTGGTACGAGCCCGTGTGAGGACGGACCCGTACGTCTCACCTCGCTCCGCAGCCTCCGCGGTGAGCGTCACAACGACGGCCGCGGTCTTGGGAGGAACCAGAGGCTTCTTCCCACCGGCGGGGGCCCTTTTGGCTGCGGGGGCAGCAGCGGTGGGTGCGGGGGCCGACTTCTTCCCTTTCCCCTTCCCCTTTCCCTTGCCGGTCCCCTGGGACGGGCCAGAAGAGGCAGCGTCGGGGGCGACAGAGGCGGCGGCCGTTCTCGCCTTTTTCTTGGCCTTGCCCTTTCCCTTCCTGACCACTTCCGTCCACGACTGGTTGGACGGAGTGGTTGCGGGGAGTTGGGCGTCCTCCCTCTGGGAGGATGGCCCCGGCTTGTCTGGCCTCTTGTCCGCCGCTAGTGGCGGTCGCAGGCGCTTCTCCGGTAGGAGCCTGTCTTCGATGCCTTCGAAGCAGGCTCTCGTGAAGGCCCTTTCCTCCATGATAACCTTGCGGATGATATCCTCAAGGTTGGAGGAAGGGCCCTCAGCCGCCGATCTGGTTTCGGCCTGGGAAGGCCGAGCCGAGGTTCCAGCCGCCGGTCTAGGGTCGGCCTGGGAAGGCCGAGCCGTGGCTTTAGCCGCCGGTCTCTGGTCGGCCTGAGAAGGCCGGGCCGTGACTTCAGCCAGTTTCTTGTGCAGCTGGCTGACCTCCGACTGCAGGTGGTCGAGCTTCGCCTGCAGTTGCCGCGTCTCATCTGTTGCTGTGCGCTGCACCAGCTCTTCGATGATACCGCGCATGCTCGCGGCCCTGCACTTCAGGGACTTCTGGAAAGTCCCCTTCAGGTTGGAGGACTTTGAGGCGAGTTCCGCTATCTCTTCTGCGTCCTCCTTCGCCATGCGCTCGAGCTCGCCCAGGGAGTAGTCCGAGTATATGACGCGGGATGCGCCGTACCCGGACTTGGCCCGCGAACCGCGCGCCCGCTGCTCCTTAGCGGTGACCTGCTCCTCCAGGTCCCGCTGCAGCTGCGCCCGCTGAGCCAGGTTCAGCTGGCGCTGCGCATCATCTAACCCCACGTTGTGGGTACCCGCGATGGCCGGAGGTCGTTTCCTGGCCTTCGCCTTCGGCTTTCTCTTGGGCAAGCTTTTTGCCGCGTCCGAGGACCCGGATCCAGCCTCCTTCAGGAAGGCCCGCTTCCGCGACTGTCCAAGGGCAGTCTTCGTCGAACTGATGTCCGACTCGAGCGACATCTCGCTGTCGGCGTCCGACAGCCCGTCTGCCCTGCCGTACAGGCCAACCGCAGATGTTGCGCGGCTGACCTCTGACGTCGACGCTCCTCCGTCGACGAGGTGGTCCTGAGAAGGACCTTTTGGGTGGCCCTGAGAAGGGCCTTCGGGTTGGCCCCCAGAGGGGGCTTTGCATTGGCCCTGAGAAGGGCCTTTTATGAAACGCCCGGAGGCGTCCCGCAAGGGTTTTTCAATTTTATTAACAGATTCCATATTAAATCCCACGAGTAGTAGGGAAATAGCACGTCACCCCGACCAGAGCCCATGTAGCCGGGGAAGTCTAGCGTAACTCGCACAGGGGGTCGACCGGTACCCTGGCGAGGAACGCAGTAGCGGCTGGAATTCCGTCCAACCAGGCCCTCCCATCGCAATCGACGGCAAGGGCCTAAGCTCTCGCGCTGCGTTCACCGCACTAACTTCGGGTAATTTTTTATAGAGGTTTTCTTCCTCGCGGCCCGGGCGGTCAAGCCAAGGCCCTCGGTCCCACTAGAACCCGGAGGCTCATTGTTGCAGGATTACGAGTTTCGAGCGGTGGTAAGGAAGATGAACTACCTCACCTGCGCAGCGGCAGTGTTAGTGCATACTGCGCCCAACTCTAAATGCTCCCTTAAGAAGCAACCCGCGATCCACGATTGTAAAGAAGAAGAAGAAAACGAAAAACAAAGAAAAGACAAGAAAGAAGAAAGAAACAAAAGAACAAAGAAGTAAGTTGGAGCTGCGCAGCCCTCTGCCGCTAAGCTCCCCCTCTGGGCCAGGTGTAAAGAGCCCGACCCGCTCGGGAAAAGAAAACCGAGCTCCACCCAGGGGGGCATTAGATGTCATTGCCCCTGAAATCCCTTAGTCAGCCTCATACGACACCCACGGGAAGATATGGGGCGGTACTATTCTTATGCCGGTAGCCGCACGGCAAACCTAACCTAACCTAACCTAACCTAACCTTTTTTTTTTTTTTTTTTTTTTTTTTTTTTTGCGCTGGGAAAAATGCGTTACGCATCCCCCCCTTTGGGGGACTGGGGGGGTATGTGGGACTCCCCGGCCCAGAGAGGACCGGTATACCCACTAAACAACCCAGCGGCACTCCGGCATTGTCTATGCGGAAGGGGACTGGGAGACCGGCAGAGCCTTTACGTCCAGTCCCCCGCCGCCGACCGCCCGCCTTTACAGCGGGGCCTGCACGCCCCTCCCTGCAGGGGGAGGGGCCCCGGAAAAGACCGCGAGTGCTCGGCCATTTCCGCCCGGCGGGGTGGTGAAAATGTGCAATGCGGGAGAAGGCGCCCCCGCGCCTGTCACCCGCTATTCACCACCACGGGGCAGGAAGACGACTATGATCGCCGTCTTCTCCTGCCCCTTCTCCGCCTGCGCAGCGGCGCCGCGAGAGGGTCTTCCTCTCGCGCGCGCTCCGCCGCCTCCTTTTGGGACATGACGTCCTCACAGAAGGAGGCGACCGCTGCCCATGCCCCCTCGCCTCCCAGCATGGAGTTGACCACGCTGGGAAGCGAGAGGTCCGGTCCGACCACCGCTACCAAGCCGCGGCGCGGCTCGGACCACGACGGGCACAGCTCGAGGGTGTGCTGCGCCGTGTCCTCCGCCGCACCACAGTCGTGGCACGACGGGTCCTCCTCCCTCCCGATTCGGTGCAGGTACGATCCGAAGCATCCATGCCCGGACAATACCTGCACCAGACGGAACGAGAGGAAGCCGTGGGGCCGCTCGAGCCAATCTCGTAGGACTGGCCCGAGTGCGTCCAGCGTCCGCCGGCCGAAAACGGCAGAGGTGAGGTCCTCCGTCCAGTGTTGGACGATCGCGTCCCTCACCTGCTGTCGGACGGCCTCCCGCTCTTCCGGGGCGGGGCGCTCCCCGAGTGCCCTTTGCCCCGCTGTCCACTCGTATACTTTGGCGAGCACCCACGCCTCCAGCTCCCAAGGAGGGGTGCCCGCCAGAGCACAGGCCGCCGCGAAGCTTACTGAGCGGTAGGCCCTCGCCACCCGCTGCGCGATGGCCCTTTGGGGCCTGCGGATCGCGGCGGCGTTCTCTCTCCTTTGGAGGGAGTCCGCCCAGATGGGAGCCCCGTAGAGGGCCATGCTCTTCAGGATGCCGGCATACAACCGCCGGCATCGCGCTCTGGGCCCCCCTAGGTTGGGGAGGAGCCACGACAGCGCGCCCGCGACCTTCAGCAGGCGCTTCGACAGCCCGCTGAAGTGCGGGCCGAAGCGCCACCTGCTGTCGAGCAATAGGCCCAGATATTTCATCTGGGTCTTGAGCTCGATCCTGACGCCCTCCACGACGATGTGGGCGTCGGTGGGGATGCGCTGCCGAGGCCCGTGGAAGAACACGGCCTCGGTCTTGTGCAGCGCCACCCCCAAACCAAGCCGGCGAATCCTTCCCGCGACCAAGGAGCCACCGGCAGAGGCCAGGCTCGCCGCCTCCCTGAAGGTCCTCCCCCGGGCAGTGAGGAGAGTGTCGTCCGCGTAGCAGATGACACTCGTGCCACGGAGGAGAGCTCCCCGCAGGAGCCAATCGAAGCCGATGTTCCACAGGAGTGGTCCTAAGACGGACCCCTGCGGAACACCGGACTCTGCGCCATACCGCCGGAGCTGGCCCGCTTTGTCCACCAGGAGGACCGCTCGGTCCTCCAGGTAGCTGGCCAGGAGGCTCCGCAGGTACTGAGGCACTCCGTGGAAGCGGAGCGCCTCCAGTATTGTCGAGTGGGGGATGGAGTTGAAGGCGTTGGCTATATCGAATGACACAGCCAACACTCCATCCCCTGCCCCCACGGCCTCCCTCACTTGGCCCTTGAGCCGGGCCAGCGCGTCGATTGTCGAACGCCCCCTTCGGAAACCGAATTGGGCGTCCGACAGGTTCGGCCCCACCTCCAGGAGGTGGCGATTAAGCCGACCAGCGACGATCCCCTCGAACAGCTTTCCGACCTCATCGAGCAGAACGATGGGCCGGTATGCCGAGGGGGAGTCCGCCGGACGTCCCTCCTTACGGAGGAGGCACAGCTGCCCCTCCTTCCAGGGTTTCGGAAACCTCCCCGACGCGAGACACGCGCTGAAGAGGTCCCGAAACCTTCCCTCCATCTGGGTGGCGGCGATGGCCACCACCCGCGCGGGAACGCCGTCCGGCCCTGGGGCCGTCTTCTTGGCGCGGAGACGGAGAGTCTCCGCGGCGAGCTCCCCCGCCGTGACCGGAGGTATCTCCTCCTCCTCCGGCGGAGCCGCCACCTCCGGTGGATCCATCACTGGTGGGGTGAAGTCGGTCCCGGGTGGAAACAGGGACCGGACCACCCTATCCAGCAATGCAAGGCAGACTTCGTCGAACGGGCGTCCGACTCGAGCGACATCTCGCTGTCAGCGTCCGACAGCCCGTCTGCCCTGCTGTACAGGCCAACCGCAGATGTCGCGCGGCTGACCTCTGACGTCGACGCTCCTCCGTCGACGAGGTGGCCCAGAGAAGGACCCTTTGGTTGGTCCTGAGAAGGACCTTTTGGGTGGCCCTGAGAAGGGCCTTCGGGTTGGCCCCCAGAGGGGGCTTCGGATTGGCCCTGAGAAGGGCCTTTTATGAAACGCCCGGAGGCGTCCCGCAAGGGTTTTTCAGTTTTATTAATTGATTCCATAATAAATCCCACGAGTAGTAGGGAAATAGCACGTCACCCCGACCAGAGCCCATGTAGCCGGGGAAGTCTAGCGTAACTCGCACAGGGGGTCGACCGGTACCCTGGCGAGGAACGCAGTAGCGGCTGGAATTCCGTCCAACCAGGCCCTCCCATCGCAATCGACGGTAAGGGCCTAAGCTCTCGCGCTGCGTTCACCGCACTAACTTCGGGTAATTTTTATAGAGGTTTTCTTCCTCGCGGCCCGGGCGGTCAAGCCAAGGCCCTCGGTCCCACTAGAACCCGGAGGCTCATTGTTGCAGGATTACGAGTTTCGAGCGGTGGTAAGGAAGATGAACTACCTCACCTGCGCAGCGGCAGTGTTAGTGCATACTGCGCCCAACTCTAAATGCTCCCTTAAGAAGCAACCCGCGATCCACGATTGTAAAGAAGAAGAAGAAAACGAAAAACAAAGAAAAGACAAGAAAGAAGAAAGAAACAAAAGAACAAAGAAGTAAGTTGGAGCTGCGCAGCCCTCTGCCGCTAAGCTCCCCCTCTGGGCCAGGTGTAAAGAGCCCGACCCGCTCGGGAAAAAGAAAACCGAGCTCCACCCAGGGGGGCATTAGATGTCATTGCCCCTGAAATCCCTTAGTCAGCCTCATACGACACCCACGGGAAGATATGGGGCGGTACTATTCTATGCCGGTAGCCGCACGGCAAAACCTAACCTAACCTAACCTTTTTTTTTTTTTTTTTTTTTTTTTTTTTTTGTCGCTGGGAAAAATGCGTTACGCATCCCCCCCTTGGGGGATTGGGGGGGTATGTGGGACTCCCCGGCCCAGAGGGGACCGGTATACCCACTAAACAACCCAGCGGCACTCCGGCATTGTCTATGCGGAGGGGGACTGGGAGACCGGCAGAGCCTTTACGTCCAGTCCCCCGCCGCCGACGACCGCCCGCCTTTACAGCGGGGCCTGCACGCCCCTCCCTGCAGGGGGAGGGGCCCCGGAAACGACCGCGAGTGCTCGGCCATTCCCGCCCGGCGGGGTGGTGAAAATGTGCAATGCGGGAGAAGGCGCCCCCGCGCCTGTCACCCGCTATTCACCACCACGGGGCAGGAAGACGACTATGATCGCCGTCTTCTCCTGCCCCTTCTCCGCCTGCGCAGCGGCGCCGCGAGAGGATCTTCCTCTCGCGCGCGCTCCGCCGCCTCCTTTTGGGACATCACGTCCTCACAGAAGGAGGCGACCGCTGCCCATGCCCCCTCGCTTCCCAACATGGAGTTGACCACGCTGGGAAGCGAGAGGTCCGGTCCGACCACCGCTACCAAGCCGCGGCGCGGCTCGGACCACGACGGGCACAGCTCAAGGGTGTGCTGCGCCGTGTCCTCCGCCGCACCACAGTCGTGGCACGACGGGTCCTCCTCCCTCCCGATTCGGTGCAGGTACGATCCGAAGCATCCATGCCCGGACAATACCTGCACCAGACGGAACGAGAGGAAGCCGTGGGGCCGCTCGAGCCAATCTCGCAGGACTGGCCCGAGCGCGTCCAGCGTCCGCCGGCCGAAAACGGCAGAGGCGAGGTCCTCCGTCCAGTGTTGGACGATCGCGTCCCTCACCTGCTGTCGGACGGCCTCCCGCTCTTCCGGGGCGGGGCGCTCCCCGAGTGCCCTTTGCCCCGCTGTCCACTCGTACACTCTGGCGAGCACCCACGCCTCTAGCTCCCAAGGAGGGGTGCCCGCCAGAGCACAGGCCGCCGCGAAGCCTACCGAGCGGTAGGCCCTCGCCACCCGCTGCGCGATGGCCCTTTGGGGCCTGCGGATCGCGGCGGCGTTCTCTCTCCTTTGGAGGGAGTCCGCCCAGATGGGAGCCCCGTAGAGGGCCATGCTCTTGAGGATGCCGGCATACAACCGCCGGCATCGCGCTCTGGGCCCCCCCAGGTTGGGGAGGAGCCACGACAGCGCGCCCGCGACCTTCAGCAGGCGCTTCGACAGCCCGCTGAAGTGCGGGCCAAAGCGCCACCTGCTGTCGAGCACTAGGCCCAGATATTTCATCTGGGTCTTGAGCTCGATCCTGACGCCCTCCACGACGATGTGGGCGTCGGTGGGGATGCGCTGCCGAGGCCCGTGGAAGAACACGGCCTCGGTCTTGTGCAGCGCCACCCCCAAACCAAGCCGGCGAATCCTTCCCGCGACCAAGGAGCCACCAGCAGAGGCCAGGCTCGCCACCTCCCTGAAGGTCCTCCCCCGGGCAGTGAGGAGAGTGTCGTCCGCGTAGCAGATGACACTCGTGCCACGGAGGAGAGCTCCCCGCAGGAGCCAATCGAAGCCGATGTTCCACAGGAGTGGTCCTAAGACGGACCCCTGCGGAACACCGGACTCTGCGCAATACCGCCGGAGCTGGCCCGCTTTGTCCACCAGGAGGACCGCTCGGTCCTCCAGGTAGCTGGCCAGGAGGCTCCGCAGGTACTGAGGCACTCCGTGGAAGCGGAGCGCCTCCAGTATTGTCGAGTGGGGGATGGAGTTGAAGGCGTTGGCTATATCGAATGACACAGCCAACACTCCATCCCCTGCCCCCACGGCCTCCCTCACTTGGCTCTTGAGCCGAGCCAGCGCGTCGATTGTCGAACGTCCCCTTCGGAAACCGAATTGGGCGTCCGACAGGTTCGGCCCCACTTCCAGGAGGTGGCGATTAAGCCGACCAGCGACGATCCCCTCGAACAGCTTTCCGACCTCATCGAGCAGAACGATGGGCCGGTATGCCGAGGGGGAGTCCGCCGGACGTCCCTCCTTACGGAGGAGGCACAGCTGCCCCTCCTTCCAGGGTTTCGGAAACCTCCCCGACGCGAGACACGCGCTGAAGAGGTCCCGAAACCTTCCCTCCATTTGGGTGGTGGCCATCGCCGCCACCCAAATGGAGGGAAGGTTTCGGGACCTCTTCAGCGCGTGTCTCGCGTCGGGGACGCCGTCCGGCCCTGGGGCCGTCTTCTTGGCGCGGAGACGGAGAGTCTCCGCGGCGAGCTCCCCCGCCGTGACCGGAGGTATCTCCTCCTCCTCCGGCGGAGCCGCCACCTCCGGTGGATCCATCACTGGTGGGGTGAAGTCGGTCCCGGGTGGAAACAGGGACCGGACCACCCCATCCAGCAATGCCGGCTCAAGGGACTCCGTCAGCGGGGGACCGAAGGGGCGCAGTTTGTTCCGCGCCGCCTTGTATGGTCTCCCGTACGGATCCCTGTCGAGACCCTCTAGCATCTCGGCTCGCGCCGCGTCCTCGGCGGCACCCATTTCCGACTTGAGGACCCGCTTTGCCTCTACGTAAGAGGCGTAGAGCTGGTCCTCGGCTTCACGGTCTCGCTGGCTGCGCCGTCGGCTCCGCGTGTACTCCCGCCTTGCCGCCACGCAGGCGGCCCGGAGCTCCGCTAACCTCTCCGACCACCAATAGACGGCGCAACGGGGAGGCGGGCGGCGAGACCGAGGCATGCTAGAGTTGCACACCTCGGTCAGGGACCTCCTCAGTTGGGCCGCTGCGGCGTCCACGTCCAGGACTTCGACAGGAGGCGTGAGCCAGTCCTGGACGAACGCCGCCTCGTTAGCCGCCTCACGGTCGAGGCGGGTAAGAGCCCACCGCGGAAAAGGAGACTGGCCCGAGGGGGCCGTCCTCCGGGGGCTCTGGGTGGAGATGTCGAACCGCACATATCGGTGGTCCGACATTGTCTCCACCATCTCCACCCGCCAGTTCACGACGCGGGCGGCCAAGATGGGGGTGGCGAACGAGACGTCGACCACTGACCCTCCCCATCGCCGCACACACGTCTGGACCGTCCCTCTGTTCAAGAGGGACACACCGGATGTGGCCGCCCAGAGTTCGACCACACATCCTCTTCGGTTGCAGGAGGCGGCTGGGTTGCCCCAAGCCACCGACTTGGCGTTCAAGTCGCCTAAAACAGCGACCTGACGCGGTGCCGCCCTACCGATCACTGCGGTCAGGATTTTGAGAAAATTCTCAAAATCCTGGAGTGGGCGATTTGGGGAAAAATAGACGCCCACCAGGGCTATTTCCCCCCACGCGGCCGCCACGTATCCCGGTCCCCTCTCTAAGAGCGAGAGGGGAGGGGAATCTGTGGAAGACCGCGACACCAATGCCACCAAGCCGTCCCGATCGCCCAGCCAACGGCCGGGGACCGAGTACGGCTCTGTGACCACCGCCACGTCCACCAACCACTCAGCCATGGCCTGCATGAACAGGTCCTGGGCTGCTTTGCAGTGGTTGGTGTTCGCCTGGAGGATGCGATGTTCGACCCTATCCATCAATCGTCCATCACTCCCTCCTCATCGACCGCCGAGGTTCCCGCTTCGGGGGCGGCGGCCGCAGTGGCAGGCGGGGTCGGCGCCTGCACTTTGCCCTTCTTAAGGGGAGGGTTGCAGTTCCTCCCCTTCATGACGTGTCCCGCTGGGAGGCCGCTGGCTGCGCACACTGCGCAACGCGGCGTGGGGACCTTGCAGGAGGCAGACTTGTGCCCCTCCTTGCCGCAGCGGTAGCAGCTGTCCGCCCTATCCACCTTGGACGGACAGAGGGCCCGCGTGTGCCCAATTCCAAAACACTTGAAGCAGCGCAGAGGCTGATCTTCAAGTGCTCGGACTCGGCAGGAACTGAAGCCTACCGGAAGCCGTCCCTTAGCGAGGACGGCTTTGGCCGCAGCGACTGGGCACTCGAGGCGGATAGCGCCCATGCCGCCGCGGCCGGGCCTGATGTCCCGACCCTGCACCGCTGCCACGTCGCAACCCCCAATCGCTGCGATCGTCGCCACCACCTCCTCTTTGGTGACCGAGTCGTCGAGGTCAGTCACCTCCAAGGCCGCAGACCTGACGGGCCTGACGACCTTGGCCGCGTCCGCGATGACCTCTCGCAATTTGTTTGCGAAGAGGTCCGCGTTGGCACCACCCTGGGCCCCCGGGAACTCGAAGATTCGAGCCCCGGTTTGGGTCCGGCGGCACGTGACCGCTCCGATCCCGAGTTGGGTGGGATCGGCGTTGGTACGAGCCCGTGTGAGGACGGACCCGTACGTCTCACCTCGCTCCGCAGCCTCCGCGGTGAGCGTCACAACGACGGCCGCGGTCTTGGGAGGAACCAGAGGCTTCTTCCCACCGGCGGGGGCCCTTTTGGCTGCGGGGGCAGCAGCGGTGGGTGCGGGGGCCGACTTCTTCCCTTTCCCCTTCCCCTTTCCCTTGCCGGTCCCCTGGGACGGGCCAGAAGAGGCAGCGTCGGGGGCGACAGAGGCGGCGGCCGTTCTCGCCTTTTTCTTGGCCTTGCCCTTTCCCTTCCTGACCACTTCCGTCCACGACTGGTTGGACGGAGTGGTTGCGGGGAGTTGGGCGTCCTCCCTCTGGGAGGATGGCCCCGGCTTGTCTGGCCTCTTGTCCGCCGCTAGTGGCGGTCGCAGGCGCTTCTCCGGTAGGAGCCTGTCTTCGATGCCTTCGAAGCAGGCTCTCGTGAAGGCCCTTTCCTCCATGATAACCTTGCGGATGATATCCTCAAGGTTGGAGGAGGGGCCCTCAGCCGCCGATCTGGCTTCGGCCTGGGAAGGCCGAGCCGAGGTTCCAGCCGCCGGTCTAGGGTCGGCCTGGGAAGGCCGAGCCGCGGCTTCAGCCGCCGGTCTCTGGTCGGCCTGAGAAGGCCGGGCCGTGACTTCAGCCAGTTTTTTGTGCAGCTGGCTGACCTCCGTTTGCAGGTGGTCGAGCTTCGCCTGCAGTTGCCGCGTCTCATCTGTTGCTGTGCGCTGCACCAGCTCTTCGATGATACCGCGCATGCTCGCGGCCCTGCACTTCAGGGACTTCTGGAAAGTCCCCTTCAGGTTGGAGGACTTTGAGGCGAGTTCCGCTATCTCCTCTGCGTCCTCCTTCGCCATGCACTCGAGCTCGCCCAGGGAGTAGTCCGAGTATATGACGCGGGATGCGCCGTACCCGGACTTGGCCCGCGAACCGCGCGCCCGCTGCTCCTTAGCGGCGACCTGCTCCTCCAGGTCCTGCTGCAGCTGCGCCCGCTGAGCCAGGTTCAGCTGGCGCTGCGCATCATCTAACCCCACGTTGTGGGTACCCGCGATGGCCGGAGGTCGTTTCCTGGCCTTTGCCTTCGGCTTTCTCTTGGGCAAGCTTTTTGCCGCGTCCGAGGACCCGGATCCAGCCTCCTTCAGGAAGGCCCGCTTCCGCGACTGTCCGAAGGCAGACTTCGTCGAACGGGCGTCCGACTCAAGCGACATCTCGCTGTCAGCGTCCGACAGCCCGTCTGCCCTGCCGTACAGGCCAACCGCAGATGTTGCGCGGCTGACCTCTGACGTCGACGCTCCTCCGTCGACGAGGTGGCCCTGAGAAGGACCCTTTGGTTGGTCCTGAGAAGGACCTTTTGGGTGGCCCTGAGAAGGGCCTTCGGGTTGGCCCCCAGAGGGGGCTTTGGATTGGCCCTGAGAAGGGCCTTTTATGAAACGCCCGGAGGCGTCCCGCAAGGGTTTTTCGGTTTTATCAATACATTCCATAATAAATCCCACGAGTAGTAGGGAAATAGCACGTCACCCCGACCAGAGCCCATGTAGCCGGGGAAGTCTAGCGTAACTCGCACAGGGGGTCGACCGGTACCCTGGCGAGGAACGCAGTAGCGGCTGGAATTCCGTCCAACCAGGCCCTCCCATCGCAATCGACGGCAAGGGCCTAAGCTCTCGCGCTGCGTTCACCGCACTAACTTCGGGTAATTTTTTATAGAGGTTTTCTTCCTCGCGGCCCGGGCGGTCAAGCCAAGGCCCTCGGTCCCACTAGAACCCGGAGGCTCATTGTTGCAGGATTACGAGTTTCGAGCGGTGGTAAGGAAGATGAACTACCTCACCTGCGCAGCGGCAGTGTTAGTGCACACTGCGCCCAACTCTAAATGCTCCCTCAAGAAGCAACCCGCGATAAAGAAGAAGAAGAAAACGAAAAACAAAGAAAAGACACAAGAAAGAAGAAAGAAACAAAAGAACAAAGAAGTAAGTTGGAGCTGCGCAGCCCTCTGCCGCTAAGCTCCCCCTCTGGGCCAGGTGTAAAGAGCCCGACCCGCTCGGGAAAAGAAAAACCGAGCTCCACCCAGGGGGGCATTAGATGTCATTGCCCCTGAAATCCCTTAGTCAGCCTCATACGACACCCACGGGAAGATATGGGGCGGTACTATTCTTATGCCGGTAGCCGCACGGCAAAACCTAACCTTTTTTTTTTTTTTTTTTTTTTTTTTTTTTTGTCGCTGGGAAAAATGCGTTACGCATCCCCCCCTTGGGGGATTGGGGGGGTATGTGGGACTCCCCGGCCCAGAGGGGACCGGTATACCCACTAAACAACCCAGCGGCACTCCGGCATTGTCTATGCGGAGGGGGACTGGGAGACCGGCAGAGCCTTTACGTCCAGTCCCCCGCCGCCGACGACCGCCCGCCTTTACAGCGGGGCCTGCACGCCCCTCCCTGCAGGGGGAGGGGCCCCGGAAACGACCGCGAGTGCTCGGCCATTCCCGCCCGGCGGGGTGGTGAAAATGTGCAATGCGGGAGAAGGCGCCCCCGCGCCTGTCACCCGCTATTCACCACCACGGGGCAGGAAGACGACTATGATCGCCGTCTTCTCCTGCCCCTTCTCCGCCTGCGCAGCGGCGCCGCGAAAGGGTCTTCCTCTCGCGCGCGCTCCGCCGCCTCCTTTTGGGACATGACGTCCTCACAGAAGGAGGCGACCGCTGCCCATGCCCCCTCGCCTCCCAGCATGGAGTTGACCACGCTGGGAAGCGAGAGGTCCGGTCCGACCACCGCTACCAAGCCGCGGCGCGGCTCGGACCACGACGGGCACAGCTCGAGGGTGTGCTGCGCCGTGTCCTCCGCCGCACCACAGTCGTGGCACGACGGGTCCTCCTCCCTCCCGATTCGGTGCAGGTACGATCCGAAGCATCCATGCCCGGACAATACCTGCACCAGACGGAACGAGAGGAAGCCGTGGGGCCGCTCGAGCCAATCTCGTAGGACTGGCCCGAGTGCGTCCAGCGTCCGCCGGCCGAAAACGGCAGAGGTGAGGTCCTCCGTCCAGTGTTGGACGATCGCGTCCCTCACCTGCTGTCGGACGGCCTCCCGCTCTTCCGGGGCGGGGCGCTCCCCGAGTGCCCTTTGCCCCGCTGTCCACTCGTATACTCTGGCGAGCACCCACGCCTCCAGCTCCCAAGGAGGGGTGCCCGCCAGAGCACAGGCCGCCGCGAAGCTTACTGAGCGGTAGGCCCTTGCCACCCGCTGCGCGATGGCCCTTTGGGGCCTGCGGATCGCGGCGGCGTTCTCCCTCCTTTGGAGGGAGTCCGCCCAGATGGGAGCCCCGTAGAGGGCCATGCTCTTAAGGATGCCGGCATACAACCGCCGGCATCGCGCTCTGGGCCCCCCCAGGTTGGGGAGGAGCCACGACAGCGCGCCCGCGACCTTCAGCAGGCGCTTCGACAGCCCGCTGAAGTGCGGGCCGAAGCGCCACCTGCTGTCGAGCACTAGGCCCAGATATTTCATCTGGGTCTTGAGCTCGATCCTGACGCCCTCCACGACGATGTGGGCGTCGGTGGGGATGCGCTGCCGAGGCCCGTGGAAGAACACGGCCTCGGTCTTGTGCAGCGCCACCCCCAAACCAAGCCGGCGAATCCTTCCCGCGACCAAGGAGCCACCAGCAGAGGCCAGGCTCGCCACCTCCCTGAAGGTCCTCCCCCGGGCAGTGAGGAGAGTGTCGTCCGCGTAGCAGATGACACTCGTGCCACGGAGGAGAGCTCCCCGCAGGAGCCAATCGAAACCGATGTTCCACAGGAGTGGTCCTAAGACGGACCCCTGCGGAACACCGGACTCTGCGCTATACCGCCGGAGCTGGCCCGCTTTGTCCACCAGGAGGACCGCTCGGTCCTCCAGGTAGCTGGCCAGGAGGCTCCGCAGGTACTGAGGCACTCCGTGGAAGCGGAGCGCCTCCAGTATTGTCGAGTGGGGGATGGAGTTGAAGGCGTTGGCTATATCGAATGACACAGCCAACACTCCATCCCCTGCCCCCACGGCCTCCCTCACTTGGCTCTTGAGCCGAGCCAGCGCGTCGATTGTCGAACGTCCCCTTCGGAAACCGAATTGGGCGTCCGACAGGTTCGGCCCCACTTCCAGGAGGTGGCGATTAAGCCGACCAGCGACGATCCCCTCGAACAGCTTTCCGACCTCATCGAGCAGAACGATGGGCCGGTATGCCGAGGGGGAGTCCGCCGGACGTCCCTCCTTACGGAGGAGGCACAGCTGCCCCTCCTTCCAGGGTTTCGGAAACCTCCCCGACGCGAGACACGCGCTGAAGAGGTCCCGAAACCTTCCCTCCATTTGGGTGGCGGCGATGGCCACCACCCGCGCGGGAACGCCGTCCGGCCCTGGGGCCGTCTTCTTGGCGCGGAGACGGAGAGTCTCCGCGGCGAGCTCCCCCGCCGTGACCGGAGGTATCTCCTCCTCCTCCGGCGGAGCCGCCACCTCCGGTGGATCCATCACTGGTGGGGTGAAGTCGGTCCCGGGTGGAAACAGGGACCGGACCACCCCATCCAGCAATGCCGGCTCAAGGGACTCCGTCAGCGGGGGACCGAAGGGGCGCAGTTTGTTCCGCGCCGCCTTGTATGGTCTCCCGTACGGATCCCTGTCGAGACCCTCTAGCATCTCGGCTCGCGCCGCGTCCTCGGCGGCACCCATTTCCGACTTGAGGACCCGCTTTGCCTCTACGTAAGAGGCGTAGAGCTGGTCCTCGGCTTCGCGGTCTCGCCGGCTGCGCCGTCGGCTCCGCGTGTACTCCCGCCTTGCCGCCACGCAGGCGGCCCGGAGCTCTGCTAACCTCTCCGTCCACCAATAGACGGCGCAACGGGGAGGCGGGCGGCGAGACCGAGGCATGCTGGAGTTGCACACCTCGGTCAGGGACCTCCTCAGTTGGGCCGCTGCGGCGTCCACGTCCAGGACTTCGATAGGAGGCGTGAGCCAGTCCTGGACGAACGCCGCCTCGTTAGCCGCCTCACGGTCGAGGCGGGTAAGAGCCCACCGCGGAAAAGGAGACTGGCCCGAGGGAGTCGTCCTCCGGGGGCTCTGGGTGGAGATGTCGAACCGCACATATCGGTGGTCCGACATTGTCTCCACCATCTCCACCCGCCAGTTCACGACGCGGGCGGCCAAGATGGGGGTGGCGAACGAGACGTCGACCACTGACCCTCCCCATCGCCGCACACACGTCTGGACCGTCCCTCTGTTCAAGAGGGACACACCGGACGTGGCCGCCCAGAGTTCGACCACACGTCCTCTTCGGTTGCAGGAGGCGGCTGGGTTGCCCCAAGCCACCGACTTGGCGTTCAAGTCGCCTAAAACAGCGACCTGACGCGGTGCCGCCCTACCGATCACTGCGGTCAGGATTTTGAGAAAATTCTCAAAATCCTGAAGAGGGCGATTTGGGGAAAAATAGGCGCCCACCAGGGCTATTTCCCCCCACGCGGCCGCCACGTATCCCGGTCCCCTCTCTAAGAGCGAGAGGGGAGGGGAATCCGTGGAAGACCGCGACACCAATGCCACCAAGCCGTCCCGATCGCCCAGCCAACGGCCGGGGACCGAGTACGGCTCTGTGACCACCGCCACGTCCACCAACCACTCAGCCATGGCCTGCATGAACAGGTCCTGGGCTGCTTTGCAGTGGTTGGTGTTCGCCTGGAGGATGCGATGTTCGACCCTATCCATCAATCGTCCATCACTCCCTCCTCATCGGCCGCCGAGGTTCCCGCTTCGGGGGCGGCGGCCGCAGTGGCAGGCGGGGTCGGCGCCTGCACTTTGCCCTTCTTAAGGGGAGGGTTGCAGTTCCTCCCCTTCATGACGTGTCCCGCTGGGAGGCCGCTGGCTGCGCACACTGCGCAACGCGGCGTGGGGACCTTGCAGGAGGCAGACTTGTGCCCCTCCTTGCCGCAGCGGTAGCAGCTGTCCGCCCTATCCACCTTGGACGGACAGAGGGCCCGCGTGTGCCCAATTCCAAAACACTTGAAGCAGCGCAGAGGCTGATCTTCAAGTGCTCGGACTCGGCAGGAACTGAAGCCTACCGGAAGCCGTCCCTTAGCGAGGACGGCTTTGGCCGCAGCGACTGGGCACTCGAGGCGGATAGCGCCCATGCCGCCGCGGCCGGGCCTGATGTCCCGACCCTGCACCGCTGCCACGTCGCAACCCCCAATCGCTGCGATCGCCGCCACCACCTCCTCTTTGGTGACCGAGTCATCGAGGTCAGTCACCTCCAAGGCCGCAGACCTGACGGGCCTGACGACCTTGGCCGCGTCCGCGATGACCTCTCGCAATTTGTTTGCGAAGAGGTCCGCGTTGGCACCACCCTGGGCCCCCGGGAACTCGAAGATTCGAGCCCCGGTTTGGGTCCGGCGGCACGTGACCGCTCCGATCCCGAGTTGGGTGGGATCGGCGTTGGTACGAGCCCGTGTGAGGACGGACCCGTACGTCTCACCTCGCTCCGCAGCCTCCGCGGTGAGCGTCACAACGACGGCCGCGGTCTTGGGAGGAACCAGAGGCTTCTTCCCACCGGCACGGCAAAACCTAACCTAACCTAACCTTTTTTTTTTTTTTTTTTTTTTTTTGCGCTGGGAAAAATGCGTTACGCATCCCCCCCCTTGGGGGAGTGGGGGGGGTATGTGGGACTCCCCGGCCCAGAGAGGACCGGTATACCCACTAAACAACCCAGCGGCACTCCGGCATTGTCTATGCGGAGGGGGACTGGGAGACCGGCAGAGCCTTTACGTCCAGTCCCCCGCCGCCGACCGCCCGCCTTTACAGCGGGGCCTGCACGCCCCTCCTCCCTGCGGGGGGAGGGGCCCCGGAAAAGACCGCGAGTGCTCGGCCATTCCCGTCCGACGGGGTGGTGAATATGTGCAATGCGGGAGAAGGCGCCCCCGCGCCTGTCACCCGCTTTTCACCACCACGGGGCAGGAAGACGACTATGATCGCCGTCTTCTCCTGCCCCTTCTCCGCCTGCGCAGCGGCGCCGCGAGAGGGTCTTCCTCTCGCGCGCGCTCCGCCGCCTCCTTTTGGGACATGACGTCCTCACAGAAGGAGGCGACCGCTGCCCATGCCCCCTCGCCTCCCAGCATGGAGTTGACCACGCTGGGAAGCGAGAGGTCCGGTCCGACCACCGCTACCAAGCCGCGGCGCGGCTCGGACCACGACGGGCACAGCTCGAGGGTGTGCTGCGCCGTGTCCTCCGCCGCACCACAGTCGTGGCACGACGGGTCCTCCTCCCTCCCGATTCGGTGCAGGTACGATCCGAAGCATCCATGCCCGGACAATACCTGCACCAGACGGAACGAGAGGAAGCCGTGGGGCCGCTCGAGCCAATCTCGTAGGACTGGCCCGAGTGCGTCCAGCGTCCGCCGGCCGAAAACGGCAGAGGTGAGGTCCTCCGTCCAGTGTTGGACGATCGCGTCCCTCACCTGCTGTCGGACGGCCTCCCGCTCCTCCGGGGCGGGGCGCTCCCCGAGCGCCCTTTGCCCCGCTGTCCACTCGTATACTCTGGCGAGCACCCACGCCTCCAGCTCCCAAGGAGGGGTGCCCGCCAGAGCACAGGCCGCCGCGAAGCTTACTGAGCGGTAGGCCCTTGCCACCCGCTGCGCGATGGCCCTTTGGGGCCTGCGGATCGCGGCGGCGTTCTCTCTCCTTTGGAGGGAGTCCGCCCAGATGGGAGCCCCGTAGAGGGCCATGCTCTTAAGGATGCCGGCATACAACCGCCGGCATCGCGCTCTGGGCCCCCCCAGGTTGGGGAGGAGCCACGACAGCGCGCCCGCGACCTTCAGCAGGCGCTTCGACAGCCCACTGAAGTGCGGGCCGAAGCGCCACCTGCTGTCGAGCAATAGGCCCAGATATTTCATCTGGGTCTTGAGCTCGATCCTGACGCCCTCCACGACGATGTGGGCGTCGGTGGGGATGCGCTGCCGAGGCCCGTGGAAGAACACGGCCTCGGTCTTGTGCAGCGCCACCCCCAAACCAAGCCGGCGAATCCTTCCCGCGACCAAGGAGCCACCGGCAGAGGCCAGGCTCGCCGCCTCCCTGAAGGTCCTCCCCCGGGCAGTGAGGAGAGTGTCGTCCGCGTAGCAGATGACACTCGTGCCACGGAGGAGAGCTCCCCGCAGGAACCTAACCTAACCTAACCTTTTTTTTTTTTTTTTTTTTTTTTTTTTTGCGCTGGGAAAAATGCGTTACGCATCCCCCCCTTGGGGGAATGGGGGGGTATGTGGGACTCCCCGGCCCAGAGGGGACCGGTATACCCACTAAACAACCCAGCGGCACTCCGGCATTGTCTATGCGGAAGGGGACTGGGAGACCGGCAGAGCCTTAACGTCCAGTCCCCTGCCGCCGACGACCGCCCGCCTTTACAGCGGGGCCTGCACGCCCCTCCCTGCAGGGGGAGGGGCCCCGGAAAAGACCGCGAGTGCTCGGCCATTTCCGCCCGGCGGGGTGGTGAAAATGTGCAATGCGGGAGAAGGCGCCCCCGCGCCTGTCACCCGCTATTCACCACCACGGGGCAGGAAGACGACTATGATCGCCGTCTTCTCCTGCCCCTTCTCCGCCTGCGCAGCGGCGCCGCGAGAGGGTCTTCCTCTCGCGCGCGCTCCGCCGCCTCCTTTTGGGACATGACGTCCTCACAGAAGGAGGCGACCGCTGCCCATGCCCCCTCGCCTCCCAGCATGGAGTTGACCACACTGGGAAGCGAGAGGTCCGGTCCGACCACCGCTACCAAGCCGCGGCGCGGCTCGGACCACGACGGGCACAGCTCGAGGGTGTGCTGCGCCGTGTCCTCCGCCGCACCACAGTCGTGGCACGACGGGTCCTCCTCCCTCCCGATTCGGTGCAGGTACGATCCGAAGCATCCATGCCCGGACAATACCTGCACCAGACGGAACGAGAGGAAGCCGTGGGGCCGCTCGAGCCAATCTCGTAGGACTGGCCCGAGTGCGTCCAGCGTCCGCCGGCCGAAAACGGCAGAGGTGAGGTCCTCCGTCCAGTGTTGGACGATCGCGTCCCTCACCTGCTGTCGGACGGCCTCCCGCTCTTCCGGGGCGGGGCGCTCCCCGAGTGCCCTTTGCCCCGCTGTCCACTCGTATACTCTGGCGAGCACCCACGCCTCCAGCTCCCAAGGAGGGGTGCCCGCCAGAGCACAGGCCGCCGCGAAGCTTACTGAGCGGTAGGCCCTCGCCACCCGCTGCGCGATGGCCCTTTGGGGCCTGCGGATCGCGGCGGCGTTCTCTCTCCTTTGGAGGGAGTCCGCCCAGATGGGAGCCCCGTAGAGGGCCATGCTCTTCAGGATGCCGGCATACAACCGCCGGCATCGCGCTCTGGGCCCCCCCAGGTTGGGGAGGAGCCACGACAGCGCGCCCGCGACCTTCAGCAGGCGCTTCGACAGCCCGCTGAAGTGCGGGCCGAAGCGCCACCTGCTGTCGAGCACTAGGCCCAGATATTTCATCTGGGTCTTGAGCTCGATCCTGACGCCCTCCACGACGATGTGGGCGTCGGTGGGGATGCGCTGCCGAGGCCCGTGGAAGAACACGGCCTCGGTCTTGTGCAGCGCCACCCCCAAACCAAGCCGGCGAATCCTTCCCGCGACCAAGGACCCGCCAGCAGAGGCCAGGCTCGCCGCCTCCCTGAAGGTCCTCCCCCGGGCAGTGAGGAGAGTGTCATCCGCGTAGCAGATGACACTCGTGCCACGGAGGAGAGCTCCCCGCAGGAGCCAATCGAAGCCGATGTTCCACAGGAGTGGTCCTAAGACGGACCCCTGCGGAACACCGGATTCCGCGCCATACCGCCGGAGCTGGCCCGCTTTGAACCTAACCTAACCTTTTTTTTTTTTTTTTTTTTTTTTTTTTTTTTTTTTTTTTGCGCTGGGAAAAATGCGTTACGCATCCCCCCCGCTTGGGGGATTGGGGGGGTATGTGGGACTCCCCGGCCCAGAGAGGACCGGTATACCCACTAAACAACCCAGCGGCACTCCGGCATTGTCTATGCGGAAGGGGACTGGGAGACCGGCAGAGCCTTTACGTCCAGTCCCCCGCCGCCGACGACCGCCCGCCTTTACAGCGGGGCCTGCACGCCCCTCCCTGCAGGGGGAGGGGCCCCGGAAACGACCGCGAGTGCTCGGCCATTCCCGCCCGGCGGGGTGGTGAAAATGTGCAATGCGGGAGAAGGCGCCCCCGCGCCTGTCACCCGCTATTCACCACCACGGGGCAGGAAGACGACTATGATCGCCTTCTTCTCCTGCCCCTTCTCCGCCTGCGCAGCGGCGCCGCGAGAGGATCTTCCTCTCGCGCGCGCTCCGCCGCCTCCTTTTGGGACATCACGTCCTCACAGAAGGAGGCGACCGCTGCCCATGCCCCCTCGCTTCCCAACATGGAGTTGACCACGCTGGGAAGCGAGAGGTCCGGTCCGACCACCGCTACCAAGCCGCGGCGCGGCTCGGACCACGACGGGCACAGCTCAAGGGTGTGCTGCGCCGTGTCCTCCGCCGCACCACAGTCGTGGCACGACGGGTCCTCCTCCCTCCCGATTCGGTGCAGGTACGATCCGAAGCATCCATGCCCGGACAATACCTGCACCAGACGGAACGAGAGGAAGCCGTGGGGCCGCTCGAGCCAATCCCGCAGGACTGGCCCGAGTGCGTCCAGCGTCCGCCGGCCGAAAACGGCAGAGGTGAGGTCCTCCGTCCAGTGTTGGACGATCGCGTCCCTCACCTGCTGTCGGACGGCCTCCCGCTCTTCCGGGGCGGGGCGCTCCCCGAGTGCCCTTTGCCCCGCTGTCCACTCGTATACTCTGGCGAGCACCCACGCCTCCAGCTCCCAAGGAGGGGTGCCCGCCAGAGCACAGGCCGCCGCGAAGCTTACTGAGCGGTAGGCCCTTGCCACCCGCTGCGCGATGGCCCTTTGGGACCTGCGGATCGCGGCGGCGTTCTCTCTCCTTTGGAGGGAGTCCGCCCAGATGGGAGCCCCGTAGAGGGCCATGCTCTTAAGGATGCCGGCATACAACCGCCGGCATCGCGCTCTGGGCCCCCCCAGGTTGGGGAGGAGCCACGACAGCGCGCCCGCGACCTTCAGCAGGCGCTTCGACAGCCCGCTGAAGTGCGGGCCGAAGCGCCACCTGCTGTCGAGCACTAGGCCCAGATATTTCATCTGGGTCTTGAGCTCGATCCTGACGCCCTCCACGACGATGTGGGCGTCGGTGGGGATGCGCTGCCGAGGCCCGTGGAAGAACACGGCCTCGGTCTTGTGCAGCGCCACCCCCAAACCAAGCCGGCGAATCCTTCCCGCGACCAAGGACCCGCCAGCAGAGGCCAGGCTCGCCGCCTCCCTGAAGGTCCTCCCCCGGGCAGTGAGGAGAGTGTCATCCGCGTAGCAGATGACACTCGTGCCACGGAGGAGAGCTCCCCGCAGGAGCCAATCGAAGCCGATGTTCCACAGGAGTGGTCCTAAGACGGACCCCTGCGGAACACCGGATTCCGCGCCATACCGCCGGAGCTGGCCCGCTTTGTCTACCAGGAGGACCGTTCGGTCCTCCAGGTAGCTGGCCAAGAGGCTCCGCAGGTACTGAGGCACTCCGTGGAAGCGGAGTGCCTCCAGTATTGTCGAGTGGGGGATGGAGTTGAAGGCGTTGGCTATATCGAATGACACAGCCAACACTCCGTCCCCTGCCCCCACGGCCTCCATCACTTGGCCCTTGAGCCGAGCCAGCGCGTCGATTGTCGAACGTCCCCTTCGGAAACCGAATTGGGCGTCCGACAGGTTCGGCCCCACCTCCAGGAGGTGGCGATTAAGCCGACCAGCGACGATCCCCTCGAACAGCTTTCCGACCTCATCGAGCAGAACGATGGGCCGGTATGCCGAGGGGGAGTCCGCCGGACGTCCCTCCTTACGGAGGAGGCACAGCTGCCCCTCCTTCCAGGGTTTCGGAAACCTCCCCGACGCGAGACACGCGCTGAAGAGGTCCCGAAACCTTCCCTCCATCTGGGTGGCGGCGATGGCCACCACCCGCGCGGGAACGCCGTCCGGCCCTGGGGCCGTCTTCTTGGCGCGGAGACGGAGAGTCTCCGCGGCGAGCTCCCCCGCCGTGACCGGAGGTATCTCCTCCTCCTCCGGCGGAGCCGCCACCTCCGGTGGATCCATCACTGGTGGGGTGAAGTTGGTCCCGGGTGGAAACAGGGACCGGACCACCCTATCCAGCAATGCCGGCTCAAGGGACTCTGTCAGCGGGGGACCAAAGGGGCGCAGTTTGTTCCGCGCCGCCTTGTATGGTCTCCCGTACGGATCCCTATCGAGACCCTCTAGCATCTCGGCTCGCGCCGCGTCCTCGGCGGCACCCATTTCCGACTTGAGGACGCGCTTTGCCTCTACGTAAGAGGCGTAGAGCTGGTCCTCGGCTTCGCGGTCTCGCCGGCTGCGCCGTCGGCTCCGCGTGTACTCCCGCCTTGCCGCCACGCAGGCGGCCCGGAGCTCCGCTAACCTCTCCGACCACCAATAGACGGCGCAACGGGGAGGCGGACGGCGAGACCGAGGCATGCTGGAGTTGCACACCTCGGTCAGGGACCTCCTCAGTTGGGCCGCTGCGGCGTCCACGTCCAGGACTTCGATAGGAGGCGTGAGCCAGTCCTGGACGAACGCCGCCTCGTTAGCCGCCTCACGGTCGAGGCGGGTAAGAGCCCACCGCGGAAAAGGAGACTGGCCCGAGGGAGCCGTCCTCCGGGGGCTCTGGGTGGAGATGTCGAACCGCACATATCGGTGGTCCGACATTGTCTCCACCATCTCCACCCGCCAGTTCACGACGCGGGCGGCCAAGATGGGGGTGGCGAACGAGACGTCGACCACTGACCCTCCCCATCGCCGCACACACGTCTGGACCGTCCCTCTGTTCAAGAGGGACACACCGGACGTGGCCGCCCAGAGTTCGACCACACGTCCTCTTCGGTTGCAGGAGGCGGCTGGGTTGCCCCAAGCCACCGACTTGGCGTTCAAGTCGCCTAAAACAGCGACCTGACGCGGTGCCGCCCTACCGATCACTGCGGTCAGGATTTTGAGAAAATTCTCAAAATCCTGGAGAGGGCGGTTTGGGGAAAAATAGACGCCCACCAGGGCTATTTCCCCCCACGCGGCCGCCACGTATCCCGGTCCCCTCTCTAAGAGCGAGAGGGGAGGGGAGTCTGTGGAAGACCGCGACACCAATGCCACCAAGCCGTCCCGATCGCCCAGCCAACGGCCGGGGACCGAGTACGGCTCTGTGACCACCGCCACGTCCACAAACCACTCAGCCATGGCCTGCATGAACAGGTCCTGGGCTGCTTTGCAGTGGTTGGTGTTCGCCTGGAGGATGCGATGTTCGACCCTATCCATCAATCGTCCATCGCTCCCTCCTCATCGGCCGCCGAGGTTCCCGCTTCAGGGGCGGCGGCCGCAGTGGCAGGCGGGGTCGGCGCCTGCACTTTGCCCCTCTTAAGGGGAGGGTTGCAGTTCCTCCCCTTCATGACGTGCCCCGCTGGGAGGCCGCTGGCTGCGCACACTGCGCAACGCGGCGTGGGGACCTTGCAGGAGGCAGACTTGTGCCCCTCCTTGCCGCAGCGGTAGCAGCTGTCCGCCCTATCCACCTTGGACGAACAGAGGGCCCGCGTGTGCCCAATTCCAAAACACTTGAAGCAGCGCAGAGGCTGATCTTCAAGTGCTCGGACTCGGCAGGAACTGAAGCCTACCGGAAGCCGTCCCTTAGCGAGGACGGCTTTGGCCGCAGCGACTGGGCACTCGAGGCGGATAGCGCCCATGCCGCCGCGGCCGGGCCTGATGTCCCGACCCTGCACCGCTGTCACGTCGCAACCCCCAATCGCTGCGATCGCCGCCACCACCTCCTCTTTGGTGACCGAGTCGTCGAGGTCAGTCACCTCCAAGGCCGCAGACCTGACGGGCCTGACGACTTTGGCCGCGTCCGCGATGACCTCTCGCAATTTGGTTGCGAAGAGGTCCGCGTTGGCACCACCCTGGGCCCCCGGGAACTCAAAGATTCGAGCCCCGGTTTGGGTCCGGCGGCACGTGACCGCTCCGATCCCGAGTTGGGTGGGATCGGCGTTGGTACGAGCCCGTGTGAGGACGGACCCGTACGTCTCACCTCGCTCCGCAGCCTCCGCGGTGAGCGTCACAACGACGGCCGCGGTCTTGGGAGGAACCAGAGGCTTCTTCCCACCGGCGGGGGCCCTTTTGGCTGCGGGGGCAGCAGCGGTGGGTGCGGGGGCCGACTTCTTCCCTTTCCCCTTCCCCTTTCCCTTGCCGGTCCCCTGGGACGGGCCAGAAGAGGCAACGTCGGGGGCGACAGAGGCGGCGGCCGTTCTCGCCTTTTTCTTGGCCTTGCCCTTTCCCTTCCTGACCACTTCCGTCCACGACTGGTTGGACGGAGTGGTTGCGGGGAGTTGGGCGTCCTCCCTCTGGGAGGATGGCCCCGGCTTGTCTGGCCTCTTGTCCGCCGCTAGTGGCGGTCGCAGGCGCTTCTCCGGTAGGAGCCTGTCTTCGATGCCTTCGAAGCAGGCTCTCGTGAAGGCCCTTTCCTCCATGATAACCTTGCGGATGATATCCTCAAGGTTGGAGGAGGGGCCCTCAGCCGCCGATCTGGTTTCGGCCTGGGAAGGCCGAGCCGAGGTTCCAGCCGCCGGTCTAGGGTCGGCCTGGGAAGGCCGAGCCGCGGCTTCAGCCGCCGGTCTCTGGTCGGCCTGAGAAGGCCGGGCCGTGACTTCAGCCAGTTTCTTGTGCAGCTGGCTGACCTCCGACTGCAGGTGGTCGAGCTTCGCCTGCAGTTGCCGCGTCTCATCTGTTGCTGTGCGCTGCACCAGCTCTTCGATGATACCGCGCATGCTCGCGGCCCTGCACTTCAGGGACTTCTGGAAAGTCCCCTTCAGGTTGGAGGACTTTGAGGCGAGTTCCGCTATCTCCTCTGCGTCCTCCTTCGCCATGCGCTCGAGCTCGCCCAGGGAGTAGTCCGAGTATATGACGCGGGATGCGCCGTACCCGGACTTGGCCCGCGAACCGCGAGCCCGCTGCTCCTTAGCGGCGACCTGCTCCTCCAGGTCCCGCTGCAGCTGCGCCCGCTGAGCCAGGTTCAGCTGGCGCTGCGCATCATCTAACCCCACGTTGTGGGTACCCGCGATGGCCGGAGGTCGTTTCCTGGCCTTCGCCTTCGGCTTTCTCTTGGGCAAGCTTTTTGCCGCGTCCGAGGACCCGGATCCAGCCTCCTTCAGGAAGGCCCGCTTCCGCGACTGTCCGAAGGCAGACTTCGTCGAACGGGCGTCCGACTCGAGCGACATCTCGCTGTCAGCGTCCGACAGCCCGTCTGCCCTGCTGTACAGGCCAACCGCAGATGTTGCGCGGCTGACCTCTGACGTCGACGCTCCTCCGTCGACGAGGTGGCCCAGAGAAGGACCCTTTGGTTGGTCCTGAGAAGGACCTTTTGGGTGGCCCTGAGAAGGGCCTTCGGGTTGGCCCCCAGAGGGGGCTTCGGATTGGCCCTGAGAAGGGCCTTTTATGAAACGCCCGGAGGCGTCCCGCAAGGGTTTTTCAGTTTTATTAATTGATTCCATAATAAATCCCACGAGTAGTAGGGAAATAGCACGTCACCCCGACCAGAGCCCATGTAGCCGGGGAAGTCTAGCGTAACTCGCACAGGGGGTCGACCGGTACCCTGGCGAGGAACGCAGTAGCGGCTGGAATTCCGTCCAACCAGGCCCTCCCATCGCAATCGACGGCAAGGGCCTAAGCTCTCGCGCTGCGTTCACCGCACTAACTTCGGGTAATTTTTATAGAGGTTTTCTTCCTCGCGGCCCGGGCGGTCAAGCCAAGGCCCTCGGTCCCACTAGAACCCGGAGGCTCATTGTTGCAGGATTACGAGTTTCGAGCGGTGGTAAGGAAGATGAACTACCTCACCTGCGCAGCGGCAGTGTTAGTGCACACTGCGCCCAACTCTAAATGCTCCCTCAAGAAGCAACCCGCGATAAAGAAGAAGAAGAAAACGAAAACAAAGAAAAGACACAAGAAAGAAGAAAGAAACAGGACAAAGAAGTAAGTTGGAGCTGCGCAGCCCTCTGCCGCTAAGCTCCCCCTCTGGGCCAGGTGTAAAGAGCCTGACCCGCTCGGGAAAAGAAAAACCGAGCTCCACCCAGGGGGGCATTAGATGTCATTGCCCCTGAAATCCCTTAGTCAGCCTCATACGACACCCACGGGAAGATATGGGGCGGTACTATTCTTATGCCGGTAGCCGCACGGCAAAACCTAACCTAACCTAACCTAACCTAACCTAACCTAACCTAACCTAACCTAACCTAACCTAACCTAACCTAACCTAACCTAACCTAACCTAACCTAACCTAACCTAACCTAACCTAACCTAACCTAACCTAACCTAACCTAACCTAACCTAACCTAACCTAACCTAACCTAACCTAACCTAACCTAACCTAACCTAACCTAACCAACCGGGGTTTTCTCGCGAGTGACAGTGACGGTGAGTGACAGTGAAAGTGATTTAAGTGACAGTGACGTTCCCCATTGGATTGCAGTGACTTGGACTCTGGTATGTGCTAGAATAAGACTTTTATGCTTCGGAGCAAGATATTTTGCCACCTAGAAATTTCCGTGAAGAACGCGAAAAACAGTCCGCATAAAGTCCGAAAAACGCATTTGTCCACTTAAAATCACGGGAACTCACAAAAACCAAATCGTCGGCAAATAAGGTAAATAAACCAAAGCCTTCGACACTGTCACATCGCACTAAATTGGAAGAGAAGGAATTTGCTGGATTGGCGCCCGTGCTCACCGGCTGCGCCTGTCATCCTGCACTATATGCACGAGCGGAAGGTGTCCTGCCTCAACCGGGCGTGCTCGGAGCCCCGGACTCTTGACTGGAAGTGGAGTGGAGCTTGGCTGCGGACCACAGAGAGACGGCTGGAGCTGCGAGGGCGGAGCTTTCTGCGGGAGAGGAAGACTGGCGGCGCTGTATGGTGTGCACGCCTCTGACCCTGGAAACAGAAAAATTGTAAATAAATTAAATTACTTAAACATTTTTGTATGTATGTCATTATTGTATTGTTCACTTCTAAATTAATATATTCTACACAACCCTTGACGGGGCTTTTTGGACCCATATAATAGTAAAAATTGTTGACCAGAGGTTTTTGACTCTAATTGTTATTTATATTGTTAGCATTGTTAGTGTTTAAATTTGCATATTGTACCGTTTTAAAATAAGATTGCTTAGATTTAAGACTGTGCCCAGAGCATTTTAAATTGTATATATATTGAAAATTGACGGGGTTTATTGACCTCACTCTATAATTAATTTAGTTATTGTGTTTGTTTTGTGTTATATAAGTGTATCCTAGTTAAAGCTGCTCGACTTACTACATTCTTAACATAGTAATAAAATTTTGACTTTTGAATAACCGACGCCTTTACACGTCAATTTATGTTAGGACCGCTACTAGGAATAAGTGTTATAAATTTGTCATCCAGCGCTCTATACACGCGTGACAATAGAATCCTACCTCGACAAAATGATGAGGACTCCGGACTCTAAAACATCCTCTTCTAAAAATAAGGACACTTCACCAGAAAGTGAAAAAATGGACAAGACGGTAACATTGACGGGACTCTCGACAGAAGCCGCAGACAAGGCTAGCAAGGTTAGAAGAAGTATTGGGGAGATTGAAGCGAGGGCATCGACGTCGCCACTTCCGACTTCTTCCCAGAAAAACCAGAGTCAGCCGGCGGGACAGACACAACCAAAAAAGGGTGGTGCTCTCCCGACGGCTAAACCTGGCTCACAAAAAAGTAGGACGGCGACAGCAGCCGAAGCAGATAAATCCCCAAAACAACCTCTAACATATAAAAATAGGACAGCAGAGGCTAAAGCTTGTCTCATGAAGGCAAAGCTTCACTTAAACAATAGCCGAAATCTCAAGACAGAGATAAAAACAGAAGTCTGCGAATCTGTAGAAAGACTCTACAGCTTAGTTAAAGAGTCAGAGGAAGAAAAGGTCATAGTCATAGAAGAAAAGACAGGAAAGGAAGGAAAAAGTGAACAGAAAGAAACAGAAAAGAGAGAAGTAAAAGAGCTGCTCCCTCTCCCAATCGAGGAGATGATGAAGAGAATGGAAGAGAACAGCAAACTCTTAAAGAACAATAGTGAGGAAATGGAGAGGCTTACAGAAATACTACGAGGTCAGAAAGAGTGCATTGAGCGAACGACCTATGCCAATATAGTGGCTGGCTCCCCAAGGAGACAAAACTACCAACCTACCGCCATGCACTCAATCATCGTAGCCTCAAAGGAGGAAGGAGAGACAGGGGAACAGGTATATGAAAGAGTTAGAAAAATAGTTAATGCGAAGGAAGAGGGAGTACGGATAGATCGGATTAGGAAAGCGAAGGACAGGAGAATCATTATAGGCTGCAAAGATGAGAAAGAAATAAAGAAGGTGCAAAGCAGAATAGCTGAGCAGGAAGAACTGAGTGTAGAAGCAATAAAGAACAAAGACCCAATGATTGTCCTGTTCAGCGTGTTAAAAACTCTTGAAGATGAAGATGTCATAAAAGCCATCCGCGCCCAAAATGGCCACCTCTTGAGGAACATCACCGGAGATGACGATAGGATGGAGGTCCGTTTTCGGCGAAGGGCGAGAAATCCGCTCACAACACACGTGGTGCTGAAGGTTTCGCCGCGTGTCTGGCAGAGTCTCACCGCAGCGGGGGCTGTACACGTCGACCTGCAAAGGGTCAGGGTCGCCGACCAATCACCTCTCATTCAGTGCTCGCGCTGCCTAGGATATGGTCATGGAAGGCGATTCTGCCGTGAACAGGTAGACGTGTGCAGTCACTGTGGAGGAGCCCATTTGAAGACGGACTGTCCAGAGTATCGGGTTGACGCTCTACCCACTTGTACAAACTGTGTGAAAGCGAAGATAGGAAAGGCTGACCACAACGCCTTCAACAGCGACTGCCCGGTGAGGCGCAAGTGGGAGGCACTGGCGCGATCCACCGTGGCCTACTGCTGAAGGCACCCCGTACAAAGTGATCCAGGCAAACCTCATGAAGAAGAGACTGGCTACCGACGAACTCTTCTTAGAAGCTGTAAAGAGTAAAGCGTCAGTCCTTCTCATCCAGGAACCCTACGTAGGCTCACAAAAGACGCTCAAGAGCTACAATGGAACCAGGATATTCCAGAGTGCAGATCCAGGAGACGGAATCGTCAAAGCCGCCATAGCAGTGATGGACCCCACGCTTGACGTTATACAATACCCGGAACACACAAATAACAACATAGTCGTGATAGGGGTGCAAACGAAAGCGTGGACCATCACTGTGGTGTCAGTCTACTTTGAGGATTACCTGCCTCTGGAACCATACCTGGAGCATCTCTCAAGGATAGTGAGCGCCTTTAAACAGCAGAGGATCCTGGTGGGAGGAGATGCCAATGCCTGGAACACCTGGTGGGGGAGCGTTGAAACTAAACCAAGAGGAGTAGAGGCACTTGCAACTTTCGATGAGCTGGAACTACATATTCTAAATAGCGGGTTTGCTGTACCCACCTTTGATACCATCCGGGGAGGCAAGCGATTCACTAGCCACGTCGACGTGACAATCTGTTCGGCGGACCTCCTTCTCCTGGTGGATGACTGGAAGATAGATGAGGGTCTCACTAGTTCGGACCACAACGCAATTACATTCAACATACACTTACAAAAATCACAAGGAACACACATCACACACACTACCAGACTCTACACTACCAAGAAAGCCAATTGGAGCCATTTTCGTGAGAAAATGGCCCAATTTCTAGCAGAACATCAAGTGTCACTTGATAGTGTAGAGAACATCACAAACACACAACAACTAGAGGCACTCATTCACACATACACACAAGCTATCACACACGCATGCACACACACACTACAAAAGAAAAAACACACACAAACACTTACCTTGTCGTGGTGGTCCGAAAAACTCACAGACCTGAAGAAAGAAGTTATCACCAGGAGAAGACGAATCAGAAGCGCAGCGCCAATCCGGAGGGCGATGGTGGTTGCAGCATACCTAGAAAAGAAAGAAGAATATGAGTTAGAGATACAACTGGCCATGACACAAAGTTGGAAGGAGTTTTGTGGAAAGCAGACTAAGGAATCGATCTGGGACGGGATCTACCGGGTCATAGGAAGGACAAGGAAAAGGGAGGAGGATCTGCCACTCAGAGACAATGGAATTGTGTTGGACGGACTCGGCTCTGCAAGACTGCTGGCAGATACCTTCTTCCCGAAAGACCTAGAAGAGGAGGATGATGAAGAACACCGCTGCATCAGGGCTAGAGCGGAAGCAGTAAATGTTGGCGAACAAAATGACACTTGGGACCCACATTTCACAAGAGCCGAACTGTTTGCGGCGGTGTCATCATTCAACCCAAAGAAGGCACCCGGCTCTGACGGAATAACAGCTGACATCAGCCAAGCCGCTGTGACCGGAGATCCGGACTTATTCCTTGGTCTGCTCAATAAGTGCCTGGACAAAGGATATTTTCCTGAGCTGTGGAAGGAGGCCACTGTAGTAGCGCTCCGGAAACCTGCCAAAAGAGACTACACAACGCCCAAATCTTACAGGCCTATCGGTCTTCTCCCCGTACTCGGAAAGACCTTCGAAAAGATGCTGGTTACCCGAATCAAGTATTACCTGACACCGAGACTCAGTACTCGCCAATTCGGATTCATGCCCCAGCGAAGTACGGAGGACGCTCTATATATCCTAATGCGACATATACGCGAGAAGTTGCAGGAAAAGAAAATTGTGACACTCGTGTCATTGGATATAGAGGGCGCCTTCAATGGAGCTTGGGGCCCAGCCATTAGAGTCCGATTGGCTGAGGAACATTGTCCGGTGAACTTGAGGAGGGTGATAGACAGCTATCTTCACAACAGAAGAGTCAAGCTGAGATATGCCGGAAACGAGTACGAGAAGAAGACTGAAAAGGGGTGTGTGCAAGGGTCCATAGGGGGTCCAATCTTTTGGAACTTGCTGTTGGATCCCCTCCTGCAGGAGCTGGACAGGAGAGGCATTTACGTTCAGGCATTCGCGGATGACGTCACGCTTGTCCTAGATGGTGAAACAGCGCTGGAAATCGAGGGGAGGGCCAATGACGCTCTCGAACATGTTCGGGCGTGGGGTGTTAAGTACAAGATGGAGTTTGCCCCACAAAAGACAGTAGCAATGGTGGTAACGAAAAAACTCAAGTACGACACCCCGCGACTGACCATGGGAGGGATTGAAATTGGCGTATCCAGAGAGATTAAACTGCTAGGCCTCACCATCGACGACAAACTTACATTTAATACTCATGCTGCGAATGTCTGTCGTAAAGCACTTAGCTTCTACAAGCAACTGGCCAGGACAGCAAAAATCCACTGGGGACTAAAACCAGAAATCATTCGCACCATCTACACTGCAGTCGTCGAGCCGACCATAACATATGCAGCAAGTGCATGGGCGCCAGCAACCCATAAGATGGGAATAAAGAAAGAGTTCGCATCGGTACAACGTGGCTTCGCACAGAAGATGGTCAAGGCATACAAGACTGCGTCCCTGAACTCGGTTCTATTACTCGCCGGGTTGCTTCCACTGGACATAAGGGTCAGGGAAGCAGCCCTTCTTTATGAGGTAAAAAAGGGTTACTCCCGGCGGGTAATAGGAGACCGGGCGATGGAGACACCCGCGCCATACACCACTCTACCTCACCCCGCCACTCACGACGTGATGAAGTTTATCTGTCTGGAGGATGAAGCAGCACTCAACGAACACCGCGGTGAAGATGCATTAAACATCTTCACCGATGGTAGTAAAATCGAGGGGAAAGTCGGAGCGGCGTTATCTATTCAGGATGGCGCCTCCGAGACAAGTACCCGAAAACTTCGTCTAGACCCGTGCTGCTCCGTCTACCAGGCAGAGCTTCTTGCATTGGCGGAAGCAATGGAGAGCGCACAGCGATCCACAAAGACCATATGCAACGTTTTTAGTGACTCCAGATCGGCACTGGAAACTATCACTAACCCGAAGTCCCTCCATACCCTAGCACTGAAAATCAGAGCCAATGTCCAAAAATTGAAAAACGGACACAAAATATTGAATTTATTTTGGGTCAAGGCTCATGCAGGGTTGGAGGGCAACGAAAGGGCGGACCAGCTGGCGAAGGAGGCAGCTCTGCGCCTCAAGACGAAGGCCGACTACGATAGCTGCCCGGTTTCATTCGTCAAGCGACAGATAAGACTCGAGTCGCTTGACGAATGGAACCAACGCTACAAAGCCGAAAAGGAGGCATCTGTAACGAAAATCTTCTTCCCGGATGTGATAGCTGCGTACCCCGTCATAAAGGGTATAAAACTGGACAATGTCCTTACTCAAATGTTCACAGGGCATGGTGGATTCTCCGCGTACCTACACAGGTTTAAGTGCAGGGAGAGCCCATCCTGCCCATGTGACCCACAAGTCGAGCAGACCGTTGTCCACATCCTTACGGAATGCCCCATGTACGGAAAGGAACATTTTGAAGCAGAAAACGAAATAGAAGAAGAGATAAATGTAAATAACATGTGTAATATATTAGTTAAGAAGCAAATAAGGAACAAGTTTTTAGATTACTGTAAGAATGTGGTAAGTAGAGTAGCAATTAATAATGGTTGTAAAAATTTAGGTCCACCACCCAGCAATTGAGTTTGCTGGTGATGGTGAACCACAGTAAAAATAAAAAAGTAGGAAATAAAAAACTTAGACTATTAAGTAGATAGAGTAGAAATAGGATATGTAATAAATAAGAATGGAGATGGATGAAAGAAAGACTAGGTATGCAGCATGAAAGTGCGAGAGGCATAAATGCGAGAAAGGTATGAAAGGAAAAGCAAGAATAGGCTCCAAAATAACAACATTGGAGGTAGGATAGAAAAAAAAAAAAAAAAAAAAAAAAAAAAAAAAAAAAAAAAAAAACCTAACCTAACCTAACCCAACCGACAGAAAACCCGGGTTTTCTCGCGAGTGACAGTGACAGTGAGTGACAGTGTAAGTGATTTTAGTGGCAGTGACGATACTTATTGGATTGCAGTGACTTGGACTCTGGTAAATACTAGATTTAGACTTTTATGCCTCGGAGCAAGTATATTTTACTACTCGGACAACACAGAAAATCCCTGTGAATAATGCGCAAAACAGTCCGCATAAAGCATGTAAAACGCATTTGACCACTAAAAATCACAAGAACTAATCGTCGGCAAAAAGGTAAACAAACCAAAGCCTTCGACACTGTCGGACTAAACTGAACTTGGAAAGGACATTTTATATATATTTTTTAAATTTGACATATTGGCGCCTTTACTCGCCAATTACACTTTATCACCCAACGCCCTATACACGTTTGGGTGATACCCTACCTCGACAAAATGCTCAGAACCCCGGATTCCAAACAAAACACTTCATCAAGGAACATAGACTCAACGCCAGATGGTGGCAAATTAGATAAGACAGTGACAGTGAGGGCTGGGCCCTCAGAAGACAAGGCCAGCAAAGTCAGGCGAAGCATCGGAGAGATAGAGGCTAGAACATCGACATCACCGCTGCCTCCCCAGACGAGTCAGAGTCAGCCGACGGGGCAGTCACAAGCCAGGAAGGCCTCGGCTCCCCCGACGACCAAATCCAGCTCCCAGAAGGGGAAGACAGCGACGGTACCAGAAACTGACAAGTCTCCTAAACCGCCCACGAAATATAAAAACAGGATGGCGGAAGCTAAAGCCTGTGTCTTGAAGGCGAAGTTACATCTAAACAATAGTAGAAACCTAAAGGGAGAGATAAAGACAGAAGTAAACGAAGCAGTAGAGAGGCTGTATAACTTGGTGAAGGAAGCTGAAGAAGGCAAGGCTGAAGCGACCGAAGAAAGAAAAGGACAGAAGGAAACAAAGGGACAGGAGCCACAACCACACATACCAACAGAAGAAATGATGAAGAGGATAGAAGAGAATAACAGACTGCTAAAGAGCAACAGCGAGGAAATGGAGAAGCTGGCGGAAATGCTGAGAAGTCAGAAGGAGTCCATGGAGAAGACCACCTATGCCAATGTAGTGGCTGGCTCCCCAAGAAAACAGCACCGGCAGTCCACCGCCATGCACTCCATTATCGTTGCCTCAAAGGACGAAGGAGAAACCGGCGAACAGGTCTACGAAAGGGTGAGGAAAATAGTAAACGCAAGGGAAGAAGGAGTAAGGATAGACCGGATAAGAAGAGCAAAAGACAGGAAGATAATCATTGGATGCCAGAATCAGGAAGAAATAAGAAAGGTACAAAAGAGGATAGCGGCGCAAGAAGAACTCAGCGTGGAAGAAATTAGAAATAAGGACCCAATGATTGTTTTGTATAGTGTCTTAAATAGTATAAATGACGAAGAGGTCATCAAAGCTATCCGCTCCCAGAATGGCCATCTTCTTAAGGGTATATCAGGAGATGAAGACAGGATGGAAGTCCGTTTTCGACGCAGAGCGAGAAACCCACTCACAACCCATGTGGTTGTGAGAGTGTCGCCTCGTATTTGGCAGAGTTTTACCACCGCAGGGGCTGTGCACGTTGACATGCAAAGGGTTAGGGTCGCCGACCAGTCCCCCCTCATTCAGTGTTCGCGCTGTCTGGGATATGGACATGGAAGGCGATTCTGCCATGAGCAGGTGGACGTGTGCAGCCACTGTGGTGGCGCCCACATGAAGACGGACTGTCCCGAATATCGGGTCGACGCTCTACCCACCTGTACAAACTGTACCAAGGCAAAGATAGGGAAGGCTGACCACAACGCCTTCAGCAGCGACTGCCCGGTGAGGCGCAAGTGGGAGGCACTAGCGCGATCCACCGTGGCCTACTGCTGAGGGCGTCCCGTACAAGGTCATCCAGGCTAATCTCATGAAGAAGAGACTGGCTACTGACGAACTCTTCATGGAAGCGGCTAAAAATAAAACGTCAGTCCTTCTAATCCAGGAACCATACGTTGGCTCCCAAAAAGTGCTCAAGTCCTACAGAGGCACTAGGGTATTCCAGAGTGCAGATCAAGGAGACGGAATTGTCAAAGCCGCCATAGCAGTGATGGACCCCACGCTTGATGTCGTTCAATACCCGGAACACACTAATAATAATATAGCTGTGATAGGGGTTCGAACAAAAGCGTGGACCATCACTCTGGTGTCAGTCTACTTTGAAGACCATCTGCCTCTGGAACCCTATCTGGAACACTTGAGCAAGTTAGTTAGAGCTTTGGGGCCACGTAGGATCCTGGTGGGAGGTGACATCAATGCCTGGAATACCTGGTGGGGGAGCGTCATGACCAATTCGAGGGGAACTGACGTGCTGGATACACTCGATGACCTGGGACTACAAATACTTAACAATAATTATTCGGTACCCACCTTCGACACCATTAGAGGAGGAAAGCGCTACAGCAGCCATGTCGATGTAACGGCCTGCTCGGCTGACCTTCTCCCACTGGTTGATGACTGGAAGATTGAAGAGGGCCTTACCAGTTCTGACCACAACGGCATTACACTTAACATACACTTACAAAAGTCTCGCGGTACACACATCACAAACACAACTAGACTCTACACGACCAAGAAAGCAAATTGGAGCCGTTTTCGTAAGAAAATGGCCCAATTTCTGGCAGAACACAATATTACTCTTGGTAGTGTAGAGAATGCTACAGACACACAACAGTTAGAAGCACTCATTCACACATACACACAAGCAGTCACACACGCATGCACACACACACTCACAAAAAAGAAAAACACACAAACACTTACCTTGTCGTGGTGGTCCGATAAGCTTGCTGGCCTGAAGAGGGAAGTCATCACCAGAAGGAGAAGAATCAGATGCGCTGCGCCGGTCCGGAGAGCGAGGGTGGTTGCCGAATATCTGAAAAAGAAAGAAGAGTATGAAGCGGAGATAGGAAATGCAATGACCAATAGTTGGAAAAACTTCTGCGAGAAACAGGACAAGGAATCGGTCTGGGACGGGATATACCGGGTGATAGGCAGGACGAGGAAAAGGGAGGAGGATCTGCCATTAAAAGAAAATGGCAAGGTACTAGACGGCCTCGGATCCGCCAAACTGCTGGCAGAATCCTTCTTCCCGAGAGACCTTGAAACCGAGGACAACGAGGAGCACCGCCAGATCAGAACCAAGGCAGCAAGAATAAATGTAGGGGAACAAGGTGAAACTTGTGACCCCCATTTCACAAGGGCTGAACTGAACGCGGCGGTGCAGTCGTTCAATCCCAAGAAAGCCCCCGGCTCTGACGGCATTACGGCGGACATCAGCCAGGCCGCAGTAGCCGGGAACCCGGACCTGTTCCTTGGACTGTTGAATGGGTGCCTAGACCAGGGGTACTTTCCTGTGTTGTGGAAGGAGGCCACTGTTGTAATACTCCGGAAACCAGCAAAGCAGGACTACTCAGCACCGAAATCATATAGGCCTATCGGTCTCCTTCCAGTACTCGGAAAACTCTTCGAAAAGATGATAGTCACCCGACTCAAGCACTACCTAACACCGAGAATTAGTACTCGCCAATTTGGATTCATGCCCCAGCGGAGTACGGAGGACGCTCTCTATACTTTAGTGCGACACATACGCGAGAAGCTGGAAGAAAAGAAAATAGTGGCACTCGTGTCACTAGATATAGAGGGCGCCTTCAACGAAAGTTGGTGGCCCGCCATTCGAGTCCGATTGGCTGAGGAAAAGTGTCCGGTGAACCTGAGAAGGGTGATAGATAGCTATCTTGAGAACAGAAGAGTGAAGGTTCGTTACGCCGGGTACGAGTACGAAAAGGAGACCGAAAAAGGCTGTGTGCAAGGGTCAATAGGGGGCCCAATTCTTTGGAACCTCTTGTTGGACCCCCTCCTGCAAGAGCTGGAGCGGAGAGGCGTTCATGTGCAGGCGTTCGCAGACGACGTTACGCTCGTCTGCGATGGTGAGAACGCAACGGAAGTCGAAAGGGCGGCGAATGCGGCTCTCGAACATGTGAGGGCGTGGGGGGTCAAGTACAAGCTGAAGTTTGCCCCGCAAAAAACAGTGGCAATGGTGGTAACAAAGAAGCTAAAGTACGACACCCCACGACTTAGCATGGGAGGTACCGACATCGCTATGTCCAGAGAGATCAAGTTGCTCGGACTCACCATCGACGACAAACTCACATTTAACGCGCATGCAGCGAACGTCTGCCGAAAAGCCCTCAACTTTTACAAACAGTTGGCCAGAACAGCCAAAGTACACTGGGGGTTGAAACCCGAAATTATACGTATTATGTATAACGCAGTCGTCGAGCCAACGATTATGTACGCCGCAAGCGCATGGGCGCCAGCAACCCACAAACTGACGATCCAGAAGGAGTTCGCGTCAGTTCAGCGAGGCTTTGCGCAGAAAATCGTGAAGGCGTACAAAACGGCGTCCCTCAACTCGGTACTATTACTTGCCGGGCTGCTTCCACTGGACATCAGAGTCAGGGAAGCAGCCTTGCTTTATGAAGTAAAGAAAGGTTACTCCCGGCAAGTAATAGGAGACCGAAGTATCGACACCCCTGCGCCATTTACCGCCTTACCCCACCCCGCCGTGCACGACGAGATAAAGCTTATCTGTCTGGCAGATGAGGCAGCGCTCAGAGAGTATCACGATGGAGACGCACTTCATATCTTCACCGATGGTAGCAAGATTGAAGGGAAAGTCGGAGCGGCGCTATCAATCCAAGATGGTGCCGCCGAGATAAGTACCCGAAAACTGCGACTCGATGCGTGCTGCTCTGTTTACCAGGCGGAGCTTCTAGCACTGGCGGAGGCCACGGAAAAGGCGAAAAAGACTGCCAAAGCCAAGTGCAACATCTACTGCGACTCCAGATCTGCTCTGGAAACAGTAACAAACCTGAAGTCCCTCCACCCCCTTGCACTCAGAATAAGGGCCAACATCCTGAAATTAAGAGACGGAAACAAAATAGTGCAACTATTTTGGGTAAAGGCCCATGCGGGGCTGGAGGGTAATGAAAGGGCTGACCAGCTGGCAAAAGAGGCGGCACTACGTCTGAAGACGAGGCCCGACTATGAAAGCTGTCCTGTTTCATTCGTCAAGCGACAGATCAGATCCGAGTCGCTCGACGAATGGAACAGTCGCTACAAGTCCGAACAGAAGGCGTCAGTAACAAAACTCTTTTTCCCAGATGCGATTGCGGCGTACCCCATAATCAGGCGCATAGAAATGGATAACGTCATTGTCCAGATGCTCACGGGACATGGCGGATTCTCCGCGTACTTGCACAAATTCAAGTGTAAGGAGAGTCCGGCGTGTCCTTGTGATCCTCAAATAGAAGAGACAGTAGCCCACGTCATCACGGAGTGTCCAAGGTTCGGAAAAGAACGGTTTGAAACGGAAAATAAAATTGAAGAATGTATAAATGTGAATAATTTGAATAAAATAATGATAGATAATAAGAATAGAATTAAGTTTATAGAGTATTGTAAGGAAATAATAATAAAAGTAGCAATTAGGAACGGCTGTAAGAATTTAGGTGCACTACCCAGCAATTAAGTTTGCTGGTGATGGTGCACCACGGCTATAATAAAACTGTATAAAATAAATAAACTTAGTCTTAAAATACATTAGCTAGTAATAGGAATAGGTAACAAAGAATAAAAGGTGACGAATGTAAGAAAGAACCAGTATGAAGAATAAAAGTGCGAGAGGCATACAAGCGAGAAAGGTATGAACGAAGTTGTGTAAAATAGGCTCCAAATTATAAAATTGGAGGTAGGATGTATAATAAAAAAAAAAAAAAAAAAAAAAAAAAAAAAAAACCTAACCTAACCTAACCTAACCTAACCTAACCTAACCTAACCTAACCTAACCTAACCTAACCTAACCTAACCTAACCTAACCTAACCTAACCTAACCTAACCTAACCTAACCTAACATGGGGGAAAAATTCAGTCATACCGGGCGGTGCCCCCTGCACTCGGTAAACCCTATTTACTCCGGAGGTGACCTCTAACTGGCTGAAACATCGTCTCCAGCCACCAATGGGCGCCGCGACGGGGAAAGGTCGACCCGTGCGACTTTGACGGATTTTTTTAGAGTGGTTTACTCCACGCGGGCCAGCCAATCAAGGCAAGCCCCTCACCAGCACGGCGAGTCGGCCGACGGTGACCTAAGTCTGTCCGGGGGACCGTGATTTAACACAGCCCTCCGAGTTCCGGCCCGGGCGGTCAAGCCAAGGCCCTCGGTCCCACTAGAACCCGGAGGCTCATTGTTGCAGGATTACGAGTTTCGAGCGGTGGTAAGGAAGATGAACTACCTCACCTGCGCAGCGGCAGTGTTAGTGCACACTGCGCCCAACTCTAAATGCTCCCTCAAGAAGCAACCCGCGATAAAGAAGAAGAAGAAAACGAAAAACAAAGAAAAGACACAAGAAAGAAGAAAGAAACAAAAGGACAAAGAAGTAAGTTGGAGCTGCGCAGCCCTCTGCCGCTAAGCTCCCCCTCTGGGCCAGGTGTAAAGAGCCTGACCCGCTCGGGAAAAGAAAAACCGAGCTCCACCCAGGGGGGGCATTAGATGTCATTGCCCCTGAAATCCCTTAGTCAGCCTCATACGACACCCACGGGAAGATATGGGGCGGTACTATTCTTATGCCGGTAGCCGCACGGCAAAACCTAACCTAACCTAACCTAACCTAACCTAACTTTTTTGGCTCAACATTTTGGGCTCAACATTTTGGGCTCAACATTTTGGGGCTCAACATTTTGGGCTCAACATTTTGGGCTCAACATTTTGGGTTCAACATTTTGTGTTCGACT
>OZ026823.1:12217911-12262965 GCA_964023185.1 Macaria liturata | reverse complement strand
CCGATCCTTCCAGCGATATTTATAGCGCGCCACCGGTCTCTTGCACCACGGTCGCCCTGAATATACGCGCTTTGCTCATCTTCTGTACATGGCCATGCCAGCGAAGCCTTTCTGCTTTTATCTCGTCTATAATCGGGCAGATTAGTTTAACCTCGGCGTTCTTCCAATCTCTCAAACTAACAGTCATCTCTTCGAACTGGCCCAAGAATCGATAATATGCACTGTCACAATCAACTTCTTTTCTTCCTTTTGTACAATAAAAGCATCGACACTGTAAAAACACTCCTAAAAGTTACGTATTTTGATCTTATTAATTTAGTTTTATTTATTTCGCGCCATGTTGTTTTGACAGGATCATAGGAATCGCAGATAAAAATATTCGTAGAAAAGAATGAATGAAAGAATGAACGAAGTTAATCAACCGGTAATGTTACTCTCGTTTATTTACCATCGAGACCTAACTCCAGCTACCAATGCATGAAAGTCGGAAGTAATACTTACAACTAACTTTTACTTTACGGACTCAAACTTGTGCTAGGCCCACAGTTCAAACCAAAGGTTCAAACACAGACAACAGGGTTCAAAGCTATCACGAACAAAATATTATAAGTAGGGGGACCTTTGGAGGTACTAATATCGCCAAAACATTGCGTCTTATATTTTGATCTACCTCTTTGAGTGGTATTCGTATTGCCAAGGATTATTGACTCTCTAACTCTAACAATTTACAGAGGACTAGATAACTCTTGTAGCTATTTTTTGTTGCTAAATAAATAAATTTCTATTTTACTATAAAATAATTAATCTATACATATAATAAAGCTGTAACCGGTCGGTGTCTGTACATTGAAGATAATTGAAAAAAAAAATAGTTGAGGGGTCTTCATTGATGAAGTAGAACACAAAAATCATGTTTAAAAAAAAACTGTTTGTCTATCAGAATGTTTGTTCGTAAACTCTAAAATACTCGAAAACGGCTAAACTGATATTTCTACGGTTTTAACTAACATGCGAGGTGCATTTTTAACTTAATATTTAGTGTTTATTTTATTTAAATCGGTTCGTAAATAAAAAAGTTATGTTCATTTTAAACCAAGTGGTCCGCTATCGATATCCGCTGTCTACAGCCATTTTAAAGATTCGTGTTAGTCGACGTATAAACTAGATGGCGCTGAATTTACTTTTTATCTCAAAATAATGCGAGCGAAGCCGCGGGCGTCCACTAGTAAAAAAAACAAATAATTGTATGAATTTATTTATTATCGTTTAATAATAATACATCATGATTTAAACGTTAATAATTTACAATTACAATAAATAAATGCTCATTAAAAGTCATGAATTGTAAAAAAGCGAAACTAACGAATAATAGTAAGTAAAATTAACATAGTGTACATAATGAAACGAAACTTTAATGAAAACAGTGTAGGTAATGGAAACCAAATAATATTTGATGCAGTACAGTTAAGCAAGATTGCAGCAGATTTTTATAAGACCAGATTTTCTTTATAAAAGTAACTTGCATAAACAGATTAATTTACTCTCTTGATCTGTCTTTACGATGACAAAATGTTTCGTGTATTATAAAATAAAAAACTTTGACCGTCATCTCAAATTCAACATTCACAAAAACAAAATGAGTATTATTGTTTATTACAAAATGAAAATGGATTAGTGAAGTGATAATGATACTAAATACTAAAAAAATCAAGTAAAATGGAATAGCATTATTACAGGGGTCAAACAATTTGTACATAGACCAAATACTGCACGGGAATGTATTATGACAATTTTGATTTTGCAATATCTTATGGTAGATGACAGTGGGACTAACTGAAGATGGTGATTTGCGCAAACGCAGTTTATGCCTCAAATTTTTTGTACGTGTGAGAAATTAACCACATATTTCGATAATATTGACAAGGTAACATTTCACCTTTAGTGCAAGTCACGGAAAAGATTTTGGTTTTTGGTAACATTATATTAGTGGCTGGCTATATTAGTTATAAGTGTCACTGGCTTGCTCTTTTTATCTGATCAGCTTAAAACCGATCACCGATTTTCCAAACATATCTTTAACGTAAGTACTTTTATCTAAGACACAATCTACGTTTACGCACAATCCAAATATGTAGTTTCTCAAGGCCTCATCTCAGCTCACAAAGTTTACTAACAAACCTACTGGATGACAACTGTCTTCAAACACAACTCTTTTGAAACTTAACTCGGACAATCTTTAATGAGTAACCAACACATTAGGCGATATAAGTTGCAATGTTCAGCATAATTTACAGGAAAGTTATAAGCATTATAAATATCTACTTATAAGATATTGAATCAGGCGTTACTTTGCTGAAATCCATTGAAAATGAAACTCTGGATAGTGTTTTTCTGCTGCGAAAAACACTAAGTACTCTAATATATTTCTCCAAAGATTAATTTTCATAGTTACGTATGTTTCGTATACATGATTATAAATGCAATGGGCGTTAAAAAAAAATAAAAAAACCTATCAAATATTTGATACAATTTTTGGAAAATATGTTGTTACAATGCTAAAGAGCTCCAAGATTATGTACTTAAATAAAACAAAGTTGTACTGCTGGGAAAAAAATGTTTAAACAAACAGTATTCTCATGCTTTGCTCTTTATAATGTAGGTAATTAAAAACGCTTAGTTTTCAAATATTGCTTAAAATACTGCACATTACAACTCGTACCAATCTAACCTCATTTCAATTCAAATGAACACTCCCAAACTTCATAAACAGTCTTAAACTCACTCAATAGAAAACACAACACAAAATACAAGTCACATAATAGTTAATTAACGAATAATCAATTACCATGGTTAGCTATATGAATACAATCAATAGTATTTTTCACAATTTATGAAAATTACATTGACTCTACTGAATATAAAACTATTATAACGCTCTTGCTACGGTATTTTTATTCATATTTTAGTGTTTTTATTTACTTATTAGTCGACATGCTACTATTTTATATCATCATCATCATCAGCCCACGGTCGTCCACTTCTGGACATAGGCCTCTCCCAAGGCACGCCACTCAGCCCGACTTTGTGCTTCTCGTCTCCACCTGTTCCCTGCTACCTTCATGATGTCCTCGCTCCCCCTAGTGGCAGGGCGCCCTACACTACGCTTGCCGAGCCGCGGTCTCCACTCCAGAGCTCGCCTACCCCATCGGGTGTCGGTACTATTTTATATAGATTCCGTATATTTGAAGTCTCTTTTTACAATGTCAAATTTTAAATTGAAAAATTAGTAGCATATCTAAATAGGACTTAACTGAATGATTATTGTATTTATCGGCTATATTTCAAGGCATACAAATCGCCTACAGTTTAGATTACAATAGGCTGAATTAAATTGTCTATTTTAGGTTAATTTCGTACATACTTTTTTCAATCCATTTATATCACACGAACAAATCTTATCCTTCCTTATGTACTTTTATTATGTACTGACCCCATATATTTCTAAGGATGATACATATTGGTGTTCGAATGCAAAAATAATGCCTTGTATTTTACGCCATTACTTTTTGATATAACTTTTTATACGTCATATAATATTTTAGACAGGCAATACCATAATAATGTACTAATAATGATCCCTCGTGAATATTGTGTGGTTTTATCTTTTGGACGAGCTCTTGATCTGCTGCAACTTGAGGCGGAGCGCGTCCACCGCTGCTTCGTTCTTTTGTGATACTTGCTGGGAGGTGTGTAGCTGGGGAATAGACATTTAAGTTTTTACATAAAAACATTCAGTTAAATTCAGAATATTTTTTTAACTAAACGGGTTCGCATTTGGCCATAGTTTGCCTGATGGTAAGCAAAGGCTATGGCCTAAGATGGAGCGTGCTTACCCGATAAGAACCGATTTACTCTCGCTTTGAAGATCGCTGGATTATAGTGCGTACAGGGAGTCAGGCCGGGAGTTCCACAACTATGCGGTACCTCCTTCCAAAGACTGACCACGTCGATTTATGAGTAATTTAATACTGTTATACTTACTTTAAGCCTACAACTTTTATTGAAGATCAATATATGCAATTTGTTACCTCAAGTTGTGGGTCGATGCTGTGTGCCCTGGGCAAGGTGTTCTCGTTGATGGAGTCGGTGAGCGCTCGGTTGTCTCCGACGGGCGTGCGAGGCTGCGAGCTGGGACTCGACTCCACTTTCATGCCCGCTTTGGCCTGGAAAGACGCAAATATAATTAGTTCAGAATTATATACAAAAACAACTATACGTATAAATTATATATTTTATATGTTTTGTTCAGAATTAGTATTATTTGGTTCGCAGGAGACCGTCAGTTGAGATGCCGGCTCCTCACTTGGCTTAGCGTATTCGTGAGTCGATATTGTTGTGTTTGCCTCAAATAATCAAATATTTCAAATACCGTCAAATACGTCATCCACATATGGACTTGTACGGGAAAACACTCAAATATGCCACAATATTTGCTTATTCACAAAACAAATTAAACGCACAGTGATGGACGTGTCAGTGGCAGCAGCTTATTTCATTTACCTGAATGCGGCTTACCAACACCTGTTGTGTCTACAGAAGTACAAAATTAAAAATAGACGATTGCTGACAAGGCGTTGGTGGATGTTGACAATTCACAAAAAACGAACAAAGTAAGTACCTACATACCAATTAATCAAATTAGAGCTTTATAGCTCTATATATTACACGTCTGAACAGGATCGCCGCGCGCACGCTACTGAACGATCCAAGTGTGGACAGTAGACGCAAATATTTGCCTTATTTTATTCCTTTGATGTGTAATCAAAAACCGACAAGTTGACGGATACGCATATTCGCTATTTGCGTTGTTTGCCATATTCGTGCAAATAAAGCAAATACAATCAAATAGACCGTCTACACATTGCTGTATTTGGACAAATAATGCAAATACACGAACACGATACGCCAAGTGAGGAGCCGGCATGAGATGTAGACGTGGTAATATTACTTATTAAATTCTAGCTAAGTACTTGTTATCTAATCGAATAAAAAAAACTATCTGATCAATTAGCTATAATTTTACCCTATAGGTATACATATAAAAAAATGTGATTGGTTACTTTCCTTATTCACACACTGAAGTAGCAAAAAAATATCTTTTTGGCCATGGAGTTCATACATTAACTACTATTTATTGGTGTCAAAAAAGAAAAATGTTTACCTGTAAAGCTCGAAGTCTTTCCAAGAAGATCACGTGAGATTTCTCGTCATTTTCATTTGTGATGTCTGAAAACAAGCAATGTAATAATAAGTACAATTTTTTGTTGCTTTTTGGAGCCCTGAAAAATATGCCTACGAGGCTTAGAAGCTAAGCGTAGGTATTATTATAGAATTGTAACTACTTACAAATGTCGCGTTCAGCCAGTCAGTAGTTCCTCGGTTCTCTTCGGGGGAGAGGTAGGTACCCAACCCCGGAGATGGCAGTTGACTATCACATGGTATATGTTTTTGACCCAGCTACGCTTCTATAGTGTCAATTAATGTGGGCTAGGTTTGCGTTTGACTACAGCCTGCCTGATGTTAAACATTGCTGCAGCCTAGATCCAAGTAGATAAAGTACTTGGTACTAACCAATATTATCAGTTTTGTAGTCGTGCTTGAATATAGGCATGGACGCCATCTTGCGCTGCTCGGCCACCTCTCTGAGGCCGCGCTCCACGAAGTTGCGGAAGTAGAACGACGAGCCCTGCATGAACGTCCAGATGTCCACTTCGGGGTGACGCTCCTGGGGAAAATATAATAACAATTAATTAAATGATGGACAGGACAAGAACAAACCAGCAAATAGTTTTCCAGGGTGAATATTTGCAGTATACGCACGGAGCCGGCGAGCGGTGATCCTGTGGGTGACTCGACCTGATAAAGAAGCTCCGAATGCTTGCGAAACGCGTCGCATATTGAAGACGTATTATTATTATTATATAATTGAATAAATATGGCTTACATTAGTTTACAAAATGAAATATTTACCCACCAATAAATAGGCACTCTTAACAAGAAAGGCACAAGACCGACATCTATGGTACCTAGGGAGTAGGCATATAGCGCAATTAATATGACAATATAAAAATAAGATATGGATTCAGGCGTTGCTTTGCAGAAATCCTTTGCGGATTAAAATGTAACTTTGGAATATTTTTTTCTTCTGATGTTAGTAACAGTATAAAATGTTCGAATGTCGTTTACGAAGCTTTATGCCCTCCAAGACTGTCCAAGAATCTTTAACAGAGTTTTTAAACAACATTTTTTTCACCGGTCGTGACCCATCCTCAGAATAAATTATTTTGCGGGAGTTCTCTTGAGCAGATACATACATCGTGGTGGGCGCCCCACCAGGTCCTTCCACGAAGTATCTCTTTTTATATAACTCACCCTCAAGTCATACAGCTGTTCCAGAGCCTCCTTGTTGTGCTCCTTGGTCCCGATCCTCCTCAGTATGAGCGCGAGCTCCTCGTGCACGGCGCGCGGCAGGCGGCCGGCGCTCAGGCTCGCGTTCCCGCTCACAGCGCTGAGCACGGAGCCCCCGTTCAGTGCGTCCGGAGTGTTCTCCTTCTTTTCGTCGAGTTTCAGTTGCTGGAAGAAACAGATGACATGTTATTTGTAAAAGTAGTTTTGGAAAAAGATCTAAAGCCTAATCATAATAATTCTGAGTCGTTATATTCGTAAAGTTTATCGTCGAGATAGCACAAGAGGCAGAAGCAGGCACTTATTAAGTGAAACGTACAGATGCTCATGTCCCACGCATTGTAAAGGTATATTTGACAAGATGTAACAAAATATGAAGTATAAAAAATATGTTCTCTCTTAATACAAAGTACGCAATCATAAGAGTAAACACGATATGTATGAGTTACTTATTTTATATAATAATTATCCAGCAATTTCAATCAACTCTTTTACTGTTTTAAAAGATGGTCAAGGTCGTCAGTAGCTAAAAACCGGTATTCTGCCAAATTAGGAAGATCGGGAGTCGAACTCATCACAGTGAACAACAGTGTTACAAAATAACTTTAAACTAAGATAATGATAAATAATGATAATAACTCACCTTGATAACTTTAATAAGATAGGGGTACAAGTCCGACTCGTTGACGTCAGGGATCTGCGTGAGGTGGTTGGTGATGGACGCGCCCTTCGTCTTCACTAGAGTGTGCACCAGCGTCTTCACGGTCCTGGGAGTGAAGAGATAATTTACTTATACATTTTATAGATACAAGATAAGTTGTAAGTTAATGTATCGTAGATAAGTTTAGTGAAGTAATGGTAAGCCTTTTATGCGAGAGTCGTCCCTACTTGCCGGAAACGATTATGCCACAAAATAGCAAGCACTGTTGTGCTATCGTGTTATAACATAACACTCTTGTTTAACGGTGATGCAGAAAATAGTATCGGTTGAATGTAATGAAAGAAATTAAAAAACACAGACACGTCTTTGACCAGTTTCAGGACTAGGTGATACAGAAAATGTGATATTAGTTTCAACAAAAAATTCCCAAGTTCCAACGTTTTGAAGCATTGCTATATTTCTTTATGAGACTTGTCTTGATTTGACTTCAATCTAGTCTTAGTCACAGCCAGCCCCAACGGAAGACCAGCGCTGGTTGCTTCCACACAACCAGCATTATGCTGAGTTGGGGCTGTGTTGTGGCAGATTATGTTTTTACTCCTGTGTGTTCTTCTGTTAAATCTGCCACAATAAATGTTTTCTTTCTTTCTTCTTTCTTACCTGTAAGGAGTATCATCAATATCCGGATTCTTCTTCCAATAGGTATTCGGATACGCCTTATAAAATGTGTGTATCTTATACAAGATGGCGTCATAGTCTATGGAGTGCACCTCCCACGTGGAGATCATCTTCAACGTCTTCCAGAAGCACTTGAGGAGCAGGTTCTGGTAGCGAGGGTAGGCCTCATCTGAGGCGCCGATAGACTCATGCAGGAGAGATACTATGGCGCTGCAATGGAGAAAACAAATCATTACATTATTATTTTCAAGATGATTATGTACTACTCTTCAATGTTTCTGGCTTCCCATATTCTGGACGAAGAACTACTTTCGTTTATAGTTCAGAAATCAACCTAAAGTGGATGGATAGATATCACCAACATGGAAGAATAAAGAAATCGAATAACATATAAATCAGTTCGTTACTTATTTCTGGCATTAACTTACATCCCTGCAATAAAACGACTGTTACGGCCGATAACGCCGGACCTGGCGCCGAACACGTGGAGTATCTTAGAAACTTGAGCTTAACGTCAATTTAGAACCCATATAAGAGGTAGTAAATAGTGGCCGAGAAGCACTACATGTGAAATATTGAACAAATGTAAGACAGGCTGTTATAATGATGATAATGAATAGGACAATACAATTTCGTTTTTTGTTTCATTCAAATACACTTATCATATAAGTGCAGTACTAGGTATGCACAGTATCTCACCGAGCACGAAGCAGAGAACTGGCTCGCCTAGCTAAGTAATAGGATCGTCTAGCTAAGAAAGACCTCTAGATACCAACTCTATAGTACATTGTAAAGGTCTTACCATACTAGTGCAGTCCTGGGTGACCTCTCCAGCAGTCTCACGCACACGTTGTTGAGCACCCTGGTCAGTTTCTCGGCGTCGCTGCCGGTCCCCGCAGCGCTGGTGCCGGCGCCCAGCACGCGCAGTATCTCGCCCAGCACGGAGCAGAGCGCCGGCTCGCCCACTTGGGAACCACAGCCCGCTGTCTCGTAGAACTGTAAGGGAAATCGATTGTTAGCAAATTACCATGAAGTTTTCACAATTACATCATTATAAGTTATTTATAATAAACATTGTCGTAGACTGAAAGATATGTACATACATCAAATGGTCCACATATAAACACACATTAAACTATGGGCTGCCCTGACCCTTCGACGCAATATGAAAGGAGCAATAATAGTAAAGTTCTAAACAAACGAAGTCGCTGGTATAAAGTGTCATCCGCTGGTGGTAGTGTGAAGACGCTTCTTTTGTGTTGGTATAATACTAAATGTTCACTGCATTCACACTTTTACGTACTTTAATCACTTAAAAAAACCGCAAGGTTGTGGAACTCCCTGCCTGACTCTCTATTCCCCACGCACTATAATCCAGCTATATTCAAAGCGAGAGTGAATCGGTTCTTATCGGGTAAGCACGCTCCATCTTAGGCCATAGCCTTTGCTTGCTATCAGGTAAACTATGGTCAAGTGCAAACCCGTTCAAGTTAAAAAAAAAGATTTAAAGAAATTCTAATCATATATTAGTAACATGATTGATGACAAAACTTAATTGGTCAACTCATATTGATGAACTTGCAAATAAATTAAGCTCAGCTACTTATGCCATCAAAAAAATTAAAGAACTAGCCGGTAAACAGGCAGCAAGGACTGTTTACTTTGCATACTTCCATTCTCTAATGACTTATGGATTACTGTTCTGGGGATCAGCTGCTAACTGTCATACAAATAGAATACTAGTACTACAGAAACGAGCAGTGCGCTATATCTTGGGCTTAAAATATTTAGACTCGTGTCGGAATAAATTTAAGGAAGTAGGCATTATGTCAGTATTTAGCGAATATATATATATCAAAATGTACTCTATGTTCTCGAGAACTTAGATCAGTTCACCACAGTGGCAGATGAATTGTCAGATAGGTACGAAATAAGAAATAAAGAGAGGCTTAGTAGACCTCAGAGAAGACTAGCTAAAACATCTAACAGTTTCCACTGCATTGGGATTATGTTATATAATAGATTGCCCCAAAATATAATTAAATGTAATAACAAGACTTTGATACTAAATTGTGTTCGTCAGTACTTAATGGATAAAACCTATTATACACTAAAAGACGCTATCAATGATAAAGAATTATTTAGAGATATAGACAAATTACTTTGTAATTCATAAATTATATTAATTTACACTATTGTGTATAAATATTATGTACCTAATAATTAATTGTAAATCGACGTTTCTAAGAGCATGTAATTGCCTACAGAAATAAAACTTTGAACTTGAACTTATGAACTGACCGTAGTGAGCGCCCCTCCCAGACACTTGAAGGCGGGCAAGTGCGCGCAACAGCATACGAGGAGCGCGCGCAGCAGCGCACCAGGAGTGCGCGCAGCAGCACACGAAGAGTGCGCGCAGCAGCGCACCTGGAGTGCGCGCAGTAGCGCACCAGGCGGGCGCGCAACAGCACACGAAGAGTGCGCGTAAGCCCCTGGTCTTGGATCTAAACATTCAGTGCCTTCACAATCATTACCGTTTTCTGAGGACAAAGGCAAAAATTATTCAAAAACCCACGGTATGTAACCGTAACCAAGTACCGTTAATTTGTTAGTTTTTGTTAATCAAACAAGACTACTCGTCCTTCTCAAACATCCAATCCACGAGCTGGCCAATGCTCACGGATTAAAAGTTCAAAATGGAATATGTTACAAACATGCAATAAACCTCGGTATGGGCCCCTACCGAGGGAAAACTCGGATCTCCAACCCGACGCGCTGGGGGAAGTTCACGAGCTGATGTCGGCAGCACCGAGCAGGAAACATGGAACACCCTGCGGCGTCTGGTCTCGTACCCGAAGTCTGCGGGCTCGAATCCCGGGGTGTGGGCGGAGACGCGGCTTTCGATGACCCTGGAATTTATCATACACCAACGTTAGGAACCGCCGTAGATTTGGGAGATAGATTTATAAAATCCTCCCGCACCTACCTGATATATAACCCTTTTAATAACACCAGGAGTGCGTGCAGCAGCACACGAGGAGTGTGCGCAGCAGCGCACCAGGAGTGCGCGCAGCAGCGCACCAGGAGTGCGCGCAACAGCGCACCAGGAGTGCGCGTAACAGCGCATGGGGAGTGCGCGCAACAGTGCACGAGGAGTGCGCGTAGCAGCGCACCAGGAGTGCGCGCAGTGGCGCACCAGGAGTGCGCGCAGCAGCGCACCAGGAGTGCGCGCAACAGCACACGAGGAGCGCGCGCAGCAGCGCACCTGGAGTGCGCGTAGTAGCGCACCAGGCGGGCGCGCAACAGCACACGAAGAGTGCGCGTAAGCCCCTGGTCTTGGATCTAAACATTCAGTGCCTTCACCATCATAACCGTTTTCTGAGGACAAAGGCAAAAATTATTCAAAAAACCCACTGTATGTAACCGTAACCAAGTACCGTTAATTTGTTAGTTTTTATTGATCAAACAAGACTACTCGTCCTTCTCAAACTTACAATCCACGAGCTGGCCAATGCTCACGGATTAAAAGTTCAAAATGGAATATGTTACAAACATGCAATAAACCTCGGTATGGGTCCCTACCGAGGGAAAACTACACACAACAAATCTAGGTCACGATCAGAATCTCATTAACAAAAACGAAATGAGGGTAGCGTCAACTCGGGACTCTAAATAAAAATGGACAGATCTTACTTTGGAAATATGTCTTTGTCCGTAGCAGGCCCACTGAACCGCTCGGATCTCCAACCCGACGCGCTGGGGGAAGTTCACGAGCTGATGTCGTCAGCACCGAGCAGGAAACATGGAACACCCTGCGGCGTCTGGTCTCGTACCCGAAGTCTGCGGGCTCGAATCCCGGGGTGTGGGCGGAGACGCGGCTTTCGATGACCCTGGAATTCATCATACACCAACGTTAGGAACCGCCGTAGATTTAGGAGATAGATTTATAAAATCCTCCCGCACCTACCTGATATAAAACCCTTTTAATAACACCAGGAGTGCGTGCAGCAGCACACGAGGAGTGTGCGCAGCAGCGCACCAGGAGTGCGCGCAGCAGCGCACCAGGAGTGCGCGCAGCAGCGCACCAGGCGTGCGCGCAGCAGCGCACCAGGAGTGCGCGCAACAGCGCATGGGGAGTGCGCGCAACAGTGCACGAGGAGTGCGCGTAGCAGCGCACCAGGAGTGCGCGCAGAGGCGCACCAGGAGTGCGCGCAGCAGCGCACCAGGAGTGCGCGCAACAGCACACGAGGAGCGCGCGCAGCAGCGCACCTGGAGTGCGCGCAGTAGCGCACCAGGCGGGCGCGCAACAGCACACGAAGAGTGCGCGTAAGCCCCTGGTCTTGGATCTAAACATTCAGTGCCTTCACCATCATTACCGTTTTCTGAGGACAAAGGCAAAAATTATTCAAAAAACCCACTGTATGTAACCGTAACCAAGTACCGTTAATTTGTTAGTTTTTATTGATCAAACAAGACTACTCGTCCTTCTCAAACATCCAATCCACGAGCTGGCCAATGCTCACGGATTAAAAGTTCAAAATGGAATATGTTACAAACATGCAATAAACCTCGGTATGGGCCCCTACCGAGGGAAAACTCACACAACAAATCTAGGTCACGATCAGAATCTCATTAACAAAAACGAAATGAGGGTAGCGTCAACTCGGGACTCTAAAATGTCTTTGTCCGTAGCAGGCTCACTGAACCGCTCGGATCTCCAACCCGACGCGCTGGGGGAAGTTCACGAGCTGATGTCGTCAGCACCGAGCAGGAAACATGGAACACCCTGCGGCGTCTGGTCTCGTACCCGAAGTCTGCGGGCTCGAATCCCGGGGTGTGGGCGGAGACGCGGCTTTCGATGACCCTGGAATTTATCATACACCAACGTTAGGAACCGCCGTAGATTTGGGAGATAGATTTATAAAATCCTCCCGCACCTACCTGATATATAACCCTTTTAGTAACACCAGGAGTGCGTGCAGCAGCACACGAGGAGTGTGCGCAGCAGCGCACCAGGAGTGCGCGCAACAGCGCACCAGGAGTGCGCGCAGCAGCGCACCAGGAGTGCGCGCAGCAGCGCACCAGGAGTGCGCGCAGCAGCGCACCAGGCGGGCGCGCAACAGCACACGAAGAGTGCGCGTAAGCCCCTGGTCTTGGATCTAATTATTCAGTGCCTTCACCATCATTACCGTTTTCTGAGGACAAAGGCAAAAATTATTCAAAAAACCCACTGTATGTAACCGTAACCAAGTACCGTTAATTTGTTAGTTTTTATTGATCAAACAAGACTACTCGTCCTTCTCAAACATCCAATCCACGAGCTGGCCAATGCTCACGGATTAAAAGTTCAAAATGGAATATGTTACAAACATGCAATAAACCTCGGTATGGGCCCCTACCGAGGGAAAACTCACACAACAAATCTAGGTCACGATCAGAATCTCATTAACAAAAACGAAATGAGGGTAGCGTCAACTCGGGACTCTAAAATGTCTTTGTCCGTAGCAGGCTCACTGAACCGCTCGGATCTCCAACCCGACGCGCTGGGGGAAGTTCACGAGCTGATGTCGTCAGCACCGAGCAGGAAACATGGAACACCCTGCGGCGTCTGGTCTCGTACCCGAAGTCTGCGGGCTCGAATCCCGGGGTGTGGGCGGAGACGCGGCTTTCGATGACCCTGGAATTTATCATACACCAACGTTAGGAACCGCCGTAGATTTGGGAGATAGATTTATAAAATCCTCCCGCACCTACCTGATATATAACCCTTTTAATAACACCAGGAGTGCGTGCAGCAGCACACGAGGAGTGTGCGCAGCAGCGCACCAGGAGTGCGCGCAGCAGCGCACCAGGAGTGCGCGCAACAGCGCACCAGGAGTGCGCGTAACAGCGCATGGGGAGTGCGCGCAACAGTGCACGAGGAGTGCGCGTAGCAGCGCACCAGGAGTGCGCGCAGTGGCGCACCAGGAGTGCGCGCAGCAGCGCACCAGGAGTGCGCGCAACAGCACACGAGGAGCGCGCGCAGCAGCGCACCTGGAGTGCGCGTAGTAGCGCACCAGGCGGGCGCGCAACAGCACACGAAGAGTGCGCGTAAGCCCCTGGTCTTGGATCTAAACATTCAGTGCCTTCACCATCATAACCGTTTTCTGAGGACAAAGGCAAAAATTATTCAAAAAACCCACTGTATGTAACCGTAACCAAGTACCGTTAATTTGTTAGTTTTTATTGATCAAACAAGACTACTCGTCCTTCTCAAACTTACAATCCACGAGCTGGCCAATGCTCACGGATTAAAAGTTCAAAATGGAATATGTTACAAACATGCAATAAACCTCGGTATGGGTCCCTACCGAGGGAAAACTACACACAACAAATCTAGGTCACGATCAGAATCTCATTAACAAAAACGAAATGAGGGTAGCGTCAACTCGGGACTCTAAATAAAAATGGACAGATCTTACTTTGGAAATATGTCTTTGTCCGTAGCAGGCCCACTGAACCGCTCGGATCTCCAACCCGACGCGCTGGGGGAAGTTCACGAGCTGATGTCGTCAGCACCGAGCAGGAAACATGGAACACCCTGCGGCGTCTGGTCTCGTACCCGAAGTCTGCGGGCTCGAATCCCGGGGTGTGGGCGGAGACGCGGCTTTCGATGACCCTGGAATTCATCATACACCAACGTTAGGAACCGCCGTAGATTTAGGAGATAGATTTATAAAATCCTCCCGCACCTACCTGATATAAAACCCTTTTAATAACACCAGGAGTGCGTGCAGCAGCACACGAGGAGTGTGCGCAGCAGCGCACCAGAAGTGCGCGCAGCAGCGCACCAGGAGTGCGCGCAGCAGCGCACCAGGCGTGCGCGCAGCAGCGCACCAGGAGTGCGCGCAACAGCGCATGGGGAGTGCGCGCAACAGTGCACGAGGAGTGCGCGTAGAAGCGCACCAGGAGTGCGCGCAGAGGCGCACCAGGAGTGCGCGCAGCAGCGCACCAGGAGTGCGCGCAACAGCACACGAGGAGCGCGCGCAGCAGCGCACCTGGAGTGCGCGCAGTAGCGCACCAGGCGGGCGCGCAACAGCACACGAAGAGTGCGCGTAAGCCCCTGGTCTTGGATCTAAACATTCAGTGCCTTCACCATCATTACCGTTTTCTGAGGACAAAGGCAAAAATTATTCAAAAAACCCACTGTATGTAACCGTAACCAAGTACCGTTAATTTGTTAGTTTTTATTGATCAAACAAGACTACTCGTCCTTCTCAAACATCCAATCCACGAGCTGGCCAATGCTCACGGATTAAAAGTTCAAAATGGAATATGTTACAAACATGCAATAAACCTCGGTATGGGCCCCTACCGAGGGAAAACTCACACAACAAATCTAGGTCACGATCAGAATCTCATTAACAAAAACGAAATGAGGGTAGCGTCAACTCGGGACTCTAAAATGTCTTTGTCCGTAGCAGGCTCACTGAACCGCTCGGATCTCCAACCCGACGCGCTGGGGGAAGTTCACGAGCTGATGTCGTCAGCACCGAGCAGGAAACATGGAACACCCTGCGGCGTCTGGTCTCGTACCCGAAGTCTGCGGGCTCGAATCCCGGGGTGTGGGCGGAGACGCGGCTTTCGATGACCCTGGAATTTATCATACACCAACGTTAGGAACCGCCGTAGATTTGGGAGATAGATTTATAAAATCCTCCCGCACCTACCTGATATATAACCCTTTTAGTAACACCAGGAGTGCGTGCAGCAGCACACGAGGAGTGTGCGCAACAGCGCACCAGGAGTGCGCGCAACAGCGCACCAGGAGTGCGCGCAGCAGCGCACCAGGAGTGCGCGCAGCAGCGCACCAGGCGGGCGCGCAACAGCACACGAAGAGTGCGCGTAAGCCCCTAGTCTTGGATCTAATTATTCAGTGCCTTCACCATCATTACCGTTTTCTGAGGACAAAGGCAAAAATTATTCAAAAAACCCACTGTATGTAACCGTAACCAAGTACCGTTAATTTGTTAGTTTTTATTGATCAAACAAGACTACTCGTCCTTCTCAAACATCCAATCCACGAGCTGGCCAATGCTCACGGATTAAAAGTTCAAAATGGAATATGTTACAAACATGCAATAAACCTCGGTATGGGCCCCTACCGAGGGAAAACTCACACAACAAATCTAGGTCACGATCAGAATCTCATTAACAAAAACGAAATGAGGGTAGCGTCAACTCGGGACTCTAAAATGTCTTTGTCCGTAGCAGGCTCACTGAACCGCTCGGATCTCCAACCCGACGCGCTGGGGGAAGTTCACGAGCTGATGTCGTCAGCACCGAGCAGGAAACATGGAACACCCTGCGGCGTCTGGTCTCGTACCCGAAGTCTGCGGGCTCGAATCCCGGGGTGTGGGCGGAGACGCGGCTTTCGATGACCCTGGAATTTATCATACACCAACGTTAGGAACCGCCGTAGATTTGGGAGATAGATTTATAAAATCCTCCCGCACCTACCTGATATATAACCCTTTTAGTAACACCAGGAGTGCGTGCAGCAGCACACGAGGAGTGTGCGCAACAGCGCACCAGGAGTGCGCGCAACAGCGCACCAGGAGTGCGCGCAGCAGCGCACCAGGAGTGCGCGCAGCAGCGCACCAGGCGGGCGCGCAACAGCACACGAAGAGTGCGCGTAAGCCCCTGGTCTTGGATCTAATTATTCAGTGCCTTCACCATCATTACCGTTTTCTGAGGACAAAGGCAAAAATTATTCAAAAAACCCACTGTATGTAACCGTAACCAAGTACCGTTAATTTGTTAGTTTTTATTGATCAAACAAGACTACTCGTCCTTCTCAAACATCCAATCCACGAGCTGGCCAATGCTCACGGATTAAAAGTTCAAAATGGAATATGTTACAAACATGCAATAAACCTCGGTATGGGCCCCTACCGAGGGAAAACTCACACAACAAATCTAGGTCACGATCAGAATCTCATTAACAAAAACGAAATGAGGGTAGCGTCAACTCGGGACTCTAAAATGTCTTTGTCCATAGCAGGCTCACTGAACCGCTCGGATCTCCAATCCGACGCGCTGGGGGAAGTTCACGAGCTGATGTCGTCAGCACCGAGCAGGAAACATGGAACACCCTGCGGCGTCTGGTCTCGTACCCGAAGTCTGCGGGCTCGAATCCCGGGGTGTGGGCGGAGACGCGGCTTTCGATGACCCTGGAATTTATCATACACCAACGTTAGGAACCGCCGTAGATTTGGGAGATAGATTTATAAAATCCTCCCGCACCTACCTGATATATAACCCTTTTAGTAGCACCAGGAGTGCGTGCAGCAGCACACGAGGAGTGTGCGCAGCACCGCACCAGGAGTGCGCGCAGCAGCGCACCAGGAGTGCGCGCAGCAGCGCACTAGGAGTGCGCGCAGCAGCGCACCAGGCGGGCGCGCAACAGCACACGAAGAGTGCGCGTAAGCCCCTGGTCTTGGATCTAAGCATTCAGTGCCTTCACCATCATTACCGTTTTCTGAGGACAAAGGCAAAAATTATTCAAAAAACCCACTGTATGTAACCGTAACCAAGTACCGTTAATTTGTTAGTTTTTATTGATCAAACAAGACTACTCGTCCTTCTCAAACATCCAATCCACGAGCTGGCCAATGCTCACGGATTAAAAGTTCAAAATGGAATATGTTACAAACATGCAATAAACCTCGGTATGGGCCCCTACCGAGGGAAAACTCACACAACAAATCTAGGTCACGATCAGAATCTCATTAACAAAAACGAAATGAGGGTAGCGTCAACTCGGGACTCTAAAATGTCTTTGTCCGTAGCAGGCTCACTGAACCGCTCGGATCTCCAACCCGACGCGCTGGGGGAAGTTCACGAGCTGATGTCGTCAGCACCGAGCAGGAAACATGGAACACCCTGCGGCGTCTGGTCTCGTACCCGAAGTCTGCGGGCTCGAATCCCGGGGTGTGGGCGGAGACGCGGCTTTCGATGACCCTGGAATTTATCATACACCAACGTTAGGAACCGCCGTAGATTTGGGAGATAGATTTATAAAATCCTCCCGCACCTACCTGATATATAACCCTTTTAGTAACACCAGGAGTGCGTGCAGCAGCACACGAGGAGTGTGCGCAGCAGCGCACCAGGAGTGCGCGCAGCAGCGCACCAGGAGTGCGCGCAGCAGCGCACCAGGCGGGCGCGCAACAGCACACGAAGAGTGCGCGTAAGCCCCTGGTCTTGGATCTAAACATTCAGTGCCTTCACCATCATTACCGTTTTCTGAGGACAAAGGCAAAAATTATTCAAAAAACCCACTGTATGTAACCGTAACCAAGTACCGTTAATTTGTTAGTTTTTATTGATCAAACAAGACTACTCGTCCTTCTCAAACATCCAATCCACGAGCTGGCCAATGCTCACGGATTAAAAGTTCAAAATGGAATATGTTACAAACATGCAATAAACCTCGGTATGGGCCCCTACCGAGGGAAAACTCACACAACAAATCTAGGTCACGATCAGAATCTCATTAACAAAAACGAAATGAGGGTAGCGTCAACTCGGGACTCTAAAATGTCTTTGTCCGTAGCAGGCTCACTGAACCGCTCGGATCTCCAACCCGACGCGCTGGGGGAAGTTCACGAGCTGATGTCGTCAGCACCGAGCAGGAAACATGGAACACCCTGCGGCGTCTGGTCTCGTACCCGAAGTCTGCGGGCTCGAATCCCGGGGTGTGGGCGGAGACGCGGCTTTCGATGACCCTGGAATTTATCATACACCAACGTTAGGAACCGCCGTAGATTTGGGAGATAGATTTATAAAATCCTCCCGCACCTACCTGATATATAACCCTTTTAGTAACACCAGGAGTGCGTGCAGCAGCACACGAGGAGTGTGCGCAGCAGCGCACCAGGAGTGCGCGCAGCAGCGCACCAGGAGTGCGCGCAGCAGCGCACCAGGCGGGCGCGCAACAGCACACGAAGAGTGCGCGTAAGCCCCTGGTCTTGGATCTAAACATTCAGTGCCTTCACCATCATTACCGTTTTCTGAGGACAAAGGCAAAAATTATTCAAAAAACCCACTGTATGTAACCGTAACCAAGTACCGTTAATTTGTTAGTTTTTATTGATCAAACAAGACTACTCGTCCTTCTCAAACATCCAATCCACGAGCTGGCCAATGCTCACGGATTAAAAGTTCAAAATGGAATATGTTACAAACATGCAATAAACCTCGGTATGGGCCCCTACCGAGGGAAAACTCACACAACAAATCTAGGTCACGATCAGAATCTCATTAACAAAAACGAAATGAGGGTAGCGTCAACTCGGGACTCTAAAATGTCTTTGTCCGTAGCAGGCTCACTGAACCGCTCGGATCTCCAACCCGACGCGCTGGGGGAAGTTCACGAGCTGATGTCGTCAGCACCGAGCAGGAAACATGGAACACCCTGCGGCGTCTGGTCTCGTACCCGAAGTCTGCGGGCTCGAATCCCGGGGTGTGGGCGGAGACGCGGCTTTCGATGACCCTGGAATTTATCATACACCAACGTTAGGAACCGCCGTAGATTTGGGAGATAGATTTATAAAATCCTCCCGCACCTACCTGATATATAACCCTTTTAGTAGCACCAGGAGTGCGTGCAGCAGCACACGAGGAGTGTGCGCAGCAGCGAACCAGGAGTGCGCGCAGCAGCGCACCAGGAGTGCGCGCAGCAGCGCACCAGGAGTGCGCGCAGCAGCGCACCAGGAGTGCGCGCAGCAGCGCACCAGGCGGGCGCGCAACAGCACACGAAGAGTGCGCGTAAGCCCCTGGTCTTGGATCTAAACATTCAGTGCCTTCACCATCATTACCGTTTTCTGAGGACAAAGGCAAAAATTATTCAAAAAACCCACTGTATGTAACCGTAACCAAGTACCGTTAATTTGTTAGTTTTTATTGATCAAACAAGACTACTCGTCCTTCTCAAACATCCAATCCACGAGCTGGCCAATGCTCACGGATTAAAAGTTCAAAATGGAATATGTTACAAACATGCAATAAACCTCGGTATGGGCCCCTACCGAGGGAAAACTCACACAACAAATCTAGGTCACGATCAGAATCTCATTTACAAAAACGAAATGAGGGTAGCGTCAACTCGGGACTCTTAAATGTCTTTGTCCGTAGCAGGCTCACTGAACCGCTCGGATCTCCAACCCGACGCGCTGGGGGAAGTTCACGAGCTGATGTCGTCAGCACCGAGCAGGAAACATGGAACACCCTGCGGCGTCTGGTCTCGTACCCGAAGTCTGCGGGCTCGAATCCCGGGGTGTGGGCGGAGACGCGGCTTTCGATGACCCTGGAATTTATCATACACCAACGTTAGGAACCGCCGTAGATTTGGGAGATAGATTTATAAAATCCTCCCGCACCTACCTGATATATAACCCTTTTAGTAGCACCAGGAGTGCGTGCAGCAGCACACGAGGAGTGTGCGCAGCAGCGAACCAGGAGTGCGCGCAGCAGCGCACCAGGAGTGCGCGCAGCAGCGCACCAGGAGTGCGCGCAGCAGCGCACCAGGCGGGCGCGCAACAGCACACGAAGAGTGCGCGTAAGCCCCTGGTCTTGGATCTAAACATTCAGTGCCTTCACCATCATTACCGTTTTCTGAGGACAAAGGCAAAAATTATTCAAAAAACCCACTGTATGTAACCGTAACCAAGTACCGTTAATTTGTTAGTTTTTATTGATCAAACAAGACTACTCGTCCTTCTCAAACATCCAATCCACGAGCTGGCCAATGCTCACGGATTAAAAGTTCAAAATGGAATATGTTACAAACATGCAATAAACCTCGGTATGGGCCCCTACCGAGGGAAAACTCACACAACAAATCTAGGTCACGATCAGAATCTCATTAACAAAAACGAAATGAGGGTAGCGTCAACTCGGGACTCTAAAATGTCTTTGTCCGTAGCAGGCTCACTGAACCGCTCGGATCTCCAACCCGACGCGCTGGGGGAAGTTCACGAGCTGATGTCGTCAGCACCGAGCAGGAAACATGGAACACCCTGCGGCGTCTGGTCTCGTACCCGAAGTCTGCGGGCTCGAATCCCGGGGTGTGGGCGGAGACGCGGCTTTCGATGACCCTGGAATTTATCATACACCAACGTTAGGAACCGCCGTAGATTTGGGAGATAGATTTATAAAATCCTCCCGCACCTACCTGATATATAACCCTTTTAGTAACACCAGGAGTGCGTGCAGCAGCACACGAGGAGTGTGCGCAGCAGCGCACCAGGAGTGCGCGCAGCAGCGCACCAGGAGTGCGCGCAGCAGCGCACCAGGAGTGCGCGCAGCAGCGCACCAGGAGTGCGCGCAGCAGCGCACCAGGCGGGCGCGCAACAGCACACGAAGAGTGCGCGTAAGCCCCTGGTCTTGGATCTAAACATTCAGTGCCTTCACCATCATTACCGTTTTCTGAGGACAAAGGCAAAAATTATTCAAAAAACCCACTGTATGTAACCGTAACCAAGTACCGTTAATTTGTTAGTTTTTATTGATCAAACAAGACTACTCGTCCTTCTCAAACATCCAATCCACGAGCTGGCCAATGCTCACGGATTAAAAGTTCAAAATGGAATATGTTACAAACATGCAATAAACCTCGGTATGGGCCCCTACCGAGGGAAAACTCACACAACAAATCTAGGTCACGATCAGAATCTCATTAACAAAAACGAAATGAGGGTAGCGTCAACTCGGGACTCTAAAATGTCTTTGTCCGTAGCAGGCTAACTGAACCGCTCGGATCTCCAACCCGACGCGCTGGGGGAAGTTCACGAGCTGATGTCGTCAGCACCGAGCAGGAAACATGGAACACCCTGCGGCGTCTGGTCTTGTACCCGAAGTCTGCGGGCTCGAATCCCGGGGTGTGGGCGGAGACGCGGCTTTCGATGACCCTGGAATTTATCATACACCAACGTTAGGAACCGCCGTAGATTTGGGAGATAGATTTATAAAATCCTCCCGCACCTACCTGATATATAACCCTTTTAGTAGCACCAGGAGTGCGTGCAGCAGCACACGAGGAGTGTGCGCAGCAGCGCACCAGGAGTGCGCGCAGCAGCGCACCAGGAGTGCGCGCAGCAGCGCACCAGGAGTGCGCGCAGCAGCGCACCAGGCGGGCGCGCAACAGCACACGAAGAGTGCGCGTAAGCCCCTGGTCTTGGATCTAAACATTCAGTGCCTTCACCATCATTACCGTTTTCTGAGGACAAAGGCAAAAATTATTCAAAAAACCCACTGTATGTAACCGTAACCAGGTACCGTTAATTTGTTAGTTTTTATTGATCAAACAAGACTACTCGTCCTTCTCAAACATCCAATCCACGAGCTGGCCAATGCTCACGGATTAAAAGTTCAAAATGGAATATGTTACAAACATGCAATAAACCTCGGTATGGGCCCCTACCGAGGGAAAACTCACACAACAAATCTAGGTCACGATCAGAATCTCATTAACAAAAACGAAATGAGGGTAGCGTCAACTCGGGACTCTAAAATGTCTTTGTCCGTAGCAGGCTCACTGAACCGCTCGGATCTCCAACCCGACGCGCTGGGGGAAGTTCACGAGCTGATGTCGTCAGCACCGAGCAGGAAACATGGAACACCCTGCGGCGTCTGGTCTCGTACCCGAAGTCTGCGGGCTCGAATCCCGGGGTGTGGGCGGAGACGCGGCTTTCGATGACCCTGGAATTTATCATACACCAACGTTAGGAACCGCCGTAGATTTGGGAGATAGATTTATAAAATCCTCCCGCACCTACCTGATATATAACCCTTTTAGTTACACCAGGAGTGCGTGCAGCAGCACACGAGGAGTGTGCGCAGCAGCGCACCAGGAGTGCGCGCAGCAGCGCACCAGGAGTGCGCGCAGCAGCGCACCAGGAGTGCGCGCAGCAGCGCACCAGGCGGGCGCGCAACAGCACACGAAGAGTGCGCGTAAGCCCCTGGTCTTGGATCTAAACATTCAGTGCCTTCACCATCATTACCGTTTTCTGAGGACAAAGGCAAAAATTATTCAAAAAACCCACTGTATGTAACCGTAACCAAGTACCGTTAATTTGTTAGTTTTTATTGATCAAACAAGACTACTCGTCCTTCTCAAACATCCAATCCACGAGCTGGCCAATGCTCACGGATTAAAAGTTCAAAATGGAATATGTTACAAACATGCAATAAACCTCGGTATGGGCCCCTACCGAGGGAAAACTCACACAACAAATCTAGGTCACGATCAGAATCTCATTAACAAAAACGAAATGAGGGTAGCGTCAACTCGGGACTCTAAAATGTCTTTGTCCGTAGCAGGCTCACTGAACCGCTCGGATCTCCAACCCGACGCGCTGGGGGAAGTTCACGAGCTGATGTCGTCAGCACCGAGCAGGAAACATGGAACACCCTGCGGCGTCTGGTCTCGTACCCGAAGTCTGCGGGCTCGAATCCCGGGGTGTGGGCGGAGACGCGGCTTTCGATGACCCTGGAACACAAGGTACAAATATAGATATTCGGCGTGTTGGCGCCCAACGTGGGAGCGGCGGGTCAATCTGCGAACTACGTACTGTAAGCAAACCTTATTATTGGATAAAGGAGTCAAACTTGATAATGTAAAACTCTTTGGTAACGATAAACTTTTAAAAAGTAAAACCAATGACAGTTGCAAGAATGACAGTTGCAAGATTGACAGTTTTAGATAATTATATTCGTTGCCATTGGAAATAGCCGACTGAAAAATGATTGTACTGTGATATCAATGATATGGAAAATAAGAAATATATCTGTATTTTCATGTAAATCTTGGTTTAATTTATTATGAGATTAGCTAAGAGCTTATATTTCAGAAGTGGGATAAAGATCACAGCCCACGATTTACAGAAAATACAGATTAGATAGTCGACGGAATATCATTGTGAATAAAGTGATGGAAACAAACGGGTAAAGGATAGTTCAAGCATCGAAGAAGAAAAATGAAAGAAAACATAAGCGGTAACCGAGACTTTGAGGTGAAACTAAGCGGCAGTTTCATTTGTGGTAACTTGAGTAAGATGGTAACTTCGATCCCACCGCGGAATCAGGTGAAGTAAATATTTTTTTTTATCCAATGTTGATCACTATGAACATAATGTTGTTCAATGTTAAGCAATGTGATGATTAGTTATGATTTGATCAAAGGACAAACCACGGTAAAGTAGCCAGAGAGTGAGTATATTTTATACAATATCTTATCTTCATAGAAAAGTCCGAGAATCGGCTAGTACGCTTGGTGACGCGGCCGTGCCGTGAACAAAACACGATCGGGGGCCCGCGTCAGGGTCCGAACAAAACGATCGATTGGTATTGGCATTGGCGCTGCATCTTAGTCGTGTCGTCTTTATTTAGTAAGAGTAGGTATGTGCTGCATGATTTTTTGTGTTGAGTCAATATACTTTGACGCAATAGAATGGAACATATTATGTAAATGCTCTTGATTTGAATGTTACATAATCACCTCGGTTATTTTATGATAAAAACAGAAAGAGACACAAATATTTCTGAAATAACTTGTTAAATTTATGATATTCAGAGATAGTAATAGATCATTTATATTTGAATAACTGGTGAATAGTATGTACGAAATAGTACATTACTGATTTTGTTATATACTTACTTATAAATTTTAGAGATATAAGGTTTAAATAAACACACATGAAAATAAAACTAATACGAGTATGCTTAGTTATAAAAAAAATCCAAAGATTAATCAAGAAAAATATTAAAGATACTTACATTTATTCGAACAAAATACAGTCATCGTAAATTTTGATCTAAAGTATAATTAGGAACGAATTATGTCATGAAGTAGAGTAAATGTACTCAACAGGACAATGTATACAAACTCCAATGTTGTGAAAAGTAGTGAATGCCTACATAGGACAGAGTTAAAGTTATAATTAGATAATTGCGAATCATTTAAATATTATACGATTATAAATTTGACTAAAGCATGGTTTTGATTTGAGCACGCATTTATTTTCTGTTGTGAAGTCAGTCAAGTCTGTTTAAAATATAATTGAAGTCATTAGTTCCTCTAGTCATAGAAATGACGAATGGAGATATAAAATGGAAATAAATTTGAATGAATTGAAATGACCAGTTACTTGCCGTACATTTTTTATCTAGTCCAATAACTAAAGAAAACTCAGAATCTCTAGTTCGGGCGTTGATTGGATAGAGTTTAGATTGATGTTATCAATGTTGTCATAGATAATTTGGTTACTAGAAAGCAATACAGATATTTAGAGACCAATGAAGCAAGTTTGAATAAAATATACCATTTAAAAAGATTACCTAAGGTATCATGTTGAAAAAAGAAATTTGACAGATGCAAAATGATTTCTTGAATTTTAGTGGATGTAGATGCAAGAGTATGTATTACTGAAACATTGAGTATTAGGAGTGTGCACAGCTTGCGATAGATGCAGTACGCATTTGATACTCGTACCAGCATGCACTCAATGACTTTGGGTGAGAGAAATTGTGCTAACTAGTACAGTTGTTCTTTAAAAAAAAACGGTAGATATAATAGTATGTCAAAGTGAGAATATTTTAAAGCAAAAAGCCTTGACTGAAGAAAGTAGTAGAGATGGATGACTTTAATAGGTAATCAAAATTGGTAAGATCGTTAAGAATAAATAAAATTAGTGAACATAATTTGACTGTTAAAATGAGAACTCGGATAGGTAATCATCTCCTAGACGGATTGGACGTGTAAATAGGCTTTACGAAAATAAATGGATATTAATATGAACATAATACTAAAGAAAGGAGGTAGTAGGTGCTGAAAGCACAGTAAAAAAAAAGGGTTTGCAAACGATTGATAACTGATAGAATATATACAGAGATAAGTTTTCATGTATTAGTGAAACTTGCTGGAAGTTTAAGGTGGACTTTTAACTTTTGACTGTTGATTGTGCGCATTATGAAAGCACAAGATGATAGTATTGTGTTAGTTACTGGTTCATAATTAATTTAATGATTAGTATCACTGAGCAAGACGAACGAAACGTGAATAAGCTGTTAGTGTTAGTTTAAAATGTGTACTTACTCGTACTAATCTAAATGTGTGTACTGGAGCCGGTCCATTATCGAATTTATGTTATGTGAATGAAAGTACCGAAAATATAATAACACTACGTTATATAGAAAAGACATATCTCATCCCCCACTCAATCGTGGCTTCCTTACTCTGAGACGCAAGCTGGGGCCAGTAAGAGTACTGTTAGACGCAAATGACACGCACCCGCTACTCGAATTTAGAAGACAGCAGAATGTGAAAAGAGATTTAGTTGTTTCAAGGGTTGTAAATCAAATGAAAATAACGAGAAAAGAAGTTTCATAATTAGAAACCCCATTCACCTTTCATCTAAATATATAAAACTCAAAGGTGATTGACTGACTGATTGATTGACTGATATAGTGATCTATCAACGCACAGCCTAAACCACTGGACGGATTGGGCAGAAATTTGGAATTAAGGTAGATGTTATGACGTAGGCATCCGCTATGAAAGTATATTTGGAAATGCTACTTTTAAAGGGGTGAAATAAGTAATGCAAGTTTTATTTCTTAATGCGAGCGAAGTCGCGAGCACCCACTAGTTCATTCATATAATGTCAACGCTGGGCCTCAGACACACGTGTACCTTTTAAGCTGCTATATTTGTATAAAGTTTGTGCAATATGAATAGTGTCTATGTAGCAGGTTGTCAGTGTGAAGATGTAAAAGTCAAGAATTTTAAAGGCAACTGTAGAAACAACGTAAAATGTAATGAATTTCAGACAATAATGATTAATTATACTAGGTGTAGTGTACAGCATAGTCAGTTATACAAATATTGTTTTAATGCTAAGTAATAAATGGCATTTTGTCGAGGGGAAGATAGAGGGACGAAGAGGAAGGCTGAGAAGGACATATATCGATCATGTCAAAGAGAAGGCAAGCGTTATGTCGTATAAGGAGGTTAAGGAATTGGCCGAAAATCGAGGAGAATGGCGCATACTCCACAGACAAGAGCATCGCTCTTAAATTTTGAATGAATGAATAATGGTGAATGAAGTAAATGCTGTAGATGATTAGTAATAGAACCACTTATTAATATGAGGCATATGGTCGAGGAAATGTCTGATATTTTTCTGTTGTATTTTGTCAACAACCCCGAAAGAAATAATAATGATGAAATTGTATAGTTGAATGAGATTGTTGTAATTTGTTATGTTTGAGATACATCTGCTGGCTATTGAGATGACTGCGTCTGCGGTAGAGTCCACCTGCATTGTGAGCAGTCTTCATCAGTTCTTTGAATGGATGTAACGTCGAGGATCGACAGCAGCAACGTGATGCAGTCTTGTGCATCGTCAGTGACGCATTGTAGAGAGAATTTGAGAGGTTTAAGATAATTATTATTACTTAAAATTCACGACTTGGAATTAAGGTACGATTAATCAGTTACTAACGTTAATTACAAAAAGGTTGATGCGTCTTTGATTGGTGGTGTTATCATTGTATACTATGTGAGGGGGCAGTTGCGATGAGATGAAAGACGTAGATACGGAAGCATCTACCATGAAAAGAGTTAAATTATCCATTCTTTATACTTAACTGATATATGCCAGTATGTACTCATAATGCCTCTTCATTTAACGATAGGTATAAAAGAAGACTGTCTTAAGCGAAAAAAAAGAATAAAACTGTATCATAGTTTTGTATACATGTTTTCAGATTGAAGTGATGATATCACGGGTTGCGAGCAATCAGTGCAGAATATGAACAGAATGAGCGATTTATACAGCATAGATGGTTGTAGATCATGAAAATGAGCAATCAGTGCAACAACACAATTGTTTGTATTGCACAGATGATTGTAGATCGTGACAGACCTGAGATGATATTACGATCATATAATTGCAGATCGTAACACACTGGATAGTATATCGAGACCATACATTCGAGACGATTCATTAGTGTTAAATACGAAAACTGAGTGTTATACACTGAACAGATGATTGCAGCTCGATTAATGATTGATTTACTAGATTGCTTATATTTCACAACTAATTGCAGATTATGGTAGACTGAACATGACTTGACAAGCCAAGAGCCATTGTGTTAATGAACTACGAGCTAAAGTACGAGAACAAGCGCCACTACGAGGCTAGTTCGAGTGGTCGAGCCCGACATGCGGCGCGCTGCAGGAGTCAGCGCCGCAGAGCCCGGCGGGCGGCACCGCGCACCGCCTCGCGCGGCCGCGGCCCGCAGCACCGTGCCAGCTTGTGACAACACCGGCACAAATAATACTTACTAATAATCTACGAACATATGGAAAATCACATTCATAGTACTAACAAAGAGTGACGCGAAATCGTTAAACAATTGTTATTAATTTTGTGTTTAAAAGTTCGATCATTTCATTGTTTAAGAAGTAATGAGATAGTATCAATGATTAATCAGTCTTACAATTACATTGTATTTCTTTTTCATGTTTAAGTGAAGGGACTCACTTAATAGAGGATGGCCGAACTGTAAGCAAACCTTATTATTGGATAAAGGAGTCAAACTTGATAATGTAAAACTCTTTGGTAACGATAAACTTTTAAAATGTTAGTGTTATAAAAAAAAAAAAAAAATAGAAATAAAAAAAAAATATAAAAAAAAATAAAAAAAAAATAAAAAAAAAAATTGGGTGGAAAAGGAAAAAGAAAAAAAAAATTTAATAAATTTACTAAATTAATTATTAGGTACATGTAAGAAACCTAAAAAAGGTCCCCTACAACGTAGGGGGATTAATAATTGTGGAGGAGGGAGATAAAAAAAAAAAAAAAAAACTTTTAAAAAGTAAAACCAATGACAGTTGCAAGATTGACAGTTTTAGATAATTATATTCGTTGCCATTGGAAATAGCCGACTGAAAAATTATTGTACTGTGATATCAATGATATGGAAAATAAGAAATATATCTGTATTTTCATGTAAATCTTGGTTTAATTTATTATGAGATTAGCTAAGAGCTTATAGTACTTACAATGTAACGAACGCTTAGTTATTTCACGTGAAAAAACAGCCAAGCTACGAATTAAAATGTTTAATAACTCACTTAACGCTCGCGGAAACTACGTAATAAATTATTAGGAAATAAAATGGCTTGAAATCGAAACGAACTAACGACCAAATTGAATAAAACTAAAATCGTGTAAAATTGTAGGTACTCACTTTTCTGGCGACAACAGACGCTCCAACAGACTCCGGGCACATGGAGTCCAGTATCTCTGCGATGGATCGGTAGGGCCGCTGAGGCACGTCGCTGGGGCCTCCGCCCCCGCGACTATTATCCTATGAATATTAAAAAAACGTTATCAAATTTGCAATCAACTTTTAACTAATCTTAAACGTAGCTATCGGACGCCAAACACGAACTGATCGAGTGCCCTGGATATAATAAGGCAGCCGCATTTTGCAGACAACTTCGCAAAGGAGGAGGTACCATAACATTGTTACGGGACGATTTCGAGTACACGGAGATTCAAGAAATACGCGATCTATCTGTTGAATACTGTGTCGAAATGTGCGCGCTAATAGTAAACAAGCTTAATGTCTTGATAGTTATTGTATATTGGAATGACAAGCGATCCGATTTATTCTTTAAGAGATTCAACAAAGTGGTAACATTACTTCATAAAAACTATAATAAATATGACATTTTAATAGCCGGAGATTTTAACATAGATATTTTGAAGAAAAGTACAGAGTCAGTCAAACTTTTAACACTTTTAAGAGAAAAAAGTTTTATATCGTTAGTAAATGAACCTACTCATATAACTATTACCGCGGCGACATGTATTGACCTAGCATTTGCAAATCGGTGTAAACATAAACTAGAAGTATTGGTAAAAGAGTTTGGGTTTTCGGACCATCAAGGTATATCAATAAGACTAAAAAATGCATTGAAAAAGAAATCTCTCACTACTTGGACAACAGAAAAAAGAATTTATAATAAAGTAAACATGGACAATTTTAAAACAGAACTCAAACAAATCAAATGGTTAGAAATTTTAAATATTAATGCCCCCGTAAACGAAAATTACACAAAATTTAGTAGTATCTTATCTGACTTATTAAACAAACATATTCCAAAAAAGATAATTAAAATAAAAACTAATAAAAAAACTAGTTGGTTGAGTAAAGGAATAAGAACTTCATGTAAAAATAAAAAACTTTTAAGGCCCATTGTCAACTATTTCAAAAACACAGTATTGACAAAATTCTATAAATCCTATGTTAAAACTCTAAAAAAAGTAGTACTAAAATCTAAACGAAACCATTTCATTCGTGCTATGAAGAAATCGGATAATAAAACCAAATGTATGTGGAAAATAATTAAAGAAAGGACAAATAAAATTTCAAAAACAAATAAAGTAAACACTAAACTAAAAATAGACAATAAAATCATAACCGAGAGTGCGGAAGTAGCGAATGAATTTAACAAGTTTTTTGTGAGTGTAGGCGCGGGGGGCGGGGGGGCGCGCGGCCGGCCGCCGCTCACTCGCACGCACAACATTATGTTCCTTAGTCCGGCCGAACCCTTAGAGATCTACAACGCCATAAAAAACCTTAAATCTAAATATAGCTTTGGGATAGACGAAATTCCCCCCACACTTGTAAAAAAATGTGCCGACGAACTGACGTTACCATATTATATACTAATTAACCAATCTTTTAATGAAGGTGTATTCCCTGACCTACTAAAAATTGCTTTAGTGAAACCGATACACAAAAAATTATCTAAAACAAATCCTAATAACTATAGGCCGATAGCATTATTACCTACGTCCTCAAAGATATTCGAAAAAGTAATGCAAAAACGCTTAAATTCATTCTGCGAAAAATACAAAATCTTTGATGAAGCTCAAAACGGTTTCCGTAAAAACCGATCTACAGTTTTAGCGGTATTTAAATACGTCCAAGAAATCTTAAACATAATTGTCAGTAAAAAATATGCAGTAGGTATCTTAATTGACATGACAAAAGCATACGATAAAATTCAATTTAATATACTATTAGACAAACTATACAATATAGGGATACGTGGTGTTACTTACGACTGGTTTAAATCATACCTAGAAAACCGCAAACAATACGTAGAAATAGAAAACTTTGATGACGCAACGGGAGCTATAACGACTGAGATCTACACCTATAACGATAAATAATTCAATTCCTCAGGGATCGGTTTTGGGATGTATACTTTTTTTAATATATATTAATGACTTACCTAAAATAATTAACGAATCCTGCGTTCTTTTCGCGGACGATTTATCCTTATTGACATCTTTTACTAATAATAATAATTTAAATAATCAACTGACTGACATATTCAATAATATAATTAGCTGGATGACCGACCACAACCTTGACATTAACTTTTCCAAAACTAAATTAATCCAATTCAGACCCCACCAAAGAACCCCTTTAGACATTAACTTTAAATACAATAATATGGAAATCCAATGCATCGATACGGCAACATTATTAGGCATAGAACTTGACTCACACATCAATTGGAAAAAACACGTTAAAAAAATTCAATCTAAACTATCCAGTTTCGCGTATGCGCTCAGAGAATTACGACAAGCCACTGACCTTGACACTGCATTGTCAGCGTATTATGCGTATGCGTATTCGTGGCTCCGGTACGGCATCATCCTCTGGGGCAACAGTGTCGACGTAAATGATTTGTTCGTGGCTCAGAAAAAATGCATCCGTATTCTTGCTCAAATTAAAGCTCCAGACATATCAAAACCACAATTCCACAAAAAATATTTTATTGAATTTAGTATTTTGACTGTAGCATCAATATATATATATGAGGCATGCTACTTTGTAATGAGACACCCTGAATATTTTATAAAAGTAGCTGACATCCCGTGAAAATTCCCACTCAGATTCCCCCACAAATTAAAAACTTATAAAGCTAGATTACAAATGCTAAATATGGGCCCTAAATCAATGGCTATCAAAATTTTTAATAAACTACCAGAAAACTTAAAAAGTATTGTAAACTTAGAACGTTTTGCCCGTGATTTAAAAATATATTTGACTACGAAATGCTATTACTCCGTTGACGAATTTTTAAATGAGAAATTAAATAATTGAGATAAATTTTAAATTGAGATATGAATCGGGCCGCTTCTCACTCAGACTTACATATACATTATGTACATATTTGCACACCTTATCAGGGTCATTGTTAAGTGTTCTTTACAATTTGCAAATAAACGATATGACTATGACTATGACTAAGTTGTGAAAACCGTTAAAATTCAAGAATTTATATATCTTTCCAAGCAATATTGGTATTCTCGACATTTAGACATTCCAAATTTAAAAAAATGAATTAAATACTCACAGGATGTAGTAGCAGCATCGATGCCGCGAAAACTTTCAGAAGTTCCAAACTGTCGAAGGAAAATTGGGCAGAGACACCTGCCGAAATGTATTCGCGTAGGCAACTCTCGAACGACTGAGCTGAGTATCGCGCGCCGTGAAGCAGGAAGCCATCGCATCCCTTCCACCAACATCCAGTCGCAGAAAATGTGGGGGCGGACCAATCACTGAGCCAGAATACGCTCCGCTCACTTTGCGCCACTACAGAATTTAGTCAGAAAACCTTTTAAAGTTATTTAAAACATAACAAATATGTTAATAATATATAAAAGCTTAATTAAATTTGTTTCTCTTATCTTTAATGTTTGTAGGTATCATATTAAACACCAAAAACCATAATTGAATTTGATTTGAATTTAGGAGAAGATTTCCGGTTACGGTACAAGACCGGAAATAATCTTGTAGGTAAATTCAAATCCAATCTGATTTAATATAATACGAACGTGAAACAGAACTATTATGGCAATAAATAGAATAGTAAACTATCGAGTGTGTTAGAAAGTTTCTTTAAAACTTGATATAATGTAAGCTACAAGTGGAGGTTTGATGGCGCATGCTCAAATCAGACGCTCAATTTATTGACTTGCAACGCTATGATTCTTTAAAACTATTAACAGGAAGTCCACAAACAAAGTGTTGATAATTTTATTTATGTAGATTCTAAAACATTTATAATTTCTTTATAAAAAAATACTTCATTCGTTATTTTTTTTAATAATTATTCCTCGCTTTTTAGTATTTTTTAATCAGGCGTTGCTCGCTTTTTTGAGCCACGTGTTACGGCAAAAGATCTTTTGGATTGATTGGCTCTACCAAACAGAAATTAATAATTATAATCGATTCAAAGATAATCATAAAACAGTAACAGTAAAAGCACTGTTACAGAACTCGACACTTAAACAAATACTTATTATTTTTTTGTTTTATTCCGAGAGTTCTCACGTAAAATTAAAGAGGCATATAATTAAGTAATATATACTTAATTAATAGAGGCATATTAATTAAGTAATAATAACATAAAACCATTAATCTTATAAAAGCTTGAATGTGTTTATGTTCGTTTATTTTTCACGTTCAAATGCCTTAACCGACTTGGAAGTAATTTGGTATGGAATTAGGTTAGGCCCTGACACATAGGTAAACTTTGACCCTGTATTAATGTGGGTAACACCGCGGTGCGCAGCTAGTATGTAGATTAATAAAACACATACAACATATAATCAGTACTTTTTTTATTTCATTTTATAAACTTGTTTAACATAAACACAGTTTTGAACCCGATCAAGATGTGCCTTCCTTCCTAAACAACTTTATAATTCAAATCTTTCTGCAGATTCAATGAAGTCGATCTATTGACAATAATTTTTATTAATTGGTACACTGAGAAAAATGTTCACTGGGAAAAGTCACATTACCTAAGGAGTTGGCGGATTTTACTAAATTAAGTAGGAATTATACTTATTTTAGTTGATGACTACGTAATAATGAGTCCAAAGCTCATTACGTTTTGTGTCGGCCACAAAATCAAAAATGTGTTCGCAGACAACTACGTACACGTAGCAATGAACATGAATAATGCTGAACTGTACTTACGCCAACGAGAAATTAACATTGGCGTAAGTAGTTTTATAATGTGCTATCTCGACCACGCAGTAATAGAGATACTTCAACATAACATAATGAGCTATGCACATTTATAATGTTTCCAATACAATTTATAATGAGATTTAAACATTACTATTTTTTGTAATGCGAAATAGTTTCATAATGTGTCGTAATGTGTCACAGTACTTATAATGAGAGAGATATCGTATAATGTGTAAATCTCTTTGGTTTGTTTCCAGTACATTACTTCAAGATCAAAACACCAAACAATGTTATTTAACCATTATGTACAAACTTCTACGCATTATTCTATGACTGCACCTTAATCATAATTCACATTACAAAACTGCTAACACACATTATAATGTGTGTTGATTCATATAATGAAATAAATACATTACAATGTTTTTAACACATTATAACGTTAGCTGGACAGTACGACTCCAAGTAACGTGACCTTCACAAAGATTTAATGAGCTAAACACATTACAATGTATGCTCCACATTATTTTGGGCTTCGGCACCGTACAACGTACAAAACACGTTACAATGAGTTTGAAACTCTTTGTGGTAAACTGCAAAGTTAACATTTCGAAACGCACAGAACACATTTGAATGTTCCGGGTGCATTAATAAGAGGTAAAGCACATAACAATGCATGAAACACGTTGTAACGTGTGAAGGCTTTACTTAAAGAAACAATTACATGACAATGTGTATACAACATTATAAATGTGTGGAAGCATTACACAAGGACAACAATGCATGACAACGTGTTTCATACATTACAACGTTAGCTGGACAGTACATCTCCTTGTAACGTGACCTTCACAAATATTTAATGAGCTAAACACATTACAATGTATGCTCCACATTATTTTGGGCTTCGGCACCGTACAACGTAGAAAACACGTTACAATGAGTTTGAAACTCTTTGTGGTAAACTGCAAAGTTAACATTTCGAAACGCACAGAACACATTTGAATGTTCCGGGTGCATTAATAAGAGGTAAAGCACATAACAATGCATGAAACACGTTGTAACGTGTGAAGGCTTTACTAAAAGAAACAATTACATGACAATGTGTATACAACATTATAAATGTGTGGAAGCATTACACAAGGAGAACAATGCATGACAACGTGTTTCATGCATTATAACGTTAGCTGGACAATACGTCTCCTTGTAACGTGACGTTCACAAAGATTTAATGAGCTAAACACATTACAATGTATGCTCCACATTATTTTGGCTTCGTCCCTGTACAACGTAGCAAAACACGTTACAATGAGTTTGAAACTCTTTGTGGTAAACTGCAGAGTTAACATTTCGAAACGCACAGAACACATTTGAATGTTCCGGGTGCATTAATAAGAGGTAAAGCACATAACAATGCATGAAACACGTTGTAACGTGTGAAGGCTTTACTAAAAGAAACAATTACATGGCAATGTGTATACAACATTATAAATGTGTGGAAGCATTACACAAGGAGAACAATGCATGACAACGTGTTTCATACATTATAACGTTAGCTGGACAGTACATCTCCTTGTAACGTGACCTTCACAAATATTTAATGAGCTAAACACATTACAATGTATGCTCCACATTATTTTGGGCTTCGGCACCGTACAACGTAGAAAACACGTTACAATGAGTTTGAAACTCTTTGTGGTAAACTGCAAAGTTAACATTTCGAAACGCACAGAACACATTTGAATGTTCCGGGTGCATTAATAAGAGGTAAAGCACATAACAATGCATGAAACACGTTGTAACGTGTGAAGGCTTTACTAAAAGAAACAATTACATGACAATGTGTATACAACATTATAAATGTGTGGAAGCATTACACAAGGAGAACAATGCATGACAACGTGTTTCATACATTTATAACGCAGTACGTCTCCTTGTAACGTGTAGTAGTGTAGTAGTACGTCCTTGTAATGTCAGTAGTCTCAAATCATTTATCGATACCTACTACTCAAAATTATATAATATCAAACAAAACTTTTATCATCAAGATTGCCCAAGAATTTGAGAGACTGGGGTGAAAGACGCTCTGTCTGTCTGTTCGGTTTTTTTTAATTGGGTCGTTCGTAGTAGGTCGTAGGTACCTACTTGGTATCGAAATGAAAAGACGTATCGAGTAGGTACCTACCTACTTGTACTTACTAGTTGAGTCTGTGCGGAAAAATAAATAAATAAAAATATTTATACTAAAATCTTGGAGCATAATAGTATTATTTATTTATTTGTACGCCACCGACCAAACTGATTTCTGTCACCTTTATCTTGCTAAGGTTGCCTGGAAGAGATCACTCAAGGTGATAAGGCCGCCCACTTGTGCATTCATTTACAGTTTAAGTTCATTTCATATTGTATGTGTAATTTATTTTTGGTGTGCAATAAAGTTACATTGTATTGTATTATTGTATTGTATTGTAAATATCTATACAAACAGTAGTAGTCCTTAAGTAGTTAGTCCTATTTTAACCCAGTTCTAATAACACTAAGTCTAACGTCCATCTTAGAGTCACATAGTAATTTTAAATCTCAAACTCGAACGAGTCGCGCGGATCCGCTGGAATTCCGGCAAATTCCACATGGAGTTTCTCATGCGATAATAAGCACTATAGTAATGAAGATAAAGTTTAAATTCATGACACTGAAACCGCGCTCCGTTTCGCTGCGCTTCGACGCACTTTTGATGTGTCTTGAGCCTTACATACTCGTATTAGGAAATCATAATAATAAAGTGTATGGGAGTGCTAAATCTTTTGGGAACAATTCTTCTATAGGTATCTGCTGCTAACTCTTTGAATTCCGCTGCAGACAAATTCTGCTAAGTAGGTATCTGCAAAATGTTATTTAAATTACTAACTAACTAAATTACTACCTACTACTACTAATAATTAAATGTATTTGGCGAGATTATTTATATCCATTCATGTACCTACCTACTACCTATGTAAATATACGCAATGCCCATAGCACATAAAAAAAGGAAGTATCTAGTACGTAATGCCACAAAGTAGGTACCTAGAGTACAAAGTCTTTGTGGACCAAAAAAGTACCGCGGCCCGTCAATGACCTTTGCCATTATTCTAAGATTTGTATGTTGGAAATAAATAGCGTAGTTACTTTTTATCGAAAATAATAAAGTAAATTCCTTGACCATAGAATACAGACAGTACCTATGGCCTACAAAACTAAAACAATAGATACCTACATAGTGTTTTTTCGTAAGTACCTAAGTGACTGAAACAGGTAGGTAACAATTTCCCAACAAGTTATTAGGTATAAGTAGGTACTTAGGTAAGTATATTGATTTTCGAAGGCAGATTTTAAGCCGGAATGCTGCGGCTCGGCGGTAGGTACCTACCTACTTATTAGGTATCTTCCTCCTTAGATAGGTACTAATGCCTTACCTACATAATTTAAATAAATATACCTACCTATAGGTACTAGGAGTACCTACACGTAGGTACCACCTTTATCTGTTTTCTTTGTTATAAGGTATATTTTATAATGTTAGTACTTAGGTAGGTACCTATTCTCCTATTGCATAGCGACTGTTCATTATTATGCTAATAGATTCTACCCACAATATAATACCTAATTTCTGTCTGTGCCCTTAGAAATTGTGAAAATCTCACAGATTAATTATTCACAAACATACTAAATAGGTACCTACTTACCAAGGTAGGTAAGTAACTATAGGTACCTAGGCTTCTTAACTGTTTATCGGATGATATCTCAGTACAGATACAGATTCGTATTGATAAATTATGGAAATTTACATCCACATAGTAGGTACCTATCTACCTATTTACATACTTAAGTAATTAAGTACCTACCTACCTATTAGGTAAGTACCTAACTAGGTACTATATTGACAATATTATTTTGATGCACTGATGTAAAAAACTTGGTACCAGTGGTTCCTAAATGATACTTTTAGTGTAGGTACTTAATAGTTACTTAGCTTAGTTATACCTAGCACAAAATAGTACTTATTATAAATGGATGCATTTATAATAATATTTTGATCTATTCATTTTGTTTTGTTTACGGAGGTACCTATCATGACAAGGACCCTATAACTACAAACGCTGATTTTCAAATTATTCAAACTAGGTAGGTAGGTACACTAGGTATTATTGTGTTGAGTCCTATACAGAAATATGTTATTTTATACATTATATTCTTATCTAGGGTGCTTGCTATAAATAAATAAGTACCTAGGTAGGTACATAGTAATTTATGTTAGTACTTACCTACTTCCTGTCAAGGAATTTTGAAAGAATACCTAACTAGTTTATTAACTTTATACCTAGGTACATACCTACCTATTTGTTTGTCACATACCTAGATGTAAAACATTTATTTACTAACTTAAGTAGGTAGGTATAAGTAAATACTTTTACTAGGTACCTAGATTAGTTCTATATCACCTGTCTACCTATGTACAATGCACTGTATTTTCAAACGTTATGTATCTACCTATAAGTACTTAGGCACCTACTTAATATCTAGTTAGGTAGGGACTTAAAAATAATACATTGTGTATGATAATATTAAATAATTTGGTACTTTTACAATTTACTTACATTCACACACATAAAGCTACTAATAAGCAAAAGTAACTTCTCACATTGCCCTTTACAAATGTCTCTATAACAGCTTCCCTTGCAGTAACCAATTAATTTAAATAATCTTATAAGAGTCGTTTTACATTAAAATTATATCCAAACAGATTAGAGGCAATCCAATCACGCCCGACTGTTGGTGGGGTGATCGAGCGACGCGCCACGAGGCTGGCTGGCGGGCGAGGCGCCAGACGGATATATTTTGATGTTTCTCTTCCTACCTATTGTCTAACTGCTTGGTACAATAACCTATTGCTGCTAAACATAGAAGATACTTCTTTGCTGCTAAACATATTTCAGTTCTCGAGGGATATCGAAAAGACAAAAAGGTTTCGTCACTTTGACAAAACTTTTCCGTTTTAATGTTGATATTGTAATAACTTGATTTTTTTACATATTGTACTTCGTGCAATAATATTATCATTAGGGCTATTTAATTACTTTTCGATATATATCCAGAATTTTTGTAAAATCAAGTAAATGATTTATCGTGCAAAAAGGTTTCGTCACTTTGACAAAACTTTTCCGTTTTAATGTTGATATTGTAATAACTTGATTTTTTTACATATTGTACTTCGTGCAATAATATTATCAATAGGGCTATTTAATTACTTTTCGATATATAACCAGAAATTTTGTAAAATCAAGTAAATGATTTATCGTGCAATAAATTTTCTCGACATGGCAGCTATGACGCCGCTACATACGTTGCGCTTGCGTCATCATCATAGCAAGAACAACTTTCAAACCTGGCGGGAGTGGAGTACATGTTTTATTTTTGTAATGAACTCCAGTCCAGTATACATTTCTAAATGTTTCTAGTAACGGAAAATTAAGTACAAACCGATGTCTAATGAGCTACAAAAAAACTACGTTAACATCGATCTTCACAGTTGTATCGCTCGTTGTATACCGTACACTCGCTACAGTCAATAAAATAATAATATAAGCACGAGCGTCGTACCATTCCTTATATACCTACTTGGCGAATACTAACGGTAATTTTACATACGTGAGCTACTTCCTGGACTATAGATAGATAGATTCAAACAGATGTTTTTTTTTTCTTGCAGATAATTGCATCGACGACAAAACGCTAGAAATTTTAGATGATTATGGAGTCCAACAGCTTATTCCTATAATTGGACATCAGATGAGATTTAAGAAAGTACTGAAAGAATGGCAATTACAGCAAAGAAAGGTACATAAATTATCCATACTTATACCTATACTTATACCTACCATAATTTTGACTATCCTGTTTGCTTAGTTGGTAGCAATGATATTATAATGTACAAGTATAAGCTCACTGGTTGGTAGTGGCTCTGCCTTCTAATCTAGGGGTTGCGGGTTCGATTCCCGCCTGACACAAGTATTTATGCATTTTAAAAATATATAATTTCTTGTGTTGTCTGGTTGTTTTTATGTATAATAAGTATCTATTTACAAAAGAAAAGTATATAAGTATTATATCCGTTATCGACACAAGCGTTTGCTTAGTGTGGGGCTAGATGGCGCTGTGTGCAATGTCCCAAAATATTTATTTATTTATTTATAATAGCATAATCCACCCATAACATTGAAAATGCAAGCATACCTACCCAAGTAGCACACAAATTCTAGATAGGTAGGTATCTGCTGTTACCGAGGCCACATGGAAACTGTTTGCAGTTGTGATGTGCTGCATATCAGAGTATTATATCCTACTATAGTGCTACGAAAAGATGTGCAAGATAAGATGTACAGCAAAAAGCTGTACCTATATTATCTGTTTAAATTGTAACAGCGTTCTTTATGCTGAAAAATAGCTGTTTAACTGGACACATGTTACTTGCTACGCAGCTAACAAGCATTATACCTATTGGTACTTTTTGGAAATAATACTCAGCTACAAATATTACAACGAGTGTTGTATTGGGAGTTAGACTGGCTTGTTAGCTTAGTTGGTAGTGGCTCTGCCTTCTAATCTAGGGGTTGGGGGTTCGATTCCCGCGTGACACAAGTATTTATGAATTTTAAAATTTATGATTACTTATGTTGAGTCTGGTCGTTTGTATGTAAGTATAATAAGTATGTATTTACAAAAAAAAAAGTATATAAGTATTATATCCGTTATCTAGTTCCCACGACACAAGCGTTAGCTTAGTGTGGGGCTAGATGGCGATGTGTGCAATGTCCCGGAATATTTATTTATTTTATTTATTTATTTAGTATATGCTGTTTTTGCTCTCTGCATATTTAAAGTGTGTCTTATAATAAATATATGTGAAATATAAATGCTTTAACTTTGTGTTGATATGCACCCCACTTAGCTATCACTGCTTATCAAGATATATCATACAAACATTTGTATTTATAATTCATATTTGATGGATTTGCTTAATTGTTGTAACATTTTGCAGATAGCAGAATTTGGCGATTTATTAGAAGTGGATGGAGCCAATAGTGACAGCACAGCTACAATAATAAGTGAAAATCAAACAAACGAAGTCATAGAGCTGCCTTCTGAAACATTTATTAATAGAGAGCCACAGAAAAAGGAAACAGGGTAAGCATCTTATTTTATATAAGAATAACAATAATAAGAATTTTTGTTGATACTGTATAGTTGCAACTTACATTGAAGTATAACTTAATAACTTAAATATACTACAGAAATTACATTATCTCGTCCAACTTATGTTTACATTAATTTTCAAAACAAAGGCGTAGTTCATTTCAATTTTGATACTTTAGTTTTTAGTGATTAGTGACCCGGTGTTGTTTTTGTTACTTATACAAAAGTTACTATATTACTGCAAAAGTTTGTTCTGTAAGCTTAGGTATAAAGAAAAATGTTTAGAGCTGTTAATTTATTAAGTTGGTAGGTACCTACCTACTTAATTTTAATAATTTGCAATGTTATTACAATTAATGTGTTTATGAATGAAATATTCACGCTGCATCGTACTGTGCTAATGTATGTTTGGCTGAAACGTGCACTTGAACGGATTACTTGCCCATGGAAAAGTAATATAGCGTTTCGATTCGAGACCTGCGATCACAGATCTCAATACTTGTACGTAAAGAAAAGACCGTTTCACGAAAAAGGTCCTACGAAAAAGTTTGAAACTAATATTTTACAGTCAAAAGATGTTATTATTACACGGTAATGGCGCCTTAACTGAGGGAACTCGTTCGTGGAACGGGCTGTAGGTAGTTATGTTATGCCATCTTTTTTTATCAACTCTCGAGACTCCAAAGTCCTACAGCGCGGTTCGTTCCCGACCCGCACACGTGCAAACACTTATTTCGACCCTTTTTTGTGTGTAGTTTGTAAGTTTCATTTTAAATAATTAATTTTAAGGCAGTATTAGCTAAGCCATCAAGGCGATTAAACGTTTTCACCTAAATTACTCTTTAATTTTGGGATCCATCCTCGCCCCAGCACAGCTGCATCGCCGCAACCTGTCTGGCGCAGCCGGTAGGATTTAGGAAAACTAGACTTCTTTAGTGAAATCTGTATATTTCACGAAGTATTAGAACCTAAATTCGCGAACCATAAAATAAATTCGACTCCCGCGACGCGTGTGCTGTCTTGAAACTGGTTCGAGGTTGGAGCTGAGGACGACGCCGGCAGCTAGTACTCCTGGAGGGTGCGCGACGGCACGTGAGTAGACCCATCACTATTCCTGTGTCTTCCTACCTATTCCAAGAACTTTGTAAGTGGGACAAACATCGCTCAACTTGCAGGTTGTCACTGCACACTACACAAAATCGGTGGGGTGCATAGTGACTTAGTTAGGCAAATTTAGACTAGGGAACGTGTAAGTGAGACAAAAATCGCTCACCTTACAAGTTGTCGTGTTACACTGCACTGAAAATCGGCGGAGTACATAACGACTTAGTTAAGATTAGGCTCAAAATCGAGTATTTTAAGACTAGTAAATAGACTGATAGTTTCGTAAGGCTATAAAAATCTAGCCAACTTATTGTAGTTATTAATATTAAATTGTATAAAAAAATAAGGGTTTCTATAAATTGTAATAATGTCTAATCCACCAGTTCTTTTGACTATTACTTCAGCTGACATCATGAAATTAATACCACAATACGATGGAGATGAGAAATATTTGGATCAGTACATACAAAAATGTGAGTACGTAATTGACACCCTAAGAAATGAAACAAATCCGGCTCAAGACCTTTTTATTTTTCACGCGTGTACTAGTAAACTCGTCGGTAGAGCAGCTGAATTAATAAGTCAAAGGCAAGATATTTTGTCTTGGCCTACATTAAAGCAAGTTTTAAGGGAAAACTTTGGAGACCCGCGTAGCGAGGAAAGTATTTCTATTGAGTTAGAGACATTAAAAATTAAACCGAACGAGTCGTATCGTGATTTTTCAAACCGAATTAAACGTATAAGAGATGCTCTTCAGTCAAAGGTTAATCAGATCCCAGACGAAAATTTAAAAACATCGAAAACGACTATTTATAACCACACATCTTTAAACGTTTTTTTGTGCAACCTGCCTGAAGAAATGATAAGGGTTGTACGCCTGAGTGGCTGCAATAAATTAGAAGACGCCATTTCAACAGTCCTCACCGAAATAGATTTTTATGCGAACATTAATGCAAAAAAAAATATGCTCAAATCACAGATGCCAAAACCAGTACAAAATCCTTGTCTAGATAAATTTGGTGTCAAAACAACTGTAGCTCTGACACCTCAAACCAACAATTTTAGATTTCCTGGTTCAAGCAATATTAGACCTCAAATAACTCAGCCGCAAACTAGCCTCCGTTTTGGAATGAATTATCCTCAAACGCAACGTTTTGCCCAGCCGATCCATGGATACCGCCCACGTTTACCAAGTATTCAACAATCGTATCGCCCAAATTTACCATCAAATCAATTTAAATTCGGCATTCCACCCCAGAAACCAATTGAAGATACTGATATCACTATGCGCACTGCACTCCCAATAAGAAATATGCCACATTCTAGCCAAGCAAACAATAATGTATTCCAGAATGAAATCAACGTAAATGATTATTGTTACCCCCAGAACGCGCACTATTACGAATATAACGTTGATGAACCCGCAGACGAACAAGCTTGTGTCCCGTATTATGATAACACTGAACAACTTGAGACAGTTGAATACTCCAACCACAATACAAATTTTTGCAAAGATGCCTCGGAGGATCCACCATCACCATAAAACTAAATTATGATCCACTATCCAAACTACCATACATAGAAATACCTGAGCTACGCGCGCGTTTTATGATCGATACAGGTAGTTCCCGATGTTTTATAACCGCAGAAAAGGTTGATGAGTTTTACAGCAAATACAAGATGATCATGCCGTTTGAAGTCGTAAGTACACACGGACGCAGTTCACACAACGAAGTTGTTAAAATACCATTGCCTGAAATATTCAAAAGCCCGTTGCATTGTGTATTTTACATTTATACAGTGGACAAGGATTACGACGGTCTTATTGGATCAGACCTTTTAAAAATGCTGAGTGCCAAAATTGATATGGGAGAAAAGATTTTGTGCACTAAAAACACACAAATACCAATTGTATACGACACTGGCGTGGACATATTACTGGATCCCAGGTGTGAAACACGTGTGAAAGTCCCCACAGACTTATACAGTGGAGATGGCATTATGGAGTACATGAATTTTGGTGACGGTGCACGAATGCCCAGCGCTTTAGTACACTGCGTTGACGGTTATGCTACAACCGTAATACAAAATCATTCTGATAAACCTGTCACTATCAGAATACCAGAACCCATACACATCGATCCTATTAGAAATGAGATTTGCAATGTGAACGAGTTGCCAATACCGATGGAAACTGATGCTGAACTAAACCAGATGTTAGAAGAAAATTTATCGCGACTTCGACTTGATCATATGAACGCTGAAGAACGACATCACATATCATCATTATGTCACGAGTACAAAGATATCTTCTACTGTGAGAAGTTACCGCTAACCTTCTCTAATCAAGTAAAACATCGTATAAGAACCGTCAATGAAGATCCAATTTATACGAAACCTTATAGACAGCCACAAGCAATTAATGATGAGATCAACAGACAAACGGAAAAGTTATTAAAGGATAATGTCATTCAACAATCTCATTCACCATGGAATTCCCCGGTTCATTTAGTACCAAAAAAACAAGATGCTTCCGGAGAAAAGAAATACAGAATGGTTATCGACTACAGGCGTTTGAATGAAATTACGACCGATGACAAATACCCTCTACCAAACATCAATGACTTATTCGATAAACTAGGGAAATCTGTGTATTTCACAACGCTAGATTTGGCAAGCGGATACCATCAAATTGAAATAAATGAAGAAGACAGGCAGAAAACAGCTTTTAGTACCCAAGCCGGGCATTATGAATTCTTGCGCATGCCTTTTGGTTTGAAAACAGCTCCGGCAACATTTCA
>OZ026823.1:12177653-12217711 GCA_964023185.1 Macaria liturata | reverse complement strand
CTGGGCGGCGCGCGTGGCGGAGGCGCACGCCGCGCACCGCACCGTGCTGCTCGACTGCACGTGCATCACCGTGCTCGACTACTCCGCCGCACAGGTATACTAAACGTCGTAAGGTGGTGACTGCTCACATACATACAAACAATATTCGAATTTTTCAATCGTCGAATTGAATATGATGGAATATAATGAAAAATTATATTATCATCATATGCGCATTTATATACCTAATAGGAATATGATGATAATATTATTTTTCATTATATTCCATCATATTCCTATTAGGTAAATAAATGCGCAAGTGTGTTTGGTGGTTTGATGTCTGTTTGTTCCACTTTTAAACCGAAACCTGATTTCCGGTATATTGATAGTATACAGTCCTGGGCGTAAGATTGGCTACTTTTTATCCCGTAATGACGTGAGTGAAGCCGCAAGCGTCCACAGTATATACATTTGTCTTTGCACGGCGCTTTGAAGTGTAAATTTGTGACCGTGTTTAAACCTATTTCAAAACGCCTGATATATTGACGCGAGCAACCACATAGCCATACTTATTGCTTCATCGGCCGTTCTGTTTCACATTGCAGGTGTTGGAGCGGCTCACGAAGAAAGCCAAAGAAGAAGGGAAGTCGTTCATTGTGTTCCGGTGTCCCGAGGACATCATCTCGACGCTGGAGGCTGTCCCGGGGCTGGACGCGCGCGCGCTGCGGGAGTGTTCTGTAGCCGGCGCGCTGCACGCCGTCGGCCTCCCGCACAAGGCTGAGACCGACCTCCCGCCACACGAGGCTGTGACCGACCTCCCATCACACCAGGTGGACACCGACCTGCCGCACCAGGTGGACACTGACCTCCCGCTGCACCAGGTGGACACCGACCCGCCGCAGCAGGCAGGCGAGGAGCGCGCGCTGCTCGCCGCGGGAGACAAGGACAAGGACGGGCTCGTGTGATGCTGCACTGCTCACACACCACGCACACATCCAAAGATACTTCTTAACTTGTTAAAACTCGTCACAGAAGCGAGCGCACCGGGACCTGAATAAATGTGCTCGACAATATTTAAGATTCAGCTGAAAGTCAATTGTATGTATTCAATTGATATTTCAATGAAGTAATTTTATTTTATAGAAAAAAATAAAAAATAAAAAACTATTTAAGGTTCAGGTCGCCAATGAACGAGACGTAATATTTTTAGTTTAGGATAATTAATTGAATGAGTCATAATAAACCTGGCGTGGTGTTACCTGCCTCTATATTGTATTAAGTATAGAAATAGGTGCTTGATGATGGTTTTAATTTAATTATCTATGAGTACATTAATTAAGCGCTAGTTTTAACTACTTACCTGAGATACTTAACTTTACTTACTTAAAGCAAATTCATAATTTTGCAAATTTACGTACATAGTACATACCAATCATTGTTAACTTTTAATGCTAAAGTTATTAAACTTAAACCAATTTATGTTAAAATCAATTGATTGTCAATTGATGATAATTTTTATTTGTTTGAAAATAAAAAGACTTGTTTAAAATTATTAGTTTTATTTAAAGATTTACATATCTATTTATTTATTTATTTATATATGCTGTACACAATACAAAATTACATTTTAGAACTTATTCTAAAAAAATCATCTATCTCATCAAACTTAAGTATAGCTCTTATAAGTAAGTATATTGATAGATAGATAGATAGATAGATAAAACTCTTTATTGTAACACACATTGCAAAAAAATAAAATAAAGACAAACAAAAACACAAACGACTTAAAAAATAGTGCCACAACTGGCGGCCTTATCGCTAATAGCGATTTCTTCCAGGCAACCGTAGGATGGACAGGAGTCGAAAGAAAAATAAAGGATGGGGTGTTCAAAAAAGAGAAAATATTATACAATCAATAAAATATTCAATATTATATACATAATAACAAATAACACATATACATATTATACCTACATACTATAACGACAGAAGGAGACAACAATAAACACACGATTTCAACAGCAGATTATTGAGCTATTGAGTTTAGGTACCAGTTTTTAACCTGTGTTTTGAAAGCCTCAAGAGTCTGAGCTTGTTTGATACACAAAGGCAAGGCGTTCCACAAATGAACAGCTCTTGCTGTGAAAGAATTTTGATAGAAAGAGGTACTGGCCTCAGGAGTCTTAAGAATAAGCGTACCCGATGACCTCAGATTTAGGGAGTGGGAGTCATGCACATAGGAGAATTTACATTTTAAATAGGACGGGGTGGTGGGATTGAACAAAATGTTGTAAACTAAAGTAAGTATTAAAGTAAGTATTGCTACTCAAAATACTGGTAAAAAAGACCCAGCCTTTTTAATGATAAAATAGTTACCAATGAAGGACCTGGGTAGCCCACCACGACGTATCTGCCCAAGACACAGAGCTTTGAAGTCCATGCTTGTCGCCCGGCGTGAAATACCATCGGTAAGTAGTAAAATTTCGTAATTTTAATAAATAAAACTTTTGACATTTTGAATGGCATTAACACATTCGTTGTCATGACGACGCTACTTCTCGATAGCTAAGTGATGTGTAAATGGAACCTAGCAAATTATCGATAATCGATATAATGTATATGATGTTTCTGGATTTGTATGGAAATGTTTCTGGATTACGGTTTTTATTTAACACATACTTAATTTACATTTTCCAAAAAATCCAGTGTTAAAAAATAAATGGATATTGGCGACCGGCAGATACAACTGGTTTCCTCATAAAAATGCCAGAATATGCTCCAGTCATTTTGAAGATGATTTGATAATTAAATAAAATAGATAAAAATAAATTTGCTATAGTGATGGTTTCAGTCCCCGGTAAGGAAATAGGATAGTTTTTATCCCACGGGATAAAAAAGTTTTTACAACGGATAACACCGCGGGCCATAGCTAGTTAACTATAATTTGTACTTAAATAATATAGTTATACTAAAGACATATATTTCCATCTTCGAAGTAAATGTGTAAATAATCGATAAAAAAATATCGACATTGCACAGCCGATGAAGTTGAAGCGTACTGTGTACATGAACATCTCGTGCGTCGTAGTGTGCGTGCCGAAAGTGTGTTAGTTTTAGTAAATGGTGACACCTGTTTTGTATCGAATAAAGAAAGAATTCGCCTCTAGTCACAGGGCGACAAGCATGGACTTCAAAGCTCTGTGATGCCATTCAAAATGTCAAAAGTTTTATTTATTAAAATTACGAAATTTTACTACTTACCGATGGTATTTCACGCCGGTAACACTGGAACTTGTTCTTACAATTTTTAACTTGACACCAGGACATATTTAATAGTTTATCATGCTGTAAAACCGAGTAAAACGACCGAAAACTCTCTCTCGCTCGGACTATGTTTGACAACAGACTGACAAGCGCTGTCGTAGGTTAGGTTGGCCTGTTTACTGGTCCAAACGAGAACCACGTATTATTAGTCATTTCGCTTCTATGGGGGGGCGCGCGCGGGGGCGATGTGGCCCGATCGTTGTTCTGTGGCCCAAGAGAACACCCCTAACGAATTTATTCTACAGGGGAGTAACGTTCCTCAGTCATGAGGAAATACGACTCAAGAGAGAGAGAGAGTTACCAATAATAAAAGCGTTTCAAATGATAGTGCGTTATAATAGTTGCTGGCTTCAACTTCAACTTGCGGCATTGCCGCAATTTTGCACGTTGAAAATACAAAAAAAAACTCTAAAAGGATCGGCGAAGAGAACCAAAACATTTTTAAGAACAAAATATAAGGCTCAACTATTGGCTCAATTAACTCACGACTACTTATTCAATTCAATTCATTAAGTAATTTATAAGCACTTACTTACTTCAATTTGTTTCAAGTACGGCTAAGTAAATCACTAAATAGTATTCTTTCGGATGGGTTAGGTCTCCAACGGTCTCCAATACGGTAATAAAACGAGACCGTATTATTAAACTCCGCCTGGACACCGCATGAACAGTAAAGGAGTTTATCTACACTAATGTTGTAACATTCTACTTATGTTTCCAATACTTGACTTATAATTACTACTGTTATAGCGCAGACAACAAAACACTCAATTTAAGGAATTTCACATGATGGTAGGTATATAATATCCACATCGATATCGTAATATCTATACTAATATATAAAGCTGAAGAGTTTGTTTGTTTGTTTGTTTGAACGCGCTAATCTCAGAAAATACTTACTGGTCCGAATTGAAAAATTATTTTTGTGTTGAATAGACCATTTATCGAGGAAGGCTTTAAGCTATATAACATCACGCTGCAACTAATAGGAGCGAAAAAACAATGGAAAATGTGGAAAAAACGGGCAATAAAACGGGAAAATTCATCTTGAGGGCTTCCGTTGCGTGCGCTGCATAAACGGTTCAAGTCATGGGTAACAGCTATAATTTATAAAGCTGAAGAGGTTGTTTGCAAAAATAAATATGATGCCCAAAATAACTTTTCCACGCGGACGAAGTCGCGAGCACAGCTAGTCTCATTATAACATCTATAGGCTACAAATATTTTACTACAAAGGCTACAAATATTTTACTACAAAGGCTACAAATATTTTACTACAAAGGCTAAACTTATAAGAATAATAGTTAACATCAGACCCAGAGAAACTTGCAGACCTCACTTCATCCGCCTGAAAATACTCACACTTCCATCCATTTACATTTTAGAAGCCGCGCTATTCACCCGAAAACACAGAAATCTTTTTACTTACGATAGCAATCCCCGAAGACCAAACAAATTACTGCTACCCGTACCCAGGTTAGAATTATTCAGAAAAGGCCCAGAATATATGACCACTACGATACACAATAAACTCCCACATGATATCCGAAATGAACCCTCAGAAAGAACATTCAAAGCCAAATTAAAAAATCTCCTAATAAAAAAAAGTTATTACTCAATAGATGAATTCCTACAAGATGATTCCATTTAAAGATCCTAATAATGTAAGCAACTGATCTCATAGAGAATAAATATATTGTAAGTATGCAACAAAATTATATACATATAATGTATGTAAGAATATCGCAATATAATGTCATAGATAACAGATCTCATACATATTTATATTTATCATAAAACTATGTTCATAATGTTTACAATTTTTAAAGGATATTATTAAGTATTTAGTCATGTAAGTAACTAAATTAGTATAAGTAAAATAGTGTTTAAGTTGATATTGTAAGAAAAGTGCAATGCCCTAAACTAAACAAGCACCAGGGTCACACAATTCATTTCTTTTAGAATAAGTTCTAAAATGTAATTTTGTATTGTGTATAGCATATATAAATAAATATTTTATGGCAGTGCACCAAGGCGGTAGGAAAGGATTGGGGTCTCAAGCCCAAACTGTGCCACTGGCTATACACTGTGATAGTAAGGCCAGTACTCACCTACGGCAGTGTAGTATGGTGGCCAAGAACGAATCTGATCACAACTATCGCAAAACTTCAGAAAACCTATAGGCTGGCCTGCTCACTGATTAGTGGATGCAGTAAATCAACTCCGTCAGCCGCTCTGGATTCCATATTAGGGCTGACGCCCCTGCACCTTCACATACAACAAGAGGCAATGGCGTCAGCATTAAGAATCAAATCCACAAATCAATGGAAAGGAATAGGGTCCAATACGAAACACACAAGGATCCTGGACAAAGCTACAGACATTGTCCCGGATGCTATCCTGGGGACAGACAAAGTAGCTAACACATACTTAGATAGTAAAAAATATGCACTGTTGACAGAAGATAACACATCGGTGATAAATCAAGACAACCAAATAGTCTACCATGTGTATACAGACGGAGCAAAGAATAATAACGGTGTGGGCTGTGGATTTTATTCACACGATTTAAAAATCACAGAATCCAAAGCACTACCTAAAACCACAACAGTCTTTCAAGCGGAAGCAATGGGTCTGCTATTGGCAGCCAGAACGGTGAACCAGAATTATTTCTTACAAACACCGACAAGTGATATCTGCTTGAAATTCATCACTGACAGTGCTGCTGTCATATATGCACTCAGAAAACCGACAACTAGATCAAGGGTACTTTCGGAATGCCATCTAGTACTACAAACACTCGCGGAGAAGCATAACGTCATAGTTATGTGGACCAAAAGTCATGACTCATGCCACGGGAACAATAAAGTGGACACGTTAGCTAAGGAAGGAACGAAAAAAACTGAAAACATTTCAGAAGTCAGACACCTATGTAAACCCACAGCGATGGAGACACGAAATCTGCTGCGGGCATACACAGAGAAAGAACAACAAAATCTGTGGAGAAATAGAAAAGACTGTCGGCACTCCAAGATGTTCTTACCAGAGGTAGACAGGAAGGCAACTAATAAATTTTTAAAACTTAGCCGATCAGATTTACGTCTATTGGTTGGGGTGATTACCGGCCACTGTGATCTGAACTATCACCAGTAGGTACACTATTGGAACGACAGACAGCCCTCTGTGCAGAGGCTGTATGAAAAATGACGAGACCGTGGAGCACGTATTACTACACTGCGAAGCAACAAAAGAGGAAAGAAAGAAGCTAAGACAGGCTCAAACAGAAACATCACTTGACGGTGCAAGCAGTTCCACTTCTTATACCACAACTCCTGCTGAGACGGGAGTAGGAGTGGAACTAGTATGCCAGCAACCCAAGGCTGTGCTCCGATATTTCAAGGAGCTTGGCTGGCTGGGTTAGGCAGAAATGGGGGAATTGCACAAAACGCCCCAAGCGGGATGTCCGTGCAGGACTCATCGCCCCCACCTCAGAATTAGAATTAGAACATCTATAAAACGCGACCACCCTGATTGCAGGGCCAATCAGGTTGGTCGCGTTTTATTGATGCGCGCAGCTGCGCTCTCATTGGTTAGATTTTAATGGCGGCAAAATCACTGTGACAATACACGTACGATAAACTATTGTCAGCTTTTACTCTTGTTGTTTGATTAATTGCATTAGTGAAGATAAAGTAGTGTATGCAACTGCATATAACACGGGTATTAAAGCACTCGTTACTATTATAATACCCTTCATTATATGACAGTTGCATAAACTACTATTATCTACACTAATGTTGTAACATTCTACTTATGTTTCCAATACTTGACTTATAATTACTAATGTTATAGCGCAGACAACAAAACACTCAATTTAAGCAATTTCACATGATGGTATAATATCCACATCGATATCGTAATATCTCATTATAATATTTTAATACCCTTCATTATATAACAGTTGCATAAACTACTATTAGAATAGTCTGACTGAGCAGTGAACAAGACTAAAACAGCAATGTTATGTATAGAATAGATTTTTTATACATCCTGCTAGTAAAAAAAGCTATCCTAAAAACAAAAGCCTTTTTCGACACGTTAAAAAAGCTCGGGCAATTTATGACCTGGCTAATTTTATTTCCATTGTATTGGCAACATTTTCATACAAAATTGTATCGTTCAGTCGCGTTAAGAAGTGATGACATCATCACAAAATTTGCCTATATTAATGGATAATCTATATTTATCTATACATATAGTAAAGCCAAAGTGGATCGCAAGTCGTTGAAAGTCATTGAAGATAAATTTGGAAATACTAAAGATTTTTGTCTGTGTTCTGTTACTCTGTTTGTCTGTTTATTTAAAAGCTCAATACTGAATAAACGACTGAAACAAAAATATTATTAAAGTGTTGGCCAAATAAAACTTTATTTACAATAATAAAATATAAAAACAAGAGAAGAAAAACTAAACATACTAGGTACTTGTAACTACTACAAAAAAGGGGCACTTAGAAAATCTTTAGAAAAGCCTAAAGATAATCTAAGTGCTCCAGCCCACTACCAGAGGGCTGCGTGCCCAGCATACTGGCCGCATTACCACGCTGGATGGCAATGCCAAAATACGTTGAACCAGAAAAAGGCCAGCATTTTGGTCATGCGTCGCGTGAACCAAGCGCTCAGAGAGGTTTTGGAAAATAGTATGGGCTCCCGGACCCCACGGCCCCAAAGTCTCGACTCCAAAAGGCTCAAATATGTAACCTCGGCCGAGGTTAGCATATTTGCGTCTCTTGTGTTGCTCGGCAATAATAGCCGCCGCTCCAGCCCGACACCGTGTCAAAGACAGATGAGACGGCGCCAATGTGTCGACGCAAGTTGCGTCCCACACAAGGGGCCGACCCAACTTCCAGGGCACAAGAGTCATACGGTCAGGTCTTTTTCCATCGTCTCGTGCTAGGCCGCTCGGTATAAGCATAGCTGCAACATTGGCAGTGGAAAAAGCCCGGCGAATGATGTCGTTCAGACTAGCGTGGCGGCTAATTCTACCAGCACTCCTCGAACATGAGAGACCGTGGTGCCTGAGCTGTTCGACATCAGTACCACACTGGCAGCGATGCGTCTCGCAGCTCCTCTCACCCAAACGCAAGCTAACCGCAAGTGGAAAAGCTGTCGGGTCTAAAAGGTTTCCTGTATTAAAAGAAGGCATAGCCTGCAACCAAATACCGGATTCTCACACACTGACTGCAAGGATGCGGGCGCGATCCGCGAAACTAGTACACGTATCGAGAAGTGATTTCCGTGCTAGTTCGCTGATCGGCCGATCCCACAGTCTCTGGGAACGAGGTGTTGTGGGAAAATCGGTGTTCGGACAGGCCAGGCGCCAAGCATTTTTAGCTTCGTCCGTATGCGCAACTACAACTACGCCAGACGGGCCTAAAGCGGGTGCAAGGATTTTTTGGACCAATTCTTAAGTACCGTGGAGAGAAGCCAAAAATGCTGGTAAAGCAACACTTGAAATTTTGCGGACACCGTACAGGTAGGGAAGCTTGCGACCATGTCCTGTCATCCATGTATAAAGTGTTTGTATTGATTTTCAGATAACATATTAAAAACAATTAGTAAGTATCATAGTCCAAGTAAAATTAAGTAATTATTGTATGTATCCAAAAAGGAATGTCCATTTCCATTTTACTATCTTGTGTATTTAACAATAAAGAATTTCTGAATCTGAATTAAAAACTGTAAAATGTTGGCTGAATGATGAATTCATATTGACTAGGTATTTGATTCTGTACTATAACAAAGATTTATTTATTTATTTTATTTATATATTTGAATAATGGGCGAGCAGCAAATTGCTGATGTGCCCATATTACTTACACTGTGTCAAAATTGGTTATATAGGTATTTCATAAAAAAATAGTTAAATTTAAAATCACATCTGGCAGCACTTTTACAACGTTCATTCGTCTGAGAGTTGATTTGATTCGCTCATTTGACATTTCATTCCTGTTCAAATTTATTCAGTTCATTTCATTCAAACTTCATCGACCGACTCGACTGGTTTCGTTGGTCGTGTCGTTTAGCTCAACAAAGAAATTAGTGAAAAATGTATAAATCCTGACTGAAATCTGGGAAATTTTAGTCCAAGACATCGCGATCGGGTCCGTTTACGTCGCTATAGCGGCGCGCTCTTAGATTCACATCGATTTAATTCCGAACAACCGAGTGTTTATGTTGCGGGTATCTGAGCGTTTGTTTTGCAAACAGATAGTTTATCCGGTGTGTGAGTGTGACATGGTCTCGTGCTGAGTGCAGTGATGTGGGCGCTGGCGGTGCTGGCGCTGGCAGCGCTGGCGGCGGGCGTGGCGGGCGAGCTGTCCTCCAACATGCGCTCGCTGCTGAGCGAGCAGCTAGCGCGCGACATGGCCGACGTGCGCGAGCTGGTGGCCGTCAACTACTCGGAGCCCGTCATCAACGCCACGTACCGCGCCTCCGTGGAGTTCGACATGCGGGCCATGGGCGCGCTCTACAACTCCACGCACCTCGTCATCGACGTCATCGCGCACAAGGAGGCATACCCACCAGGTACAGCCGCTCGCTGCAAGCGCTACTCTCAGATACTGGCTTTATACAACACCACCAGGGGCATAACTTCGCTGCTTCTGGTTGGATTCTGATATTACTAATGACACAGATCTTGAAAAGTAAAATTTAAAAATAAGTGACTGTTTGTGTAGCTTCTTCAATTTATTAAATTATGTAGTGATGTCAAATTGCATGATGGTCAAGAACAACCAACTACACAATACAGAAGCTTCTTAGAAAGTTAGTTCAAGGTTTGGTGAAGTGATCTCATCTGGTGTGATTCATGTTTATTCATGTTCATTATTCTTACATGTTTCTAAAGCTCTCTAAGAACTACCTACTGGTATTTATAGAACCTACTTATTTCAGTTTAATAAAAATATAACATTGATGACAGCTAACAAACTAATTGCTTATATTAATTACTTAATGGTGAAACTTTATAGGTACATGTAGGTACTTAGTTAAGTAAATTAGAAGAATACTGAGTAAACATTTTCTACCTACTTACATGAAGGTATATTTAAGTATACATTATTTAGGAAGTTATAAACATTATTCCAAATTAAAATCTATACCTACATTGTGAACTGTACAACTGCAATGTTATCAAATACTGAATGAAGTGTTGAGAGTCCAAAAACAATGGCTTCATAAATATGGCTGTATCCGTGGGTGCCTCGGGCTGTGAGCACCTCGGCACACAATGCACTACAATGGCAGCACACAGTGTATGTAGCAACACAGAGTGAATAAGCTCATAAACATTCCTCGAGAACAATGCAGTCAGCCCTTATCAAGCGAGCTGGGAAGGTCCACTGCAGCGGCACACAGCACAATACATGCCTGATTGCTATCTGGGGACACTCATTTTGAGGCAGCAGTTGAGGTTGATATTTGCAGAAATAATAATTTTTATATAAGATTCAGTACTTACTGACATAAATTACACCGTTAGGTATTATAAATGTGAAAAGGTGTGAATGTGGGTGTAAATGACAAAAACAGCTGATATGATCTGGATGAAAAACTGGTATGCATATGCATAAGTATATACTTAATAGTTACTTATATTCATTAGATTTTGAATTCATACATTGGGTATCCACTTTTTGTCAGATTTAAGTGGGTTACATTGTAGGGTACAGTTAAGAAATTTATTCCAACACATAAGTAAATTTATCCGCAGTCAAACATTCTAATAATTTGACAACATTTTTATTCATAAGACATGAAAAGAAAGCCAAGTCCCTCCTCACATACAGTTGAGTAGATGTTAGTGAGTGAAGTGAGCATGTCTGTATGATATAATCTCGGAGGGCCCTCCCTGCACGGCTGCACTTCACTAATTTGCTGACACAAGCACAGCCTCTTGATTGCAGAAATGTCTCCAGTCAGGAGAACTTATCTGTTTAGAGTTAGTGTGTTCACTACCTCTATTGAAATGCATAATCATGAATTCATTACATACATGGAGCCAATTCATTTAAAGAGTGTTGACATACTACACTATCGCCTTTTTAAAATACTCTGCTTGATTCTACATACTACTGGAAACAATAGGATAAGGAGGCTATGTCTTATGCCCAAACAACTTAAATTTTAATTATATTTGTGTTTCTACTAGGTAAGTTGGTTTATTGTTCCATATACTTAATAAAAAAAAAAACATATAAACAAAGCACACAACAATGCTTGTGAAGATATAGTTACTAAAGAATACACACAGTTACCTGTTGTATTTGATATAGTTCTGTGTGGCGACGCATCTTTATTAGCTGTGCTAGTGGGGTAGTAGTGCCGCCCCCCCTCCCCCCACCTGGCGACAGACTCCGCCGCCGGATGTACCAGAATAGCTGCCACTTGTCTAACACACATGTGGCACACACACAACATAACACATGTTGTTGTATCCTTACCTGGCTGAGAAATGATTGTTTGTTATCTTTAGAACTTTCATCAGAACGTGTTACATACTTACTTAATACTAAAAACATAAATTCTTATTATAGGTAAGTATATTTGTATGAATACTAGTTACTCCCTTACTGCTCAAGTAGCTATGACAAGTTTAGAAGTTAATTACAAGTAACAGTCAAGTAAGTGCATGCAATGGATCATATTTACAGACACAGTGAATGCCCTTATGTAGCGTTGCATCACATTCCTATAACAGCTACTAACCCATCAACATTATATGGCATTACACTAACAACAAGGATACTCTGCCACATAACAGTGGCCACAGAGCCAGCAGCAACTAACTGTGCAATAATCAGCTAGCAAATGATATCACACTGCTGATCAAGTAACACATTAATGCATGCACACATGCATGGCCTTACCACCATCACCATGTTTTGAAACTCTTACATACTGGGTAAAGTGGTTCAAATATGACCTCTATTGGGTGGCAATATGTCGCGCGCTGTACTGCAGAGTAGGGGCAGTGCGCGAGCGCAAGTGGCGGGCGTCGACCTTGCGCCTGTCGCCTCCACTTCCACTCATAAGCTCGTGACGAAAACAAGCAAAAAGCACATCAACACGCCTTACTACTGCATTAGGGTCGCTTAGACTTGTACTAAATAGATACTTAGTGCCTACCAAATTCACATTGTGGCCCTGCTAATGTAAATACTTAAAGCCAAACAACTTTTACTCATTATTTGTTAAAAATATATGAAACAACCTACATACTTTGTTAATAAATTATACCATGCCAATACCAATTATTGCTAAAATGATTTTACATAATGTTTGCTTTCCTTGTTATGTGTCAGTTCATTCCCAGTTATTATCTCAAAACTTTGTTTTTGCACTACACACTTGTAATTAATGTTATTAATTACTCAAAGATTTTCCTCGTATTGAGTACAGGATATTACTTAAAAACAGTGAATTACTTGAAATAGGAGATTTATTGAAAAAGTAAGTGAGTTGTTAAGGGAAAGACGAACTTTGAATGACTTATTTACTTACATAACAGATTAGACCTGTTGCAATTTCTAACTACCTACCTACAGCATCAGCATATAGCAACAGCTATGTATGTAGGTGTGCTGGGTATGGTTATTGTACGGCCGTGTCACTCCCTTGTGGCGGGTGAGCCGTGCTGAGGCGCGCTGCGAGAATAATCATCTGTTGGTAATTGTACACAATAGGACCTACAACGTTGACAGCCTGCTCTTGTTCTTGACACCTTGCTACTTCTTCCACCGCTCTACGTAACGTACTCACAGTCGCTGCCAATTTGATTAGCATTGGGGGCGACATTTTATCTGATATTCTTATGTATAGCTTAAATCTACAACTGCAACTCATTTAATTGCTTTTAAGAAATAGCTTATTATAATAAATGTTTGAATTATTTGTTCAATTGACCCTATCTTACCATATATTTTATCTCATTTCAGGTAAACATCGATCGATAAGTCGTCCTTCCAAAGTCAAACAATAGGCGATACGTAAGTGAAGTAACTATGTATGTAGAAAATCAGTAAAATTGACCCAAGGTCGTCTTGTGAGGCAGAAGATGTAAATATGGCTGGACCGTTATTAGCAGCAGTTTTGCGTGCTGACGTCACGTGCCCCGGCCAGCTTGTCCACTGCAGTACAAACTGCATTCCTTGCAGTTACTGCAAGCGCCGCGAACTCCTCTCAGACCAGTCACCGATAAGGGCAGCACGTCTTGTGTGTTGTCCGGTCACTCGATACAACCGCTATCACCTCTGCGTCAGCCTCGTCTCGTCCAATCAGGTTCCGGTGCCAAAAACAGCAGACATTCGAGCCTGAATCATTCCCTCACACAAACAAATAGTACTCGCGTCGAGCGCGGCTCAGCCTGTGCTGGTCTTAACGTGAACCTTTTTAGGAATGCGACTTATCTGGGCGCTAATGACGCTAAACAGTTACGGTTTCTTACGACGTTGAAATTAATATAAATAACGCAATCTTTCTAAATAATGACCTGAGCTTTCATGCTAGCCAATAATTTAGTCGAGAGCAGTATAATGTTTAGGTGAGCTAATTATTATAGCTTTTTGTAATTAACCTTGAGCTAATGTTAGATAATGGCGGAAGGCGCTCCTCAGGGAGGGATCTAAGAGACGCGAGGGAAGTAAACAAACGACAGGTAGTTAGGTAGTTACTGTCCTCTCATATTAACCCCCATCTTCTAAATACTCGTGCTAATTTTACTACTTATCTACTTCAGTGTGGACTTTAAAAAGCTCTGGTGTTTATGAATACTTAGGTACTCAAGTACACTATGTTATGTAACTCTCGTTGTGATCGTTTCATTAAAGGATACTTCCACCGCTGCAGATAAGCCCTTAATGCCGCAGCTACGATATAAACCCTCATCCCGCGGGACGCTCCATCGAAATATTGCCAATCGGATCACGAATGGAATCCGATTTATGGATCAAATTCCCCGCAATATAGCCCCAGCTGTAGTCGGTAGACCGATGTAAAGCCTAGTGCTTTCATAATAGCCTATTTCGTCAGACGATATTTTCCGTGACTTTGGTATTTTGTCCAATTACAGAGCTTGTCGTCGCCCGCGTAACTTTCAACTAGATTCTGCCTCAATAAGTAACAGAACCGTGCCAGTTATGCCATTGTTACCGTATCATTGTTGCATCTTATGTGTTCACCATCACCATGTGTTGAACCCTCATCGACTGTCGAGAGTCGATCAGTTACTGGGTATTGCGAGCCGTAACCCGAGGCCGACAATCAGTAATAACTGTGTTATTTTGACAAAACACGCGTGTTCCCACGAGAGCGGATGGAGACGTGTCTCTGCTCGTGGCATATGACTTGCACATGCATGTAGTGTAGCGTGCTTGCAGGCTGCTCGTCAGGTGTGTGTCACGTGACATGTAGTAGACAGACTGGCGGAGACGTCACGTCCGTCACACACACACTGGATGTGCGCTAACGGAACCTAATGCGGCGGCCAATTTGTTCAACACGCTATTTTATGAGCGGTGAACGCGCCCGCGACCTGTTAGCGATGTGTTTGTCTCGTGTGAATCACTCACTGATATTCAGTTAGCTACCTATCTACTAGTATTTTAACGATTTTAACCTACCAAGATTGGTCTCTCCTATATTGATTACATAGCTCAGCAGATTATGTTCAGTGGTAATTCCAGCCACGGTGGAGGCAGTGTGTTGTCGGCAACTATCGAGAGATGATGTCGCAAGGGTCGGCAAGTCACGGCTGCAGCTGGTATTGTGGCATTATGTAGGAATGCAGCCTGGCTCTATGCCTGGCTGACGGCTGAGGTGGAGCAATCCACGAGATCCAATCAAAGCGCTCTCAGTCGCTCGTGATCACGACCGACCGCTGTTTTAATGCTGCTATTTGATTATCACTAGTTGCATCATCTTTACACATGAGTTATCCTGTGGTTGTTGAATTGATAGACCTGTGCAAAATTCATTATAATTTGTAGATATTGTCCGTGACTATATACACCATTACAACATTAGACTATATACGACACTGTTAATCCCGTCACGTTATGGCGTCACACGATGCATAAACCGTTTTTAGTTAACTCCAAACTCGTGCTTATTTTCTCGATCATCGTATATGAATACCAAATGTTAAATGAGTCGCCGAGGAGCCTGTAAGGAGGCGAGGCCGCCTGCGTTTCGTTTCATCACACTGGTCTCCAGCCTCCACACAACTTTCACCGCGAGTGTCTCCTGCAGATTACCGCAATACTCGCCAGTATTGTTTATCGCCAGCTTAAAGCCCGCAGTCCTGGCTCCATTACATAATGCACTGCAACTTACCTCGAACCAGCTCGTTCCATGTCGGCCGCAGGTTCTGGCAGCCTGCAGTAATGCCATGCTTGACCTACTTGTTGTTGTTTGTTATTGCTCTACTTTCGTTTGTCGATGACCTTCCGCTGAACGATCAAGTTTTATAGCGCCACTAAGTTTTGTCGTGTTACTGTTTGTAATATGTTATATCCTGTGGTGTGCGTTGTTCCGTCGACAGCGATAGTATATCGGTGGTGGTGAAGGCCAGGGCAGCTGGCGGCAGTACCGCGGTGCGAGGTCGCAGCGCGCGCCTTCAGTGTAATAAACGCAGACCTAATTGAGATTATTTTAGATCATAAAATGTGCTGTGTGTTTGTTGTATTATCGGTAAATACAACAAACTTGGATTTTAGCTGTTCTATCTGCAGAATTACCAAATTGAGAAGTGATATCAAACTGGGTTTTGTTGACCTCCATGACTAACGTTGAACTCTATCTACAACTGTCGATATCTATTTGTGAGTCATCTCGAATTTGCATAAAAAAATGACTAAACGTTACGACAAATTAGCAGTTATCAAAAGTTAACACTTCTGAGAGCAGATTTATCAGCGTTGAAGAAGTAAAATAAGTCTTTTGTCTAAAATAACTTTCGCTTCGAGACATTCAAACAGAAGACAAGAACATAACGAGTACGACCGCTCGAGGCGACCCCAAAAACGAATAAGATAACCATATTGTTCCTCTCGCAGTGGTCGGGCAAACTGGTCCTTATGTTAGGGGAATACAGCACATATTGCGCGTGAGGGGGTCGGGGACACATCCGTCGAGTAACTGGTCTGTTAGTAGTGTAATCGGGGCGCAATTGGCAGCGCGATGCCAGCGCCGCGCCGCCGGCCGGGACTTGCCAACTGTGGGAGATACCCAACTAGGTAGGCTCTCTACTAGTACTAGGAGCATTGATAGTACTTGCCCTGGCCCTCTTGACTTGGCAACGACAGAGATAGGCTTGTTACTTTATTGTATGCATTGAAGTTCAATATCAATTCTATGTAGAGTAGTTAGGTCTCGTAAGTATGGAGCTTAATGTGACCATCTTACTTTCTTCATTGTTCCTACAAGAACATTTGGAACATATAATTCCGATTCCAAACATCGTCACGGCACGCTGATAAATTGTGAATAAAGATCCCGTTATCTACGCGGTTTATCGAAACAACTAACTACAAAATAACTAATTTTCCGCGGGCGCACGCGCAGGCCACCGACCCACCGCGCCAGCTGGCCTTATCGCCGCGACACTACCTCGGGTGCTTGTGTTTACTATGCTCACTCACTGAGCTCCTCCGACATACGCTCTACTTACAATATTATCTGAGTAGATTATGCTTATTTATCTTAATAAGTTCAGTTATTGGAAATATACTTACTTGATTTGAAAGTCATAAAACAAAGTTCGTGACTCTATTTTCTCTCTCGTAAGTAAATGTTTTATGTCCTTGAGACTGTATGCATAAATCTATGCATAAGGTTGTATTAACCACAGCAGTGTGGAGTTGAATGTCGGCGGATGTCGCCGGCAGTATTTACCGCAGCCTCAGCGTGCTGGTGGCGAGACCTTCACATTGGCCATTGTACGCCGCGCGCCGTCGAGCGCGACCCCACTGCATACGTAACTTGACTAGTGACTACCATGTACTAGCCCTGCCTCGTGTCACTTGCTTCAATACTGTCACGTGGTACTGGAAATACGAGCATATTACCCACGCAGCCTAGTAAAAGTATCACATCACAATATACATACAACCAGTGAGCTTACATATACTATACATGTACTTGTACATATACCTACATAATATCATTGCATACAACCCACAGTTATGATTTCAGTGGCTTTCCCGCTTTATTTAATTTCCTGTGCATATTAATTTAATTAACAACGGGTTATTTTTAACTGATAATATATGTACATGTATAAGTTTTATCATCTAAATATGGTATTTACAGTTCATTAATTTAATTTCTATGTTTTTACGTATTTTCCCTGAAATTCAGAGAATTTTAGAGAAAATTTTGCACTAAACACCAGGCGGTCAGAGGCGCTTAGAAGTTTAGTTTGGTGACAATGATCGTTTGCCGGGCGACCATTGTTGATAAGATAGCGTGGTGTAAGCGTGCGCCACAGATGCGCGACGTCACGAGGCCGCCGCCACCCGCCCCCGCCCCGCGCCGCCCGCTGATAACAATAACTGCTATCGGCTCATGTTCGCCTAGTACTTTTTCAGGAGGCACACTGTGAAAAGTGGCTTTTCATGATGACGTCAACGCTCGCTTTACAGTTCTCTTGAATAGCGCTGTTTTCTCGCAATTTATGATCTAAGTGGTTTGACCTAAATACAAGTCAATAACACTAAATGCCGAATGCAGCTCCTTCTTAATATTTTCATGTACTGGGTTCAGGCACGTTGCCAATGATTTGAAGAATGAAAAAAAAACAAAGTTTTTAGTTAAAGTGTTCAGTTAAACTTAGTTACCAGAAGTTTAAATAACCCTTTAGATAGAACTGTACGTAACAATAAATCATACTCTTCGGCTGGCAGTAACTACTAAATATGATAAGTATAAATAGAGTAAATCTAGGTACTATCTGTGCTAGATGTTCCATATATAATGCCTACTCGCCGTCACACACCACCCGCGGCTCGACTGGTCCGGTGTAATTGCACTCACTTTACTCGCGCCATAAAAAGCCCATCCGCGGCGGTCTAAGTCTAAATATAGGCACCTCTCGACCGACTCGTATACCAACTATATAACTAATATGTTTGCGTTAGTTAGCCGCCACTGAAATAACTACACTTGATTCACACGCTCGTTAATTCCGGCCTTTGTTCGCTGCAGTAGGTCAATAGAACCTTTGAAAGTTGTTTGGTGGCTGGTTGGTGCAGGGCGCGCGGATGTGGGTCGCACCTGCAGTGCGGCGCGCGGCGGTGCAGTGCGTGCCGCCCGCCCCGGCCCCGACCAGCTCCCACGTTACCCTGCATAAACACACTCACGGAATGGGGAATTCAGCTGGTTGGTTACATTCATTATACGATCGCGTGATAGAATTCAGCTGGTTGGTTACATTCATTATACGATCGCGTGATAGAACAAATCACGATTATCTATCGATCTTTGTTGATGCTTTATCAGTTATTTATTTTGCCTTGCAATTGCTATTTGAAACCGGGGCAATATCTACGAGTTTGCATAGTTATTTATTATACATACATATTTATGTTTCATCTGCAAGCTGGTAGACAACTAAAAGACCATCAATATATGATCAGTACACCATATCGTATGTACACTATGTGCGGCGGGATGAGCGTCATTACATAAATAGCGTCAGGTCGGCGGCGGTCGCGCCAATCCAAGGGGAATTGATTTAACCTTCGCTCCTCTCCATCACAGAATAGCTCCTATTCTATATTTTGCTAATACATTGTGCATATATCTACCTAGTCACATAAAATAACTTTGAAACGTATGACACTCTTACATCTGAAGATACTTGATTGATACAACTACTTACCAACATGCGGATATCGCTGGATTATGCAGGATATACTAACTTGCACACATTACCATATACCTACTATTCCACGTGACAGTAAAGTACTCGCCGCTGTCTAGTCAGATTGGAACGTTATATCTATATTATTACCTCCTCTGCTTATCTAATTAATTGCACCTGAGTATGTTTGTCGGGAAAATTGATGAATCATTTAGTAATTGTCATATTTTACGATAATCAGTTTATTGTGATCTCATTAAGTACATTGTTGTCGGTAAGTCTAAATATGTCTACTACAATACGATTGCGAATCACTTAGTAATATCCCATTTTGGTTACTCTCAGTCATGAACCACCGAGATACAGGCCCTGGCCTAGTTCGGGGTTCACAAGAAACACACATTAACATTGTATACATTAATCTAGTAATAAGTTATGTTAAATAGTACCAGTGTTTTGTCAAATAAATATCTTTATATCTTATAATACCTACATACAATAGTACTAACTTACATATAAGTATGTCTGTAATAGGTTATGTTTACCTCTGACTACGAACTACAGCGTATTGCTATATTGATGAAGTTTATGATTCTCCCACGCACGCAACATCACGTCAAGCCCTGCAATCCTAGAGCTGGGCGCGCGATGTGCAGCCACCCGCCGAGATTCCCTAAACCACAGAATACTAAGTACAACCTAAACTGACAAACATTGTATATCCGTCGTGAAAATGCGCGGCATCTCAACACCGCGGCTGGTTTCCATCCGTAATACTCTAGAATGCTTCTGTATTTTGCTTCAGCAGCCAGAATAGAGATAAATCAAACTGCCACATAACTGAGTAAGTACCTCGCTTTATTCAAAGCTTCAAATAATAATCCCTTAAAAATACACGTATAGTTACTCCTAATATATTTGATGCGATCTTTAGTAGCCTGTTTCGCAAGTTTGGACGAGCATTAATGTTTGTTTGTAACACAAGTATTTTCGTATTTAGTTCGCTTTGTTGAGCTCATATCTCACGTGGAGGTCCAGTCGGCGCTATGAAGAGGCATTAAGGCCAAACATTCTGCTCTTTGTTTTCGCTTCCTCATCGAACATCGTTTCCTCCATTGTTGATGTGTATATTGAAATGAGTGGATTTGGCGTTTGATGTGAGTACCGGCGTAGTTGCTAGGTGATAGAGTTAGAACGACGATGATTACATTAGGATACAATAAGTTTACACGTGTGCTGGATGTGGGGCGTGCAGTTGCACAACGGGCCGCTATTTCCCACTCCATGCATGTTCCATCGGCCACGAACAATCACTCTGCTTGCTGCGTCACACGCCTCATCGAACCTCCTTGTATCTCTATCAGAATTTGAATTTGATAAGTCGAGGGTCCACGTGACGCCACTCCAGCCATAATCCATGATGCTCCAAAGGCACGGCCTGATAAACATGTGCTAATTAAATGGAACTAAATTAAAATTGTTGTTTATTACCTCATAAATACATGCCATACATAGGTACATGTGTGTACGCAGATAGGATAACGAGAGCAGTTTACCCTTTCAGTAGTTGAGGTTTCCATTTGTTGTGCGTAAATATCTTACTTAATATGACATAATAAATAGTTTTAGAAATACCCAGGCTTATTTTAACGCTTATTTACACATATGTAGGTACATACATACTTACGTGTTGAGGAATATAAATGTTAATATTATTTTAATATCTGTACAACGAGTAATTACCTAATCAGGTCATAAGTATTGTCACACAGTAAAAACTTTTCTTTTAGAATGCTGGCCACAAAAAAGTTTATTGAATTCGAATTTCGAATTGTTTATGAAAATAAAAATGTATACTTTTTAGAATTTTACTTATTTTTAAATATGGAGTGGACGCTTAAAGAAGACCGTGTTGCAGTTATTGCATTGCATCGTTGCGGTTACGCGCCAATTCAAATTTTTGACATACTGAAAAATTTGAATATAACCAAAAGATTCGTTTATCGTACCATCAAACGATACAATGAAGACTCTAGTGTAGATGACAGGTCAAGAAGTGGTCGCCCTCGGTCTGTTAGGACTCCAGCAGTGATAAAAGCTGTGAAGGCGCGAATTCAAAGAAATCCCAAACGTAAGCAGAAACTGTTGGCCCTTCAGATGGGGTTAAGCAGAACCACGGTGAAAAGGGTGTTAAATGAAGACTTAGGGCTTCGGGCATATCGAAGAAAAACAGGACATCGTTTGAATGCTCGTCTAATGGACCTGAGACTGAAGGGATGCCGCGCTTTGTTGAAGCGGTACGCGGGAAAAAAATATCGGGAAATTCTTTTTTCGGATGAAAAAATTTTTACCGTAGAAGAGAGCTACAACAAACAAAATGATAAGGTGTACGCACACAGTAGTGAAGAAGCGAGCAAACGTACTCCGCGTGTCCAACGAGGTCATTTTCCATCCTCGCTCATGGTATGGTTGGGAGTTTCTTATTATGGCTTAACAGAGGTACATTTTTGTGAGAAAGGTGTAAAAACGAGAGATTCGGCGCCAGCTCATAGAGCGAAGAGCACACAAGACTGGCTGGCGGCGCGTGATATCGACTTCATCCGGCACGAAGACTGGCCCTTCTCCAGTCCAGATTTGAATCCGTTAGATTACAAGATATGGCAACACTTGGAGGAAAAGGCGTGCTCAAAGCCTCATCCTAATTTGGAGTCACTCAAGACATCCTTGATTAAGGCATCCGCCGATATTGACATGGACCTCGTTCGTGCAGCGATAGACGACTGGCCGCGCAGATTGAAGGCCTGTATTCAAAATCACGGAGGTCATTTTGAATAAACTTTATTGTCATAAGAATCTATGTTTTGTTAAGTTCATTTTGGTATATAAATGGTTACATAAAGAATAAAGTTGTTTTAATTATTTTATATTAAACATGTGACAGAATTTATGACCTGACTAGGTATATGTACATATTTGATCTGTATTTGAACTGTCTCTATTAAAGGTTTGTTTTTGTATAATGGCCCAGTCACCCAGTATGCAGCTATTATTAGACTAATAGTATTTGAATGGGGCTTACAAGTGAAATGCGTTCCCTTGGATCTGAACTATTGTTGTTGACCTTCGTACTCACGATTGTAGATATACCTTCTTACTTATTTTGAACTTATGGTGAAAGGAATGCCTACTTGATTATGAATATGTACCTAGTAATAGTAGTAATACTGTGTTTGAATGTGTTGTTTAAAATATTTGAGCCTGCTTAGGGGTCTCTCGAATGCTCCATAATTAAAAAAAAATATGTACAAATAAGTTCCGCTCTTTTGTCGTTTGTTTGTTTTTTAAGCATTTTTGCAAGCACACGTGTGGGGAGAGTGTAGTTCGAGAGAAAACTACACAAACATTAGTCGGTCGTGGCTCACTGCTCATGTCATTAGGCAATGTGGCAGCAATGACTTGAAAGAGTGCCGCGTGTGGTGTGTGTGTTGTGTTTTGAATCTGGTTCAATGGGTTACGTTGCCAACTGTGTACAGTTAGTGAGACAGCTTCCCGAGTAACGGGGCTCGTTCGAAGACAGACGCGCTGTGACTCACTCGCAGAGCTGAACTCACTAATTTGGAAATACCTACGATCTGGGAGTCTGGCTTAGAAGAACATAGGTACACCATCTCGTTGACCTGTTCTAATGGAAAGCTATTCAACGTGTCTTATTTTAAGCCTCTTGTACAGCTGACGAAACCTACAACGCGTTCCCAAATCCAAATGCTAGTACTAATAATAAATAATAAATATTTCGGGACATTGCACACAACGCCATCTAGCCCCACACTAAGCAAACGCTTGTGTCGTGGGTACTAGATAACGGATATAATACTTATATACTTTTCTTTTGTAAATACATACTTATTATACATACAAACAACCAGACTCAACACAAGAAATTATACATTATTAAAATGCATAAATACTTGTGTCAGGCGGGAATCGAACCCGCGACCCCTAGATTAGTAGGCAGAGCCACTACCAACTAAGCTAACAGGCCAGTCAAGTACTTACCTTACGTCAGTACTTACCTATAATATGTTGAAAGTCAATTAAAAACTTGACGTTTCTGATTACATTATAATCAATCCTCCCTAATTCAACAATAGACCGTATGTATAGACAATGTTGTGCCGGATCACCGGGCCTCGTCCGTGGTACCCGGCTGCTATAGACAATGTTGTGCCGGATCACCGGGCCTCGTCCGTGGTACCCGGCTGCTATAGACAATGTTGTGCCGGATCACCGGGCCTCGTCCGTGGTACCCGGCTGCTATAGACAATGTTTGCCGGATCACCGGGCCTCGTCCATGGTACCCGGCTGCTATAGACAATGTTGTGCCGGATCACCGGGCCTCGTCCGTGGTACCCGGCTGCTATAGACAATGTTGTGCCGGATCACCGGGCCTCGTCCGTGGTACCCGGCTGGTATCTAATAGTATCTATAATGTGCTTACTCATCGATTACTCACGCATTATGTACACAATGGACTTCAGTATAACTGGGTTAAGTATATCTGATAGCAGCAGCAGTGGTAGATCGTGCGTTTCACTGAGTTCGCAATGTCACGGCCAAGCTTCTTTACTAATAGATTCATACTTCTCGTCTTGTTGCTTTTTACTAATGCCTCGAACTAATCGACTGTAATGACGAATAAAACATGTCTTTTGTCTATAAATATAAAGTTCAATGTTGAGTAGCCCAGATTCCTTAGCAGGTAAAAGTGAGTGGTAGGATTGTGCCGGCGAGATACAGTCATTGCTAAAGTATTGGAAGGTCGCCGACTGTCCGGGGCGGGCCGGGCCGAGACTTCTCAGAAATTACCTCCTCAATCTAATGACATGTCCGAATAAAGACTAGATCGAATTGCAGAAATGAGTAGAATTGGTAAAATAGATCAACAAAACAAAACTATATGCCAATAATCTTGTTTAGAGTACGTGTTCGACTAATTTGATGAATTTTGATAACAATTAGGTTTGTTTATACAAGTCCACGTGAGAGCCATCAGAGCGCATCGCGTAGCGCGTGTGACGGCCATGCTGTGACGTGATGTGATGTAAACTCACTGCACTTCATCTGTTGACGTTGAATTAGAGTACTCAACTCTGTTCTATTAGTTGCCTTTACGATTATAGCTACTTGCCACCAGTTTCCGTAATTTGTAAAATAAAAGTAAGTATAAACTATAAAGTACTTATTTACCTAAATACTGATTTTTAAACAACTGATTGGTCAATGAAAAATCCCTTCATTTGCATTGTAATATTTTTTCGTCACTGGACGCTATAAAGAAACAATAATTATAATTCCGTTGTTTTAGTTCCAACTGTTCCAGGTGTCCTCGCGGTTAGTCCCACCGGCCGGGTCTCCCTCACAGACCGCGCCCTAAATATTTATTCAGGATTACACTTCACTCACTCCAAAGGAAACCTTTATTCATAACATTGTACTAGAAAGTGCATACAGAGCTAGTAATTTTTATTACAATGTATTTTCACATTATCACGGGGTAAAGATAGTTATATTAGTTAGTTATCTTAAAATTACAGGATATACATAAATACCTAACTAAATATTTTTTCTTAGTAAATAAAGCGTTATGTGGAAAATGATTACATTAAATTGCGTCATTTGATACGTTGAGGTGGTTTTGCTATAAAAGTGTAGGTTTACTCAGCTGATAGCGCTAATGTTTTTATTGCTTATCGCGCCGTCGTTTAGTTCCGGCACAAACAGCTGATGGAGCATCGCTCGTGAAAGTGAATATTGGGCCCTACCCACTACCCAGTGAGGCATGGATGCGACTAGAAAGTACAAACCGTAGGCTTTTCCCTCATCGTGTCCATTATTACACGTTGGGAAATATTTGACGCCACACTGAACACCGCTTTATTGCCGGTAACCAGGCGAACTATGTAAATACTGTTGTACTCGCACAAACTGATGTTCAATTTATTGAAGCAACGTTAGATTGTATGAATGTTTCTGTTTCTTGTTCCAGTTGATAGAGCCACTTACAGTTAGCGGAGTGTCACGGCACGGCTGCATCCGCCGGCTCGCGACTCTTCCATTGGTCGACTCGACACATGATGGCTCCTAATAGCTTCTATACGACTCGTTAATTGGAACGCTTTGTGGGCTGGAACATCCGCCATTCAATTTATAAATAGCCTTTTAATTCGCCTTTCATCTACTAAATATCCGTAGCGATCGAAATGAAACCAAGCCTCGGAAAATAAGATCATCTTATCAGACCATAACCTTAGCAACAAAGTGAGCGATAAATGCGTGTAGAAGTAGATGGGGCACGGTATCTTGTCCCATAGATTAGATACGCTTCCTACTCGGGTGGGCATCGTCCCCGTCACTCGCTCCATGTAGCTCCGCACGTGTCCCCGCATGGAGGCGAATCGCTCGGCGGCGGCCAGTTAGCTACAAATTACATTACTGGATACGGTCACGCCAGCCGCGCCATGCTCCGGGAGAAAACTGGCCTGTCTTATCCACTTTAGCGGTTATTCCTTTCGGGACATGTGAACATCTGACCATATTGAGATGCTGTGGTGTTCTGTAGATAGATACCGATATATCAGCACTTTTTTTTGTTTATAGTAAGTCCAACCTAATAAAAAAAATATAATTTTATCCCTGAAGGAATCAACTGCTACAACACGAACACTACTTGTTCACAATAGTTTGTGGGCATCTAGTACTTACGCTCGGTTCCATACGTGTGTAATCAGTGTAATGGCGGTAGTATTGCACGTGCTAACTCGTCACCAGCACTGACCAGCAGCCGCTACCATGTGCATGCCAGTCCCGGCGCTGGTTCCCTTGCGCGGTGTTATCAGTGCGTCGACCTCCGCCACCCTCCGCCTCCGTGTCACTGCTCTCTAATCGCTGCCAGCTGGCACACTAACTAACTAATGCCGCGGCTGTCCCCATTACACATTATTCCTCAGAATACTTATCTTTATTCTCGTTTACCTACATATGTTGTTTTGTTATATTCGCATGTAATATCATTGGGAAGCGGTATCAGTCGTTACTGAACGTTATTTTTACTTTCACAGCTCTTAAAACCTCAATATATTTTAGTGGTCGATTAAATCAATCATTTCAATGATTTATCTTAACGGCTGACTTTCTCAAGGCAGACGTCTGTGGAAAGTGGACCGGGTAAACTTGTGGCAATTAAGTTCTACACGCATTTCTATACTCTATGGCCGACATGGCTGTGCACTGTTGGCGGGTATACATGACATGGCCGTGCACTGTTGGCGGGTATACATTGCTGCTATTCATCGAGAATAATCGATTTTGTTGTCTCACATAACCATTTATGTATATGTTATCTCGGAAGTTATGAAACAGACATAGTTACTTAATTATTTTATTAATCAACAGACTGTTTGTGTGTCTCCATGCGACCCCAGGCCTCTAAAAACCCCTCCTCTGCCTCTCTCACCACATTTGCTTGTCCGTGACGGTCCCGCCGTGTCACGTACACCGCTGGAATTCACTTCCTTGCTTATTGTGCACTGCACTGGGTGCTATTCACATCAGAAAACGGTATCATGGGTGAATAAACCGACTGGTGCCTTCGACAGCGTAATTTTTTTAACTCGTATTGTGGTGAGATATCACAAATTTGTCCACCAAACTTTGAAATAGTTATTTTTCCTGTCTTTTTACAACAATATTATTAATAACAGTAAAGAGAGCTGCGATTAGCAGTTAAACATCCTCAACCGGTTTAATGTGCTGATGGTTGTTGTCTTATAAACATAGTGTTATGACCAATCAAATTTGTATACGCAGTACACAGTGGCTTCCACGAAGCTAAGCGCGTTGGAATTCAAATGTGACACTTGAATTCCAACCCACCACGGGGCTACGATATTTCACCCGAAAACGCTTTGCGCTTGGTAAAATGCCTACAGTTACTTTTTCGCATGCAATTCCACCATGAGAGCAAGGGCGAGCACTCGCACCACATACTGGCCGCCGCTGCCAGGTTGGCTCGGGGGCCTGCAAGCTTGTAGAGGCTCTCGTCTCGGCGCGTTCAAGTGGCACTCGACCCACCCTTCTGACCTTTTTACATTTTCACGCACATCGTTAACTTTTCCGCGACGATGTGCTTTATTTTAGCTTTCGCGACCCTCGATGGGCGTTTAGTAGGTGTTTGTCCGGAGGTTCTTTATTTATGGATAAAGTTACACGATTGTCGCAAAACTAAATCAGCGCGCGATATCTACAAATATTTATTGGCTGGCGAACTGTTATTGGCTTCTTTTCTCCATTTTAGCTGTTTCAGCTACAAAACGATGGTTCTGTTACCTAGTTCTGGTCTTTTACTAACACCGATATTTGAATGCGTAAAGTCGCTGTATGTTATGGAATGAATAGTTGGAAGTCAATGCGAGGCATGTGCTTATTATTGATACGAGTCCATCCTGTGTCGCGTGAACGTCACTCAATACCTTGTTGTCCACCTGACACGCGTACCGGCAATAATACCGAGACCTTTCGCATAACTGCATTTTATCTGGTTTCATACATTCTAGTACCTACTTAGAACGGTGTATGAAAGGGTCCACGTGAGCTGGTCGTTACATCGAAGACACCACAAGTTCTTATGCCCGGCACGTTTAGGTACCGCGTATCGATTGTTTATCTCTTTACCAGTAAATGTTTCGTTATGTGATCGATTACGTCTTTTGTAGTTATCGTTAATTATTTGGCACATTGTTTAAATGTCAGTAGTTGTTATATCTTCCGCATTTCACGTAATATTATATTTTAAAACTTGTCACCGAGAACATGTATTTCTGTCGCGTAGAATTTTTATTTGTGTAAGCTTTAAAGTAGCATAAAACCCTATCTGCACTCTCAAAGCGCTACTTGTATCAAGTTCCCGAGCTTTTCTCGGAATATCATCTTGCGGGAGAAATTTTAAATTGAGCTGAAGCTCGTTGCTGCAGTTCGTCGTATACATAAATACAGCGCAGTGGAGCCGCGGGTGAAGTTTACGACTCTGTGTTGGTATTAGGGCGTGCGGCGAATAAACTACAAAGTTAGTGGGTGCTGCTTGCTGCGTTTGACATTTATTGCCGCCCTGAAGTAACGGTGCTCGCGGCACTGCATCATACATGGCCACTCAACTGGACGCTCTTACTTAATCAGCTATTAATAAACATACCGTAAATACACATTTCCTCGGAAGATTTGAATGAAAATATCATTTGCGGAGTAATGTAACTGCCAGCGGGATGGCAACCACTGTACATGTAAATATGGAGAACTTGTTATAATACACTAACTTGTATACTCAATAATAATGGGCTTGTCTATACACAGCTAGATGCAGACGCGCTCAGGATTTAATATTCTACTAGCATTTATAGTGAAACTGTTTATTTTAAAATATGACCACTCTACATGTAAATATGGAGAACTTGTTATACTTAATACACTAACTTGTATACTCAATAATAATGGGCTGGTCTATACTTAGCTAGATGCAGACGCGCTCAGGATTTAATATTCTACTAGCATTTATAGTGAAACTGTTTATTTTAAAATATGTCTGTTTGGTTAAAACTACCTGTGTTATGACGGCCGTTTTTTACTCATATGCACCTGTTAAACATTATGTACTGGCACAGAATACATAATACAATGGTAACATTCAGTGTCAGTACCGTCTACACTCAGCTGTTAGCTGCCACATTGCCACGGTTGTCACGTTGTGATGCTCAGTACCGTCTACACTCAGCTGTTAGCTGCCACATTGCCACGGTTGTCACATTGTGATGCTCAGTACCGTCTACACTCGGCTGTTAGCTGCCACATTGCCACGGTTGTCACATTGTGATGCTCAGTACCGTCTACACTCGGCTGTTAGCTGCCACATTGCCACGGTTGTCACATTGTGATGCTCAGTACCGTCTACACTCAGCTGTTAGCTGCCACATTGCCACGGTTGTCACATTGTGATGCTCAGTACCGTCTACACTCGGCTGTCAGCTACCACATTGCCACGGTTGTCACATTGTGATGCTCAGTACCGTCTACACTCGGCTGTTAGCTGCCACATTGCCACGGTTGTCACATTGTGATGCTCAGTACCGTCTACACTCGGCTGTTAGCTGCCACATTGCCACGGTTGTCACATTGTGATGCTCAGTACCGTCTACACTCAGCTGTTAGCTGCCACATTGCCACGGTTGTCACATTGTGATGCTTAAAACTAGTTAGGTATTGTAGTTTATTTGGTCGAAATTGCTAATACAATTTTAAACTTGTCAATTGTGCTTCAGTATGTTAAGAGTGAGATATTTCGGTATGAGTTGCTGCAGTCATTGTTTAGTTGCGCCGTAGACTACAAAAGCGTGTAAGTAAATGAATCGTTCGTCTTGCACTAAAGCACCAGTACCCTTACCACCAGTTCGCAAAATACCACAACGTTTGTGTACATCGACTAAACTCAATACCATTGAGTTACCTTACGTGACTCCTTAGGTGACAAGTTCGCTCGAATGGTATTTATTGTTCTATTCTATTCTATTCTAATCTTGGTTGTGGCCTCTGGTATTTATTGTTGTTCATCCCAAATAATTCCTAAAACAATATGCCGCTGCTTGATGTCACTGTCACTACTCAAACATGATTTTCACATTTTTGAGGTTAAAAACCGTAACTCGTAATTTGTAAGTGTCCACTCATACTGCCGATTGCACGTTAACGTCGGTGTGCACGTATCTTACCGACGTTTCTAGTCTTCGATCAATTATTGATCGAAGTTTCTAGTTGACGAAAGTTTTTGCGTATGAAACTGGTGGTGCCATTATATCGAATCGAGAGGAGTAATGACGATATACACTAACGTTGTGGTATTTTGCAAACCTGTGGTAGCCCTACTGATACATGCATACTATACACTACATGTTAGGATGCTGTGACTGTGACATAGGTAGTTGGTATGTCCGTGTGCGGGCGCTGCGTCGGTCGCTGGCGTCTGGCGCGGTACCTATCGATCCAGCTTGCACCCGCACAAAGGGCCCCCGCCCGCGCCCCGCCCCCTCCCCCGCACGGGACCTAGCCCCTATCTATGCACCCTGGAACACGTGTAACATGGGATACCTAGCTACCTGATGTTGTCCACCAACTCATGCAAACTGTTGCTGAATTTATAAAAATCTATTTAATTAAGTAAGTGACAATACCCATCTCGCCAGCTAGGTATATTTTTTCAGACAAATAAATTCAATCCAATAAAATTTCTAATATACCTACTTAAATACCTGCTTTGTAAGTTACCTATACCTACTTGCGTGGGGGTCATTTAGACCACACTCGGCAACTGTGTAACCAAAAAATAACTGCAAAGTGAAGGGTTAGATCAAGTAATTCAAAAGCATATTTATGTTTTGCATGAGTACCTACGCAATTGCAGAGCTAAGATGGCAAATGTGGTTGTAATGTGTGACCTGGTTAGTGGTCCCCTCGCGGCCCAGTCACCGAGTGACGGCGTGTCGCCTGCCGAATGTACGCACGAATGCCTCCGAGTAGGGGCATCAAGTACAATAGGCCGGGTCGTACCCCGTGCCTCCCCACCCCCCGCGCAGGGGTGCCAAGAGACAAAAACAGCGTGTTTACTCGCGCGCTGCCGGAGCTCGCAGAATGCCGGCGATGGGCTTTACATGCTGTTGACAAGGTTTTATATGCACTTTGGTATAAAACTAGTGTTTTTAACATTGAGGTTGATTCAATATCGCAAAGGATCACTGAAGATATCAAAATGTGGGCGATAAAGATTACCTTTTGTAGACCCACGTAATGCTGTGACATATGTAATCCCTAATTACTCCTACCCCCTCGCCCCGCGGCAGCAACAGGCTGTATCGATGAATTGGGCCCGGGAGCAATGACCCGCCACTTCGGAAACTGTCCTATCTGCTCGAGTCAATCATAAACCTTCTGCATTTGTAATAAATTAAAATGTAAATTCAGAGAATTACGAGCTTACGTCATCGTACGCGTCACAAAAGGAAGACACCACTTCGTTTTCTTCTTAATTGTTTATATTCACTAATAAGCAGTTGTGCATTCATTTCCTAAATATTTTCACAGTTGGATTAGAAACAAAACTCATATCTAAATTAGATATGAGTTTTGTTTCTAATCCAAGTCCAGTGTAAGTAAATAGTTTTATTTACGAAGATTTGTGACCTCTTCAAAAACAATGAAATTACCAAATTATGAGTATGTTATTTCAATTGCAAACTGTTTTTTTAAGGAGTAAACCATAAACACGTTGAATTACCTACCTATAATAAAAAGTAGCACCGCATGTCGATCGGCAATAACGCTAAATTATCTTTACAATTTCTTCGCTTATTTATTGATAGCTGCGCAATCTCATTCTGTTGAATGACCTCGTAGTACAATTTTATCGTTTTCGGACAATATCTTGAAGGTATTATTCAATCCAATCTTGCATCTCCCGTATGGTCTAGTGGCTAGGATACCTGGCTTTCACCCAGGAGGCTCGGGTTCGATTCCCGGTACGGGAAATCTTTTGCTCGTTTTTATAATTTTTGTTCGTATATTTTTCAACAAGTTTTGTATACTGTCCTAGAGTGTTAGTGATATTTTTCTCTCCAATATTTTTCAAACAAAAAGAATTGATTACATCAAATATTGAAGCTCGAGGGATACTCGAGAAGGTTCGACCTTTTCTGTGGAGTATTCTTCAAGGATCAAACCTTAATGAGCTCCTGAGAATGTGCCCAACGCACTTGACCGATATTTATTCATCTTCGAGCGTACTTTTACCAAGTTGGTACTTCTAGAATGTACTTACATGTACGATCGACAATCTTGTTGTGGTCAGATGAACTCGGTAAAATGCCTGGTGTTTGGCCTGCATACTCGTGCACTGTTGAAATAACGAAGCTCTTAAAACCTGTTTTACGATGATATCAATTAATGTTGTATTACTCATATACGGCTCTAACATCGAATTATCTGAAAATGATTACTCATTTACGAGGTAATCAATGAGCAACGTAATCAACACAATATCATCTACAATGTACGCCACAGCCCACACGCGAAGTGGTCAACGTGAAGTTTCTATACATCATCGCAAATTATTCACGAAGATGCGAACTTACGCATGCGAAGGACGCTGGAGCGGGGATTGCAAAGATGTAATCATAAAGATAACATTCCCCGTTGCTAATATGAGCTAGCGATACAGTTCTTCAATCGTTTTGGATCTGAGATCTACTAATAGAATGTGTTTATTTGCAAATGAAACAGTCATGAATCATTTAAATGTATAACACCGCTAGTTGGAGCTATGGGAGGGTATGTTTGGTCGATTGTGCGCTAAATGTAAGCGTTTGTGTAAGAATAGCAAATCGCACGCGCATTGTTTCGCCTCTGAACGGTTCAGGGTTACCAACACATTGCACGCGCATTGTTTCGCCTCTGAACGGTTCAGGGTTACCAACACATTGCACGCGCATTGTTTCGCCTCTGAACGGTTCAGGGTTACCAACACATTGCACGCGCATTGTTTCGCCTCTGAACGGTTCAGGGTTACCAACACATTGCACGCGCATTGTTTCGCCTCTGAACGGTTCAGGGTTACCAACACATTGCACGCGCATTGTTTCGCCTCTGAACGGTTCAGGGTTACCAACACATTGCAAATCGATTAACTAATCATGTTTTGTAACGATTGCCGCACTAACTAATTACTACTGAAAGGCTTTTTATAACGACGATGCAAATTGGAATACTTATTACATTTTGATAAACTCGCTACTAATCCAAGGGATGACTGCTAAATAGTAGAAATATTCCTTCTGTAATATATATACTGTTTTATAGCTCTACGATTTGCGTACTAAACTTTCTGCATAACACACAAAACACACACATACATATTTTCAATTTTACAACAATCTCACTGCATGTTTAAGCTAGTGTTAGGCAAGCGTGAGTACTGAGTATCCATAGTTTAAAATACATAAAAAAAATTATTATTAAAACTTTCGTGAGACATTTTATCAATATATTAACTAAACGGTTTTCACTCACGTGTAAATCGCGTAAGTTGTTTACGCGTTTCGGATGTTATGACATCCATCTTCAGAACGTATGTTCTGGGACCGCGGCAGCACGCAGACTGTCTGCGTGCTGCATCCGAAACGCGTAAACAACTTACGCGATTTACACGTGAGTGAAAACCGTTTAGTTAATATATACATAAAAAATAAAAATGATCTTTATTGGACAACATACGATAGTTAGTTCCATGTTTGTTAGTAAACCTGAAGTATCCGGCTTATAACTAATATTAGTACCTACTATAAGATGAAAAAAACGTGATATCGATGGCCTGAACGCCAGGCAGCCCTGCAGGCCTAGACAAGTTCCAAACATACCGGAGCTAAGCACTTCCGAACGCGCCGGACGCTCAATCCCCAACTCCATCGCTGGCGCTCCCATCGCTAGCAAACCTCCCATTACGCCTGTGTACGCTACATCTCTTCTACAGGTGCTCAGTTGAGAACGAACGATGGAATTTACTTTCATTTCTACATTCAACAGTCAACGTCACTTTTAACTTTGGCATTTCATACGGCAAATGGAAACAATCCTCTTTACTATCATTATCTTTTCACGTCAAATAAAAAATAAATGTTACCAAATAGTAAATTATAAATACATTTTGTGTGACTTATTCTCACAGATACGAAATTGGTTGAATAGCGTTCGAAAGATTTTAAGTAAAAAGGAAAGAAAATCGTTTATTGTAGCAAATAATAAAAAATAATGCTTTTAACATATAAAACAAAGGCATACCTTGATAAGATAATAAATACCAAAGTCATATATGTTGGGCAATGAAAAATAATCTACTTCTAAGTATTTATTATTAAGATAAGAATATGTTGATGAAACTCTAAAAAATATATAGTATTTTTGTGTTCCTCCATACACCAGCGCCACATCTTTACTCCTAACCAAAGTGGCCTTCGTGGCTCTTAAGATCTTACCAACACAAATAAGTAAAATAGAAATAGATTTAAAACGGTCTACAAAAAAGTCCGCGATGGTAGTATATGTTTATCTACTAGGGATAACCCACAATAACCGATTTTTATCCTTTACGTTGTACGAAAAGTGTATATTACTTACATATTTAGATCTCGAAAACTACTCAACGGGTTTTGATATGTTTTTTTACAGATAGTCTTAAGATGACGGTTTTAAGTTTTTCATAAATCGTGCATATGTGACCGGGGCTAGTTTTACCACAGAATAATGGTTTTACACAAACAAGGCGTGCATCACGTGAACGGTTCCTGCCGACGAGTCTCACCTAAACGCAAACAATTTACTCCCATACTTAATAATTTCATATATTAATAAAACAAAACATTTCGCTTCCAATACGGAGCTTAAGTAAGTCATTCGCTTTTAAAATTCTTGTAAGTACGTATTTTCGCTGTGGCTGTATTAATAATAAATAAATATATATAAGATACTTTTATTTAACTGCTTAGCTGTTTAATTTGAATATGTGCCACTGGCAACATAAAAATATAACCAAAAAATCTCGTAAATTTTGTTGTTGTTATTAAAATAAGTAAATCAAAATAAAATTACAGCTTTACTAAAAGTAATTCACATTTGCAAGTAGGTAAATCAATGAGGGACATAACACACAACCAAACAGTATATTTATCTGACTCTGCTACTATCCCACCGGCCCAAACACTATCTGCGGCAGGGACGACTGCTGCAACACTAGCTGCAGCACCGACTCCAGCTGCAACATCGGCGCCAGCTGCAGCTGTACCGGCACGAGACCGTAGCCGCAGAAACAGGATGACGCCTTTAGAAAGCACTGCTGCCCGATTTTCTGCTGTCGAGGAAAGGCGACTTGACATGGACCGCATACACAACCAGCAGAGGTTAAACCTCGAGGCAGAGATTGCGCCTATAATTTTATAAATAAAACAATGTTTTTACATTCCATGTCATGCTTTTTATTTACAAAAACCTGATTATAAAACCAAATGTTACCTACTGAACTTATATCTATTAATTCTAAACTAGGTAGCACTCTTACGTAGTTTACTTTTATAATCTATTTACAATCTGTTGGAAGCAGTGGCGTGAGCCGACACTCTATCCTCATCATCTACAATTTTGCTGGCAACTTGTGGATGGTAGCGGAGATCAATATTCTGCCCCATATAATCACTATTTAGTGTTTCTACAACTTGACTGATACAGCGGCTAGCAGTTCTCTGAGTTAAATGATGAGTGACACCAGCGATTCTTTGGTATGAACCTGTTGCCAGGAAGCTCAGTGCACAGAGGACCTGCAAAACAACAAATATGATCATCTTTAAATCTAGGTGTAGCCTTATAACTTTACGTAGGTACGAGTATACAATAATAATAGCTAGGTGTTGAAAGATTCATATTATAGTTACTCACCATAATTTCCAATGGGATTTCTGCTGTGCCCCGTAGTAGTATGGTCATATAAATCTTCACAAAGCTGGTAGAAGGTGTCTTTATTCAGTCTAAATCTCTCAATAAAAAGAATTTCTGGCATTTCACTTAAGTTTCCCAAGGACAGCCTTTCTTTTTTTCTCTGTTGACGCCTCAACCACACTTCTTCAGAATGTGATCGCAAATTTATGTATTAGATCGCAGCAAAAAGAAAAACTTTTTCAAAATATTTCACCAAATGACAACACTACGCCATTTTGAATGGCTTTCTATCCGCTAACGCAAGGCTAACGCCAAGGTTTTGGAGCACGCTCGAAATTGGCGCTCCCCAGGAGAAACGCTTGTCATAATGTGGCATTTGGCTTGCTCTTTTTTATGATTTGTATGGAAAATGACCAACTTGTTCTTTCGATTCCGTTTCTAATCGTTCGGGGATCACTACTTTTGATGACATTTATGAAGTTGTCTAAGAATTTTGATATCTATTCTGCAGGTGAAAACAGGGAGCGTCACCTTAGGTGATTTCCATACATTTAATCTTTCTAAGCGTTTGGCGCTACAACAATAAACGGCTCTTGTCTAGGCCTGCTGTGCTTGTAGCGCGGCGCGGCGTGGTGCGGCGCGGTGCGGCGTTGGCACGCCAGCTTTACTCGCTGCTGCCCCACTCTGTTTACAGATATTTATAAACAAGCATTTCAACGCACTACACTATTACTGCTATAAATATATAATACTCGGGGTCAATGTTACCCCCACATACCTATCAACTGGTTAACACAGTGGGGTGGTAGAGATAAGACTGTTTTCTCACTTCTGTTGTATTTATGTGTTATCTGTCTCCAAATAACTAAATTCAAATGTGCCAGAAACGCACATGTATGTACTTAGTATGTAAAAAATAAAATAAAAAGAACATTGTTAATTCCATGTCGTTTAGGTATTACTAAGGTTATTTGTGTATTAATATGTGCCTTGTATGTGCATGTATGTATTTTATTTCTTTAGTTAATAAAAACATTTGAATTTGAATTAAAATTAAAATTTATTCAGTTAGTGAAAACTAGGTAGATAAGATTTTAAAGTATAATAATAACTAGAATAGTTCCACTAGTTTACTGTTGTACGTATATTAGATAGAACATGCTTCAATATAATAACATGTAGGTATGTATGTCAGTAAGGCTGAGCTGGAGCGGGCGGGGCCGACTGGGCTGGAGTTTGAATGAATGTTGCTCTGACCAAATACAGATAAAAAACATCAGTATTACCCAAACATATATGTATGCATCAACTGAAATATCATTGAGACAATAATCTGCTCCATCATAAAATTGGTATTACGATTTAACGTCACATACACGATGTGATAATGAACTACAAGATTGTTACCCATATACTAACATAATGTATACTTACGTTACGGGTTACGTATGACATAATGAGGAGAACTTAGTGGTGTGGCGGCAGTTCGTAGACCTTGACTCGGGGGAAGCTGGCGAGGCGCGGCCAAGCGGAGAGGTCGCCAGTCGCCACCAGCCAGCGCCGTGGAACAACCCGTTATGTTGTACTCTTTGGTTTTTTTGTTATTTTTAAGTTTTATTTTTGCAAAATTAACATACTCAAAACATTGTCGTATAACACTATATCGTGATAGATAAGAACAGTGTGTGTTACTGTTTTTAAATTAAATTTAATAAAATGACAAAAAGACTTGGGCTCGTCCGGGATTTGAACCCGGGACCTCTCGCACCCTAAGCGAAAATCATACCCCTAGACCAACGAGCCGGTTGATAAATCTGCCGAAATTATCCACGAAATGTTGCAACGAAAACACCTTTCACTTGTAACCGGTTTTACAAGATACATTTGTGTAGCAAATGATAACACAACTTGTACCCAAGTAGGTAGCTGCTTCAAGTCTGCCTACGCAGGTAGTTAGTACAGAAATAACGCAGCACGTTGTGACGGAGAAATAAATAGCTCTCTGAAACTGGTCCTGTCGAGAAGTAGGCCATAGCAATAGCTTCATTAAAATTAATCATAACAGTGCACGAACCGACCAAACAATAAATGGGCTCACTAACCGAGCGTGCACTGCCTAGCCACATTATTTATAATTATCAACTCTACTGTTATCGATATAAAGACGAGAATAGCTTGTATATGATGAAGTGATGATGGAATTAATTCCCTCGCATGATGGGATGCAATTGGAGCGACATCGGGGCAGATGTCGCTAACTTGCTCAACTAGCGGGCGCGATCTAACCCGGCACGCTGGCCGAGGGAACCACACGATGCAATGACTGTCATTGCTACATGTCCTTTATTTGTGATGTGCTGTCAGCTGAGCAAACGATACAATATTATTAATGATGTTTGCCCAATAAGAGCTAACTCCTATTGAGACTTCTCTTAGTCTGTGATGTAGTTGCGTGCCCGAGAGAATCGAGTTGAGATACGAACGTCAATAATAAAATGTATTGTTACCTAGTCATGTTTGTGAAGCCCCCACACTTCCGTTGTTGTATGTGATGGTGCTACGTTGTGTTGTTGCAGGCATCGTGTCGATCCAGGACGGCAACGTGGAGGTGGCGGGCGCGCGCGAGCAGTGGCGCGTGCTGCTGGCGCACTACGCGGGGCCCGTCGCCGTGCTCAGCGTGGCCCTGCTGCTGGCCGCCTCGCTGCCTCTCGCAGGGTAACTGTGTGCTACCACCCTGCTGTAGGCGGGTTACGACTCTTTACCAGCTGCACAGGGCCCTGTCATCTCGACACTAGTACTCTGCACTCATATACTGCATATACAACTACTTATTTATTCTGTGATTTGAATTCTCATGGGAGTCTCGACAGCAGAGTAGTTATTTGAGGTTTACAAAATCAAAATAACACATAAGAAAGCTAATGTCATAGCTGTTTACCAATTTAATGCAAGATCTCATGCAATAGCTTCAAATGCAACATATTGAAACCGCTTCATTGCAGTGTGTTGTTATAAATACCGAGTCGTGTGGTTGCAGGTTGTTCTGGTGCTGCTGCACCTGGTGCCGCGCGGGGCGGCGGCGGCGGCCCTTCGACCGCAAGTACGACGCCTGCCTCAAGGGGCTGCTCGCCATTATCTTCATCGCTCTGCTCACGCTCTTCCTGTGAGTACATCTTGCTACATCACGTTAATTGCGTTCAAGTTCTCTTAAATTTGGCACAATGTCGAGCATAGTAATCAACCCAAGATCTAGTGTCTCCCTGGCAAGTAGATGCCGACTTCGAAATAGTTCTAATGTTGGCTCCATTCAGAGTAAGTAATGAATGAAGTCTCCTAATATCTGGTTGTGATCGTGCTAACTGTTGTTATGTCAGGTTCGGCGTGGTGTGCCTGTTCGCGACGGACGCGCAGGTGGAGTCTGGCGCGGCCGAGGGCCCGGCGGCGCTGCGCGCGGGGTTGGGCGACGCGCGCGAGTACCTGGCTGCCACGGCGGCGCACGCGCGCCACCTGCTGGTGGTGAACTGGCGCGAGCTGGCGGCGCGCCTGGACGCCGCGCTGCTGGCCTCGGGCGTCATTGTGACCAGCAAGCTGGGCGAGTTCTCGCGCGCCGTGGCCGTCACCACGCTCAACTCGCTCGTGCTGAAGCTGGACGACGTGCAGCGGGACTTGCACCACGTCAAGAACACCACGCGCCTGCTGCGCGCGCACGCCGACCAACTCAACTCCGGTGAGTGGGTGGACTTCTGCACGGCTCTCGTCTAGCTCCCTTGTTCACCTTGCTCCTGATTAACCTCAATACTATGGAGAAATACCTAGAGACCTCAAAAGTCACACGACTCGATAATAACACTGAATATATCGTGCAGGGCTGCGCTCCGTGAAGAACCAGCTGCTTCACACGCTGGCTAACTGCGACCAGCCCAAGTGCATCGCGCTGCAGAACAAGTACAACATCGGCCAGCTCAGCACCGAGATACAGTACAGCCAGGTACAGGCACTGTCACACACACTGTCTGATGTCTACAACTACTAGCATGTCTTGCTATCAGATCTATATTTTGGTCTCGGGACACATATCATTTCAAAGTTTTCAATCATTGACTTTTGTATGCTTGTCCCTTTCTATGCCACTCAGAATCACCACCATCATCGCACAAGGCGACTGTCATTTACGCGACAGCACCAAATTACAGAGACAGGCATGCAGAGGTCTGATATTCACTCTTCTACTAACAATTGCATCATTTTAAATGTCC